>CM040911.1:38946378-39363878 GCA_023029165.1 Gobiocypris rarus
TCTAAATTGACTGAAATGCATGAGGAAGACAGTGTGTGACAGAAGCCTAAATCAGTGCGGCACCTATTTCACAGCGGTGTGAAATAGCTTTTCTGTCACTTGTCACATACCATTACACTCTCTGTTTCAACAATGTTTAAACAACTAGGAGACTAGGCACTTTAAAGGCTGGGATCAAAAGTGTAGTTTAAACATTCCAATAAATCCAATGAATGCTGTCTAAGTGCTTTCAATGGCTACCTTGTCAGAATCCAGAGACAAGAGAAATCATTGTGAACTTAAAGACTTAATGAATAGCATTGCAGATATTAATAGCCATGTGTTACACCAAAGTGCCACTATGTATATATTATGTGTGACTCAACTGATTAATTTAACACTTGAGCATTTCTAATTTGTTTGACAATGCAAAAAACAGCATTGCCATTTTCTGCCTTAATATACCACTTTCAGAGTTGAGCAATTTGACACATTTTGACAAGCTATAAAGCAGGAATAACCCTAATTCCTTCGAAAGAACGCAGCGTTACTTTGAACGGAGACAGAAAGCAGGGACTTCTGTGTCTGGTCTTAATATTATGCCCCTTTTTCTTCACACAAGACCAAAGATTTCAGCTTCATTCAGTTGCAGAGCTCAGGAAATGGCTGTGACCTAGTTCACTCAGCATCGAGCACATTCCCTTCTCTTACAATAACACCCAAAGTGTATGACCACTTTATCGTTATTTAGTATGTGATAATGTTTCTCTTTCTGCCAATCTGTTTGAATGAGTGCTCTCAATTTCCCCAAAATGGTGCTGTTATTCATGCCGGTTGCCTGTTTTTTTCATTGAACTTGAGTTAATCAAACTTTTTCATTCTTATGAAGTATATTTTGACATCTGAAGTGGATGCGGCATTTTTATGCCATTACAAGCTGCTTTTTTTGTTAATTGAAGGCACACAGGTTGGTGTCCTCTCTAATTCCCACCCCCCAAAACCAGGGGTCGCTAATTCTAGGTCGCTTATTTTCGTCTTGTTTTTTCAGACCAGGGGCCTATTGCACAAAACTAGGATAAGGGATTAAGCCGGGATATCTTGATAATCTTGTCATCTGTATGCAAAATTTAGTACACCGCTGTCGTGTAAACTTACCCTGAAGGCACACTCACACCAAGAACGATAACGAAAGATAACTGTATATTAGCGGATAAATTGAGCCAGGATCACCAAGATATCCCGGCTTAATCCCTTATCCTAGTTTTGTGCAATAGGCCCCAGGTTGCTTATTTCTCTAGCGAAACAACACTGCTCAAAACTGCATTACAAAATATCTCAAGATAAAGGCAGCAAAGAATAATAAAATGGTACAAACAAATCTGATAATTGACTTGATTGCAATCTGTCAAAGTTGTGTAGAAATACCAAGACAAAACAGAGGAAAGCAAGAGACAATGCAAAGAAGTTATTTCACATTTCAAAGACTTTTGTGGTTGTTACAGAGATATTTATGGGGTAGTTCTGATTCCAAAAAGCCTTCAGCTGTATCATCAGCTGACCTGTAAGAACCACTCCATTCAAAGTCCCATCTGACTCAACTGCCCTCTAAATGTCTACAAGAGCGCACAAATCACAGTTTGAGGTGACGTGTTATTAACGTAGGTAACTATAGTGATTTTTCTTTAGCAGTTCTTTCCCCTTGTGCTCTCTAAATTTAGGCCCTAAGGTGGTATGAGTAAATGAAGCCTTAAATTTAAGTCACTGGCTCTTCCGTTCTGTCCTTCCTTCTGTATTCTTACCAGAGTTATTAGATTTAGAGCTGAACAGGACTTGGAAATGAAATTCTTTATTACCGTGACCACAACTGAAAAACAGAAGCTTACATTCATTAAAACGGCATGAAAAAACATTATCAAGTATTTGCAAGGACAGCAAGGGTATACTTTATGCTAACCAGAATTTCATCCCTAAGGCAAGTCTTGGAACGCAAACTGAGCCTTGGCTAAAATAATAAAAACAAGTCTTAATCTCGGGTGCAGTCAATAAGGTGATCTATTCCATACATTTATAATACTCTACAGACTTGAAGTAGGAAGGCAAGAGTAACATCAACAACCGGAGATATCTTTGGTTTTATTCTTTCTCTGGAAGCGTGTGTCCAAGGGATCAAATCCCCTCTCTCGGGCCCCAAATAAGGCCCAGCTGGGGGTCTTGGCCATATAGTCCATTGCAGAAAAGCTCTTGGTGCCCCGCTCTCCTCATATTCTTGAATGAGCTCCTGGAAGCGCTCATAATTAATCCATGTCCACCACTCCCCACCGACTTTAAACTGCAGATACACAGGAAAGAAAAGAGGTAAGACAGACAGCAAGTCATAGAGTAATGCGATGATACACACACACACACACACACGCCACAAGACGCTACAAGACGCTGCCGCACACACACACACACACACACACACACACACACACACACACAGGTGAAGATTGGAGTGAGTGTCCCTGGCTGACAGGTGTTCACTTTGTCTAATGATGCCTGATGGTGTTTTCCAAACTTATACACTGCCAACTGCTCTGTTACTGAACAGCAAGGCACAAGCAAATCAGAGGAAGTTGCTTTCGGAGAACACAGAGCTGGTAGTCTTTCATTCAAAAGACTTTTGTAGTCCGCACACAGTTCTTGAAGTCCTCAGGGTCCACACCAAGCCCCCAGGTGGCTGGTCCCAGTACAGGTCATAAATCCCAACCTCTCCATGCAATGTAATGGGATGTGAGACAAACTAAACAATCAAAATTACACTTCAAATTCTTTCTCCAAAGATGGTTTCTTTCCTTTTAGGCAGTTTTTAAAATCAAGCTGATGTTAGTTCAAGTGTTCATTTCTGTTAGTTATTTGATGCTATAAAAACGGGTGTGTGACGTCATGATTGACAGCTGAGATTGACAGCTTCTTTAAGTGAAGTAGTCCACTTTCTGGATCTTCAGGAGGAGATTGGAGCTTTAACTTTAATCCCATAACTGTTTATTTCGCAACGACATGAGTTGTTCTGCAGTAAACTGTACTAACCAATTCTGCAGGAGTGTGGGCTTGATATTGCGGCTCCACTTCACGCTCACTACTGGTCAGAATAAGTTCACTACTATGCAGACTCGAGACTCAAGATGTCAGCGCAATATTAGGACACTGGCGGCTTCACTTACTACAATGGAAGAGAGTGAAGATGCATCTTTTCTTACAGTCTATGGTCAACACTTGAAACACTACATTTCAGTACATTGGGAGTGCAGCTGGAAAAGGAGGCACTCTTCAGCACTCTTCACAATCACAAGACATCAAACGGGACACTACAATGCAGCATTGTCTTCATCAAGAGTGCTAATTAGGGTGCAGTCTGTGCTAGGTTAAAGTAGAATTCAGTTTCACCGAATTGAAATACAAGATGTTTTTTTGTTTTGGTTTTTTGCACAAACCTTCTGTTTCAATCAATCTCACCCAGTCTCGACTTCGGTTGGACAAGCTTTGGTTCTCTGAGGGTGTAGGTGCAGCTTACTTCTGCTTGTTTGCCCACCCTATACATTTAATCAATTTCCATCAGCGCCTTTGTCTAGACCATTCTCCAAAACCAGCATAAAGAGTCCTAGTGGGGAGCTGCACTGATTACATTTCACACTGCACTGATGAGATGCTGTACTGTGATCCATGCTCAGCATGGTGATGCAATCAGCTATAGGTACCAGACTACTGTTTCACCCATCTCTCTACATGCCCTTTCTTTCTTTCTCCTAATTGCCACAAAATCGATTTAGGTGTAGTATATTTTGCTCTAAGGACATTGCTGAGGTTCCTGATTGGGTTGCTAGAGGCTAGGGTCAAGGTACAAGCATTTAGGAGAGAAAGACTAGTCTTGGAAAAGGAGTATAACTCTTTCGAGGGAAAAATGCTTTCTAGTTGAGACTTGAGGAACCAGATCAGTTGAACAAGAAAATGACACGGAATAAGCAGTCTTGGCTGCCTCATTGCACATATCCAGGGAGAGAAACCGTCCTCTCGACTGCGGAAATGGAAGATGTCCAGCAACTAACAAAGCTGTCAAGAGTGTACCAGGCCAGAGAAGACTCTTGATGACAACTGTTGCCGAAAGCTGCTCGCTGCCTCAAAGACAACCTGGTCACATACACCACAGCTGAGAAGCAAGCATACCTTTCCACTACTGAACATTTCAAGGCCACCACCTCCTTTTACTGCAGTGCCAAGCATGGGATTATTGTCCTTGTGTCATATTATTTCTGTTTAGCTGCTTACCTGAAGCTTCCAAGAGGCAGCATTAAAAGCTATCTCAGTCTACAGTCAGTCTGTAAAGCCTTAAGCAGGTTGCATCCTCTGGGGAACCTTCTTCCTCAGCTGCACGTTTTCATTACAGAGTAATTTGCTGAGGTGAATCACTCCACAGCCTCCTTCACAGATACTCAGCAGCAGTCAGAAAATGAAGGTTCCCATGGGACCAAACTTCTCTCTCCGGAAAGGCCACGGATACATCCCCAACCACTTTTAAGATCGCTTCCCCTCATTGTCATTCTTACACATGGGGTTCGGCTCAGCGTTCTCATATATTACTCACATTAGGAGACTATTGTTGGGGAGTAAATAAAAATAACATTGCTACTAGGTTGTTCACACTTATCAAAATGACTGTAATAAATCACAAATCACTCATCTTGCTCCCAAATATTGCCAAAAAGTCCAGTTGACCAATATGATAGACAACAATTGATAACTAATATAATTAATATAGGAATTAATAATTTGCTGTAACCTAATCGATATCCACATAGTGTGTGTCAGATAAATATCCCAAAAGGGTAGTGAACTATACATTTAGGCTTGGCAAGCAATATTTTTAAGGTAGCTTCCTCAACATAGTCCAAGATGAAGATAGGTAGGAATACTGAACTTTAGATGCCATATAAGAGAGTGGGAAAATGGCAGCCCTTTTATTTTCGGAGAGCAAGATTACCCATATCTGCCACACCAACAGATGGCCACGCCATTGAGAGAGAGTGCACGTTAAGGTTCCATTCATTTGTAAAATTGCTTCTGCTACAGGAAGCACTAAGCATATGAAGCCATAATGCAAATGTGGTTTTGGGATGCCACATCACCCAACACAGATTGCAGCCCCTCTTTCATTCCCTAAACACTATAAACATCCCCCAAAATTAATGATGGTCTGTTCTGTAATGTTGTGCTGTGTGGGGGTTCTACATCTGGTGTAGTTACTGTGAGACTACTGGGATTTTAAAGTTTAAATAGGTAATCTTGTTTATGAATTAATAAAATGTTCATAAGGCCAGCTAAGCCTTTTAAAAAATGCAATATGCTTCAAGTCTACATCTCTTATTAGAGGTGCTTGCTCTATTACTATTGCTCAAACTCAGGGCTGAAAGTACACCGTCCCCCAGTTTCACAAGTCTTAAGTCTAGCCCCAGACTAAAATGCATGTTTGAGCCGTTTTAACTGAAAGCCTTTGTCTCAAATGCACACTAGTAATGTTTGTTTCTTTCTATGGCATGTTTATAAAAGCTACTTAAAATGCCCTAAACAAACAAAGGCCCAACTTAACTTTACAGTCCTTACTGTGAAACCAAGCCTATAGTTAGCATTACAGACATGAATTATACACCATTCTGCTTTCTGAAGAGAGATGTGCTATTACTTTTCTAAGCAAAATATAAAAAGGGCCTGAAAGAGGGACCCAAAACATTTATACAGTCCAGAATGAAGGCCATTAAGTAACCACATAGAAATCACTCAAAAAACCCTAGATTTTACCTACAGTAGCAGCATCTGTGAATTGTGTTAGTGTTTTGCATGGGCCACCCACATTTAAGAAAATCAAGATTCATCTATCTGTAAAACTCTTGATGGATTTAAATCCTTGTTTAAACCTGCCTTACATGCTTTCCTTCCTATAGAAAGTTGAGCATGGGAATTAGTTCAGAACATGACGAGAGAGGGAGGGCTTTATGAGGACTCAACTTTATGAGAATATAAGTGATCACCTCCACACAGAGAAGAGCTGTAAATTCATTCAAAGGGTCTTACCTCTTTAAGAACAACGTGGATAAAGGGCGAATGTTTGCAACCCTGAAATAAGGGGGACAACACGGCAGCTAAACAAATTCAATGCAATGAAATACTGTCGGTGGCCTTCCAAGGTCTAATGTGAAAAATGGCTTCTTATTATAGGAACAATGAGCCTTTTTAGCACCCGTGTGAGTCACGGCCGAGCCAAACAGAGGGCGAGAAAGACAGTCCCTGTGCGGTCTGCGGTGACGTGGTGAGGAATGAATTTTCACATCAAATTCAATGCCTTTTCATTCTGATGTCTGTCACAGGCAATGCAAAGAGAGCTCTTTAAGATGCATAAAGGCAATGTGCTGGGGATTGGCTTTATCACAGTGTCATTTGAATTTCAGAGGCAGAACAGTGTAATATAGCTGAAGATGGAAAAAAGTGATATGAATTTTGATAAAATTGGGGGTTGCTGTTAAAGTTTTAAGTAGGATGAAGAGATCTAAAATGTACTGGGGCATCTTCCCCAGAGAATCATGAATGCAGAGCTCACATTAATCTAGGAAGCCATAATCTCCCTCTAACAAACCACACACCTATGAAAAGAAAGTCCTTCATTAGTCTTTTGTTGCTGTTACCACTGTATTGGCACTCTACACTCATAAGTCTTGCATCCAGCCTCCCCGGCTGCCTACCAACAAACCTCTTCACCTTGTTTTCAAACAGCTGAGCACCTTCTCATGCCTGTGTGGGCTTGAGTAGTGTTGGCTCTGGGGATTCACACTAACTATGGCTCTCCACTACTGCAGCTCATTTTAGCGGTCATGGTTGTAGATCTGCATCATGACACAGGAATTGAATGGAGGGGTTTTAAAGGATGCAAACGAGTGAACACAAAGGGTGTAAAAAGGTGTAATCACACATATAAGCTCTCCATGCCTGGGGAGAGAAAGGAAGCTGAATGAACTAATGGGATATTTAGAAATCAAGATAATAAAATGAGCAACATGTTCAACAAAAGGAAGTAAACAGAGTGGAAATGGAGAAGTCTGTTTCAGTATTAGACAACCAGTACTTTGAGAAAAAAAGAAAAAAACACATTGAACACAAAGATATTTTTAGAAACATTAGTCTGACAAAATATGTTTTACATATGAGGTTCTCTCTTGATAAATGTGTAAGTCTTGAGGTGTTCTATTTTACATTGTCTCTAAATGACTTGTTCCCACTGATTATTAAAATAAAATGCACCCATATTTGATGACGTTTGTGTATGCTGAAGAGTTTATTTGAGAACAAAGTGAAAAGGCTTGAATTTCAATTTGTTCATTGTTCAAAATGATAGTGTTGCTTCAGAAGTCAATTAAATACTTATTTAACCCTGCTTTACATGCTTTGATTTCCTTCCTATAGCCATTTTAGTGTTTAAAGGATTTGGATCACATCGACTTTCTAATTTGGCAAAAAGCTGCTGAAACGTTCTTCAAAATATCTTCTTCCAAAGAAGAAAAAAAAGCCATACAGGTTATGATTACAGGATTTTCGTTTTTGGGTGAATGATCCTTTTAAACCAAAGACTGTTTGCCGGTTTTAGCTGGTTTAAGCTGAACTCCCAGTCAGGCTAAGCAGATTTTCAGTTGACCAGCTGGTTTTTCCCAGCGCGGTCGGCTCAGAAGTGCCCAAAACCCCTCTAAAACCAGCAAACAAAGCCTGACCAGGCTGGAAGAATCTGAAAAGACTCGTGTAATAAGATTTTTTTTTTCTCATTGTGTGCGAGAACACAGAAACATTCACCATAGAATCACACGCAAAAATCTATGGTACTTGATTTCAGCATACAAATAGCAAATCATAAAAGGATACTGAAGCACCACATAACACTTGCACATAAATATGTTTTTTGTTTGTGAGAGAAAAGCGCTGGTAAGGGCTCACTGCCCACGCAAACCATTAGAGAAGCTGTCACAAGAAACAAATGTAAAACAAGAGCGGCTGTAAGAATGACTAGTGCTGTGTCAGGAGACAGCATAAAAACACAGGAAGGAAGGTTTAACCCTTCACCTGAATGGCAGTTTATTCCAAATGCCCATATCAACACTTTCTTTTCAATGACATTTACAGAAATGGCAGTAGCATCGTTATTTGTAACACCTTTAAGTGGTCGGAAAGAGAAATTACTGTACGAGCACAGGTTCTGTGAAATGGTGCAGGAGCAGTGTGCCAAGCGTTGCAGGGTTACCTTGTGGTGTGCAAGTAACAGACAATTGGAGTGCTCGTGTTCGCAGGCAATTTCATAATCTGGGAGCAGGTTGGCTAGCTGCTGCACGAAGTAGATGACCTCCTCGTGCCAGGGTACATTGGCCATTGTCAGGCTACTGGCTGAGCTCTCACCACAGTACGTCACTCCCTGGATGAAGGGCAAAAAGACAAAAGGGACGAAGCTATTAAATGCAGTGCAAAAGATAAAAACATTTTAACAAAAGTATCAAAATAAAATGATTTCTTATCGGAGAAGCTGAGAGTGTTTTCGCAATTGGATCCTAAACTCTGGAAACTTTCCTGATAAAGTTCAGGGCTCAGAGACACTATCCCAGTTTAAATCTAGATTAAAGACATTTACACAATACATCTCATAACCTTGTACTCCAGTTATATCAGATCAAATGCACATGATTATCTTTGCATGACCTTGTGAACAGCAGCCGTTGTTTCTTCCACTCTGGCAGCCCATACCATCATATGTTAAAAAGTTGTAAAATTTGGCATGCTGATAGAAGACATTCTGAACATCAACCACAGCAATTTTGGATTCTCTAACTCAATCCCTCAAATGCCACCAACTGTCCAAAGAAAAACTTTCAACTTCTCTTTTGGCAGTTGCACCGATTTTCATGAAAATTTAACCAGATCATCTTCAGACCATGCAGACTTCAAGTTATTAGAGTCAATTTATCAAACTGTTCTCGAATAATGTGCAAACAAATTAGACTAAGTGCCCGCCAAAATTAACGTGAGCCAATATCTCCACAATGCTTTAGCGTATTCTGACCAAACTTGGTGTGTTATGACAACCATGACCTGAGGCTAACTGCACAGTTTCGGCGCAGTGTCACCTAGTGGTCAGGAGATATGAAAAATATATATTTTTGCTTAAAACTTCTGAAAGGTTTGGCCAAAAAAATGCTATATTTTACGAACGCATTATGACGGTATGTGTCTTAGCCACTTTGCCCTGAAGGTATAGTTTCCAGGCAGCACCAACTTGTGGTTCAAAAGTTATAACAAAATTTCCAAAAATGCTAATAACCTTTAATTAAATTAGCCTATTGTAATGAAACATAATAGATTCCTTGGGTCATGATGAGAACATGGATACTAAATATTGCCATATTTGGCCGAACATCCTGTTCACCATTTTTATTTTCTTTCAAACTCCTCCGAGACCATTTTTCCAATTTTCACCAAAATTGAATCGCATCATCTTCAGCCATGCCGAAGTTGTGATTCTGTGTCGATAGACAAAACCACTTTTGTAGACCACAGCAACAGATGTATGATGCAAAGAGGCATGATGCTAGCCTGACAAGTCAGACCCACATCAAGATGTTTGGTCTGGAAACTCACCATTGACAGGGCTCAATCCGAGAGGCGGGATAAACGGCTGTCTTTCAAACTCCCTCTGCACGCAATTGGATAGCGCTACAACCAACCAGAGCAAAGAAGAAGCTGACATAGTTAGAGCTCTTGGTTATTTGCTTTTTTTTTCAACGAAAAGCTTAACTTTAAATCTTTCAGAGTCGCAGCCAAAGCAGATTCGAAAGACCGCTGTTCACCAACATCTCCAGCCAACATCTTGTTTTCAAGCAGCAGGAAACATTGTAACTCTGCCATCATTACGTTAAGCCCGCCCACCGACTCTATACACGATGTGATTGGCCCATCCAGAGTTAGGCTTTTCCAGCTCAGAAGAGTATTGAGAGTTGCTAGACGACACTCGTGGGCAGATTAAATTTGCTGCCTCTAGGGTGCGTCTAGATTTCTAGGCTAGCATGATGCATATGTCAGTCACCTCACTCTGACCCCAACACATCAATTTGCTGCTTGCAGCTATATTTTTCCATTTGCTTTTCTGTTTTATCAGTAAGTCGCTTTGGATAAAAGCGTCTGCTAAATGCCTAAATGTAAATGTCAATCTTGGGGTGCCCATCCTAAGGAAACTACAGACTACGCCAGCTCCAGTTTGGATCCGGCCTCTTACGAAGACTTCAGGTGACCCCAACACCTGTGAAGGGATGATGGCAACCCCTGCCAGGACTTCAGATGTCTTCAACTCTGAATAAACATACACACCTTCTAAATTTTCATATTTAAGCATGTAAAGTAAATTGTTGAAGTAAATTATTGTGAAGTTGTGACCATAATTACATATGAGATCATGGTTTCTTTCTTGAATTAATACATGTTAGCTAACTGCGTGATGTGTTTGGTATTATCTTAGAACTGTACATTTCTGAAATATGGACACAGTAATCTCTGATAACAGATCACTCTAAATTGTAATGTAAAAACATGCATTTTCTGTAAAGCTGCTTTGAAACTATATTTATTGTGAAAAGTGCTATACAAAAGACATTTGAATTGAATTAAATTAAATAATTTTAATAAACTTGGACAAAACAGTATATTTAAATATTATCCTTTTATCAGTTATCCGCCATATCATGAAAATATTAATTTATTTCATTAGTAATGCTGTAAAGCTCAAGGTGTTCAAGGTGACACTACAGTAATTTTAATATTATTTTAAGTGAGTTTTAGGTTCTCCACTTTTGGACCACTCACTGTATGAGATTATATATAAAAAGCATGCTTGTGCGTTAGTGAATTATATATACATATACATATATATATAAATATATATAAATTCACTAACGCGTGCTTTTTCAAAAACAGCTGTTATTGGCCTGACTCTTAAAAACTCTGCTGTAGATTCAACTGTGCCTCTCTGTTCAAAAAAGGGACACAAAAACACTCTGAATCATATCAGCGCACACACAGCCTGAGGACACAGCGGCACGTGGAGGCTGATTTGGTATTTCTATGGATGATGGAGACGACCAGATCATCTCATTCAACACCTACACACACACACACCTCAAAGATGTTGCTGTGATCAGGACAAGCAGGCTATGAGGGCTGCATGTACACCACATGCTGGGAATGAAATTTCAGTTTACATTAATAATACGATTTCGGTCATCATGAATTCTGATGTCTGATTGGATACTGAAACAAACTGGTGTCAAGTCAGGTCACGTACTCCATTTTAACCTTCACACACTATGAAAAGTAGTCATTAATAATCCTTTGCAACCAAACTGAGTGACGACACACCACTGGATGAAAACGAACTCATTTGTAGTGTGGCCACCATCAGTCCATGGGTCTGTTTGTGTGTAGGAGTTGTGCTGTTGAAAAGACATCACTCATTCTGTGATAGAGTGAAAACCCATTCTGTGAGGCTTTATCTTATTTCAGTATTCATCACTAGCAGCTGTTAGCACTGGAAAACGCTGGGAAATCGATAGATGAACATCTCTTTGAGAGAATTGAAAAAAAAAAAGCCATCATATGAAAGAGATATCAAATACTTCATAACTGTAAACAATGCATCAATGACTTAAATGGTTCATTTTGGCCTTGTGGAACACACCACAAGGCCAAAATAATAGAGATTAAAAGTATATTAATTCCAAATAATGTGAATACTGAGTGCAACAATTCATTAAAAATGAATCTCAAGAGGCATTATGTAAGCGAATGATTCATACAGAATTTCCCAGCTTATAATTATGTCTAAATAAGTATAATTATGCAGATATTCATAATGAGAGATTATGTATAATACTGTTTTTTCATAACTGAATCAGATCATTTATGTGCAATTGTCAAATAATTAATATTCAGAACTGAATTTTAATTAGTTTGATCTCTGCATTGAAAATGTAATAGTCATTAGATAAATAAGAAGTTGTTGTTAATAACAAATATTATAGTGTTTTGATTGTGTACTTATAACTTCTGCCCCAAAACTGTCAGGGCATGGGGCCAAAGACACATAGAGAGTTTCTTAACGATACGCCAATACGTTTGTCAAATGTAGCATTTTGCGACGAAATTCTAAATGGCTGATATGAGAAAATTGGGTATTATTTGAATTGGCATAATGCACCAAATCTAAAGAGACCAGTTTTGTAATTAAGCAAAAAAAGCCTTTTTTAATATCTCCTGACATCCAGGTGCCACTGCGCAGAAACTGCGCATATGGAGTCTCAGGTCATTGGTGTCATAACATACCACGCTTGGTCAGAATACACTAAAGCTTTGCAGAGAAATAGCCTCATGTTCATTTTGGCAGGTACTGTCAAATTTGTTTGCGTGTTATCCATCAAACTAGGAGGAGTTCAAAAAAGTAGTTTTTTCAGAAAATGTAAAAAGGTAAAAAAAAAATTAAAAAAGAAATCCATAATGGAAAATTACATCATTGATGCAATCGAATCGTCTTCAGCCAAGGAATCAGGGATTTTGTTTTCTTTCTAGCCCTACCGGTTAAAAAAGGATTAACAAACATGAGTGCAACTTTGGACAGTTAATGGCACTAAAGGGGTTGGGCTAGAGACTCCAAATTTGCTATTGGGACAGTTCACACTGTCCTCTATGAGTGTGCCAAATTTCATAACTTTCCCACAAGCGGTTCTATGGCCTGCCATAGACTCGAGCGGAAGAAGAAGAAGAAACAGAAGAATAATAAGAACACCCAAGGATACAATAGGTGTCTACGCACCTTCTGTGCTTGGCCCCTAAAAATACATTAAGCTACTTTACCTGTGTATACTATTGTTGGTGATATTCTTTAGATATCCATCAAATGGTGTATTTTATCTGTAGACCTGACTTGTATATGTATATTGGTCAGCTAATGGTTTCTCTCTCTCTTCAAAATGCCATGCAACACAATACAGCTTTACACAAATAACTGCACACTTATAATACTCACATAATCATGGTCACACATTTAAAGAGTATAATGCATTATGTATAATTGGTTGAATTCTGGGTAATATTTGTAATTTGAGAAAATAGCCACTTAGAGACTGTGCTCCAAATCCCTCCCTATACCCTCATTCACTATTCCCTACATAGTTTACTGATATGGACTTGACAGAGTGAGTGAATTCAGACACTGATGAACACCTGCTGTTATCACTGAAGGAAAGAGAAACATGAACAGAGAAAAGTTGATTTCATCAACTTAAGATAAAAGAAGACATTCATCTCTGAAGATCTCAGCAGAGGAGGATTAAACAACTCCACAAACAGCATTAATAGCTTCACACATTACTAACCAGACTGACTTTATTTCTGTCAGACATCTACAGAAGCTCTTATTGAGAATTGACAGATGTTGTTTTATTGTTTCTTTTGAAGTTGCCATTATGGTGATGAGTGTTTGCTTTAGTTGGGCTCTTGAACCTTGACACAATAATAGTTTTTCTCTCGCTGCTGTAACTGTGTTTTCATGTGTTAAACCAAGCAAAGCTGAGAGAAAACAAACTGATGATGTTGACTATTTATTAATGGTTTGATTCACTAATAGCCTGGATGCCAGCCGAATTTAGCCCCGCCCCGCTCGGGCAATTCGGTCTGGACTCGATCCATAGAGGAGTAATTATGCCTGAACAGAAACTGTTCGGCCAATGAAATTGTCAGGGCCGGCTTTAGACGATGATGGACAGATGATCAACAGTAACGTAATCATCCACGTCATCAAAGGCGCTTTGGGTTGAATTTGCTCTTATCCTAAACGGAGAACTTGTTCGTACGCATTCACCTTCACTATTTGTCTCAGAAACGATGATCGTGTTGGTAAGTACTCTGTGTATCCTTAAATTCTTTTTTTACAACACTGGCAAAGATCGTTTACACTCATCTTTTTCTTCTAACGTTACTTAACCCAGCGTGCAGGGGGGGGGTTCTCCAGAAAAAAATGGCGTTTGGTTGGCAAAATATGTTATTTGGTCAAGGTTGCCTGCTAAAATTCACATTCCTGGCTGGGTCTATATATCACATAATTGGGGTCGCTTCAACCCGCGAACATGGAGAACAACCAGCGGGAAAAACACGGAATTGGCAACACAGTGCAGTTGAGTTCTGTTGACATTTGGCAACTAACGTTAAGCGTCGCTCCGTTGCTCTGATTGGTTGAAGGTCTATCCCAATTGAAGTCTTTCCTGGATCGGTTGAAACACGCCCCATCATCAAAGCCCAGTGGAACGGTATCAGACTCATATTATGACTAGAATTGAGTATGACCACGTCAGGCTAATTCAATCTACTAATCACGTTTCACTAATGATTCATTAGTCTAATCTGTAATTATATAGATGAAAGCTTTTTATGGTAAAAAATTAACCCAATAATTTTACAGCATGGGATTCATCAGTGTTGCAACAACCAGATCATACGAAGGCCATGAAAACAGTTTGTGGTCAAAACACTTTGAATACCAGTATCGTTCAGATTCACATAGACATCAAGAATCGGCGTATATGAATCTCAACAATGGTTACAATCAGAAGCTTCATTCTGCAATACATTGGGGCATGAATAAATAATGCTGATGAATAGCCTGGTTATTTTCTTTAATTCATACTATTTCCCTTTATTTTTGGTGTTGTTTTTGTGTTGACTTTTAGTAGAGTTTTGTGATGTTCTTGATCTGTTCATCTTTTTTGTTGATTGTCACCATTGTTGAGATTCATACGCTGATTCTTCATTGAGTCTAAAGGACACCGTGGCACAAATCATTTTTGTAAATCATGAGTTTAAAAATCCTTCATAACTGATTCTTAATCACTGCTTGATATTTTGTAGAAGTGTCACGGTTTTGGTAACATAAAATAAGGGTAAAATTATATGTATTTTTAAAAGAATGGGGTTGTTTAGGAAACAGACACTGGATGAGATTACCAAACCAATGCATTCCATTATGATTATTTCATAAGCAAAATAAAACCAATAACACCTGACCACATTTTTTTTTTGTTACAACAAATGTGTCTAGGAAACACAGTTACAGCAGCCAAAGAAAAAACTATCATCATTACAAAATCAAGGGTCAAGAGCCCAAATAAAGCAAATACTGATCACCATAATGGTGACCAAACATTTTCAATTAAACATAAACACCTAAAGATCTGTTAATTCTCAATAAGAGGTGTCTGACAGAAATAAAGTCAACCTGGTTAGTAATGTGTGAAGCTATTAATGCTGTTTGTGGAGTTGTTTAATCCTCCTCTGCTGAGATCTTCAGAGATTTAATGTATTTTTTAATCTTCAGTTGATTTCATCTATGGCTGTGGCTAAAGTCAGTTGTATTTGTGTTTGTCTTTTCATCAGTGATTCTGCTTGTTAACAGGTGTTCATCACTAACTCTCAATTATCACCTAATTAATCTCTTAATTATCTCATTAACTTCAACAATGCTTCAATTACTTTAACACTCTAGTGTGGACACATAAGTGTCCATTTAAAACTTATGCTTATGATTTTGCTGTGGGGTTAAAAGGGTTAAAGGGATTAGATGAAAAAAACCCAGAGTGAAACGTAAATTAACGGTAAGCAACTGTAAATTAATTTACGGAAAAGTTCTGTAAAAAAACAACAATTTACTGGCAACCAGAGCTGCCAGTAGATTATCGTTAAATCAAGGAAAAACATTAATATACTGTAAAATGTAACAGTCAGATTTACCAGATGAATCAAGATGTTTTCACTGAAATATTAGTGAAAGTTAATAGAAAAAAGTTGTGCGCAGTCAGTAACTGATAAGGAGAGTAAATATTAAAATGAACTGAGTTTATGCGTTGTTACACAAGATGATATAGAAGTAGGGTTGGGAACCGAGAACAGGTTCTTATGCAGAACCGATACAAATTTTTGAAAAATACCGGAATCGCGCAAAATTCCTGAGTTTTGGTTCCGAAAACGGTTCTGGTGCAATGTGTGCGCGAAGCGCTGGGAGCGTATCCTTTAATAGCGAGTGACAGCTAACCTCATCATGAATATTAATTATGTTGCCTGCCGCTTCCAGGAGTTCAACCAATTAACGCACTTCAGCACTGAAAGCCCTCGCGCTACACATATACGGTTTTGCGTCAGATATTTTCTTGTTGACCACCAGCCTGGCGAAAAGAAAGTCACACATTTATGGATTCATTTCGAGAGAATGAATGATGATGAAGCAAAATGTAACACGTGAAAAGTTAATAACATGCAAAGGGGACTGCACTAGCATTTTGACAAAACATGTGCTACATTTGCAATCAACCTGTTTATAGAAGACCCCATCGGCAGGTAGGAATTCATACACGGGTAAATATGCTATTTCAGTAGTAATAAACTATAGACAATCAATATATATAGAAATATTTACGTTTTTTCAGATGTAAAACAATGTCCCACTCCCACACCCCTTATTGGAACTTCGGAGACGGTTAATCCGTTAATTTAGAGAGTAAAGGGAAAATGATGACAAAGAGAATAGATGATTGCCCCAGGGCTGTTACCAGATGTATAGTGAAAGGCTTACATCCTTTTTCCACCGTTAAGTCATCATGGTTTAGGCACAATTACATTTGTAATGCTGAATTACCATTTATTATTTACAAGTTCACTGAAAAACTGAATTACTATTAAATTAATATACAACTAACTAATAAATATAATATTTTTGCAAGAATGCTTTTAATACTGTAATATATGTACAGTACAGGACTTTTTTGACATTGCCAACCTGTAAATTAATCAGAGATCATGTAATAAACACAAAAAGGATTGTCTGAGTTGCTTATTATCCCTTTTTCCTTTACCACTATTTGTTTAATAATTTTAATGGAACCGGAATCGGAATCATTAGGCGGAATTGGAACCGGAACCGGAAAATTTCTCACGATTCCCAACCCTATATAGAAGAGATCTTTTAGTTCAAATAATTCGTTTTGTGGGTCACCATTGTGCTGGAGCATGTGCTTCAGTCCAAGATGAGCAGAGAAACACTGATGCTATGCTGTCTGATACTTTATTTAAAGGCATTGGCTGTGTTGGCAGTGATGAGCTGTTTGTTGAGTAGTCTATCACATACATGTGCACTTTTGCTAACGATGAACTGCAAAGATTGAAGTTAAAGTCATGTTTTTTAATTATTTCACTACTACACATTACGTGTTTGCAGATTACATTTATATTAAGAAATGTTCCTTTTCAGTGGACTCAAATGAAAAGTTTACAGTACAAAATCCATATAAATACTTAATACTTTAAAATGAGAACTGTTTGAAGCTATCAGTTTTTCAAATGAAAAAGAGTTACCTTTATTGGCATTTATTACGGTAACACTGTAAAAAAGGAGAGCTGTAAATAAACAGTAGATGGCTGTAAATTAACAGTACATTGCTGGCAACCACAGCTACCAGTAGATTTTTACAGCACAAATTGTATTATAATGCATTATGGCTCTATTAGCATTCCAATGCATTTCATTCCTCTCTGAGAACAGAGAAGACAGTGGAAATAAAAGTTTCTTGCTTTCCTCAACCCCGGCTTTCTGGGCCGTGGCTGTTGTCCAAAGGTGATATTTGGGGTCAGGTACAGAATTAATGAGCCCAGCTCTTATCTGGCTGCTCTGTAGCCATAGAGAATAATGATTACCTACAGAAATGCCTTTATAAATCAATGAGTCGAGGAAAGTGAGGGCGTTTCTTCGGCCCGTCTACGCAGACTAACAATGGTACAGATTTCCTGCCATGGACTAACAATCTGACTCTAATAAGACAACCAAATGTTTATACACTGATAAACTTGAACTGATAAAGGCGCTATGAAAAATCATTTAACTGTGGGATGTGATTAAATGTGGGATTAGTGGTATATATGAAAAATGCTTTAACAGTGTCGTCCAAAAGTTTCTCAGTTTAGTGTCCTCAAATGTCCAACCTATTGAATAACTAATGTGGAGATCATTTGGGAGCCCAGCGCAGACTGTCCATCTTTGTGTCGGGACTAACACCTCTGGAACGCTCTAATTGTGCAGGAATAATGGTTTGATCAATAACTGCACAAAGGTGATGATTCATAAGCGCTGGAGGAAGGAACAGGACACATGCACTACACATGAAGCCCTTAAACTACAAATCCAAATTGTATCATTACATTTTATTAAGGATACACAATATATTGGTAGTATTTTTTTCAGTTTGTCAGATTTTTACATTTATATAAATTTCACTTGACCAAAAATGTATGTACCTCTTGATGGAAATAAGGCCCTGTTTACAAGCATTCTGTAAAGTCTCCTTTCAGTGACTTTAAGGTCTGGACTCAGAGGTACCAATTAATGTGTGAAAATGATTCTTCATGCTCCCTCCCAACCATTCTTTCACAACCTGAGCCTGACGAATCTTGACATAGTCACCCTGGAATATGGACATGATGTGTCTTCCTATATGGTTGTTTAAGAAATTAAAAGCTCCACACGTCAATTAGGGTTAGAAGAGTTGTTGCTAATCATATAACATGCTAGAAACATAATCATCACTGCAATAATGATCCAATCATATACTCTATACACCGCCAGGACAAAACAAAATTTAAATAGGGGATTTAAATAGGCAAATGCTTAAGAGTCGGTGATTGCATATTATATATTTGGCAACATTTCTTCTAACCCTAATTGACTGGCATTGAATTCAGGTGTTACAATCACTTCCATGGCCAAGGGTGTATTCAACGGTCAACTGTTAGTGTTATTATAACAAAGTGGAAGCAATTGGGAACAACAGCAATTCAGCTATGAAGTGGTAGGCCACAAAAGGGCAGCAACTTTCTGCAGAATCAATAGCTACAGACCTACAAACTTTGTGTGGCCTTCAGATTAGCACAATAACAATGCGTAAAAAAGCTTTATGGAATGGGTTTCAATGGCTGAGCAACTGCATCCAAGCCTTACATCACCAAGTGCAATGCAAAGCATGGGATGCAGTGGTGTAAAGCATGCCGCCACTGGACTCTAAGGCAGTGGAGACATGTTTTCTGGAATGACGAATGAGTCTGGGTCTGGGGTTGCCAGGAGAACGGTAATTGCCTGCCTGCATTGTGCCATCAAAGTGTAAAGTTTGATGGAGGGGGATTATGGTGTTATTTTCAGGGGTTGTGCTTGGCCTCTTAGTTCCAGTGAAAGGAACTCTTAATGCTTCTGCATACCAAGACATTTTCGACATTTTGTGGATGGCCCCTTCCTGTTCCAACGTGACTGCACACCAGTACACAAAGCAAGGTCCATAAAGACATGGATGAGCGAGTTTAGTGTGGAGGAACTTGACTGGAGTCCTGACCTCAACCCGATAGAACTCCTTTGGGATCAGAGCGGAGACTGCGAGCCAGGCCTTCTCGTCCAACATCACAAATGCGCTTCTAGATGAATGGTCAAAAATTCCCATAAACACACTCCTAAACCTTGTGGAAAGCCCTCCCAGAAGAGTTGAAATTGTTAAAGCCGCGAAGGGTGGACCAACTCCATATTAAACCCTACGGATTTATTTAGAATGGGATGTCATTAAAGTTCATGTGCATTTAAAGGCAGGGGTCCCAAAACTTTTGACAATATAGTGTGTATAATTACATATATATAAAATTGTACGCATATCGTATGCATGGTTAGTGAATGAGACCCACTAATTTAATAACACTGTTAAATGTAATGTTTATCAAAGCTCAATGAATATCCATTTTTCATACTTACTGTTCAATTACAATGTTGTGAAGTATAAATTCACTTTTACCACTTAAAAATTACAGATTTGAGTGTAGACAAATAAATAGTATAGTAATACGAGAAACACAAAAAAATGTAAATGTAAAATGAAATTATCTTTAATCTATCAAAACTTAAGAAAATAAAGTGTCAGACAACAGATGTTTTCCATTGTAGTATGAGTAAATATTTCACCAGGAGTGTGCAGCAGGTCTGGCAGATCCCACAAGTACAAAAAAAACAAAAACAAGGGCACACACAAAGGTGTTGGGAAATGTGATAGGTAAGGAGCAGCTGTTGGGCGTTGTAATTACAGTGAGGAGCTACACTTGGGCCGAACAGCTGGAGGGGGCTGAACAGCTCCATAACTCTCAGAAACACATATCAAACTTGTGCGGCTACCACCAAACTTAATTTCCCTCTACATATATCACTACCCTTTTTCAGGTCTATAAAAGTGGCCAAACACACACAAAACAATGTTCCCGCTGCTGGTTGTTTGATGACTGGATCACTGGTGTCCTATAGAAGTAAATGAGATGTCAAGAAATTTGATGACCAATGTAAAGTATATTTGCTCAGAGAAACTACTTGCCCAGATCTTGGCATGAATAAAGCGTCAGTCCATAAATAAAAAAGATGACTTTTAAAGTTGTGGCTAGAAACAAAGCAAGCGCCTTTAGCTCAAAACTAAACATGGAACTAGCAAAGGTTCATGAGTTCTATTCCGAAGAAATGAATAATGAATAAAATGTCTACTATGAACACAGTGCCTACAAAATCACCACTTTTTTTTAAAAGAATGAACTTTAGCCAGATTTAACATCGGCTTCATGCTTCCCATATACCGGATTCCATATAGATGCACAAAATGACTGACTAGCAGAAAGCATCTTCTCATTAGTTAAAGAAGGTAGTAATTTACAGTATTTTTAACTCAGAGCTTAACAATAAGGATTTTTGTCTGCTTGTATAGTTGGGGCAGTCTGATTTGCGGTTCAAGAGATATTTCTTATTAACAATGTTGAAAACAGTTGTGCCATTTAATATTTTTGAGGAAACCATGATACATTTTTTTTCCAACATTTTGTCATGAATAAGAGGTTGCAATGCATTATGAATTGGTTAGTAATTTTCAAATTCTTAAATGATGGTAGTTGTCAGTCAGCCATATGGTCACTAGTAATTTGACATAAAAAAGTACATATAAAAATACATTTTTGCAACCAAATGTTTAAGTTTGCAAAGCATAAAAAAAAAATATATGATCCGAAAAAAGAAAAGAAAATCAAAACAACAAAGAAAGCTGACCCCTGACTGGCCTGAAACTCTTAATGGCCCCAAAGCAGCATCCTTTTTGCTGAAACTGGGATTGGGATGTCAACTTATTTGTGAACAGCCAGTTCAAGTTTGCATCAAACTACCCCACAGTAATGAAGCTCAAATGTCAAAAAGCAAAAACAACAACTGAAAGCAGAAGTCTCGTTTGACATTAAGACCGTTAACCCAGAGCTGACAAATAATTAAAAGGTGAATGCAGGCTCAGAGATTCAGACAGCCTGCCTCTGTTTGGGTAAACTCTGCAATATTTTCCTCACACTTTTTCATAGCCTTTATTTTATCCCATAGAAGGCGGCGTAAATCCTCGCCTTCTGCGGTCTATGTAAGTGGGCGATTATTGTTGCTAGGTAACAGCATGTCATAGTTGAAGTCGGCTTTACTTTGGAGTGGCTCTGCTTTGAATGTGAATGCGCTGAGGCGGGCTCCCTACGGGGCAGGTGCACACCGGTCACATGACTAGCTGTTGACTCGTAATGAGATTAAGGGTAATTCTGTGGTCCTCTATGTAACAGCCCCCACTTCCCTCCATTAAAAACCTGCTAATGTGAAGATAAGACTGCAGGAGAGAATACCTGAAAGAATGAATGCAAATTGCAGCTGAACAGGGAAAAGAGGAGAAACGAGGATGAAGAAAACTTTATAGTAATTTAACATACGTGAAAGATTGTTTTCCCACCTGGAGAAACGGCAAGAATTTCTTCAACAAAAAAATATCGGTTTTCATGCCATGGTGGTCTGGGATGCATGAGGTCACGAGTGAATCAGTTATCATATACAATTAAACTAGGACAGTGTAATTACACAGGTCAACAGACTCCGGATGCATTAAGGCACAGAAAAACTGGCTGAGATGAGGAGAGATTTAATCAGTTTAGTCAATTGCATTAATCTTGAAGACAGGTTGATTAAGTAGGAGAAGGGGTTTATTTGCTGATTTAAAAAAACTAACATTTCATTAAAAAGCCATTAAAGTCACTAGTTGACTATTTAAAAGCTACAATCTTGGCATTTCATGGAGGACTGACTCAGCCTTGATCTTCATTGATCATTACATAAATGGGTTGAAAAGTAAACTGCATTTTAAAATGTAATGAATTATGGCTGTTCCTTTATTAAAATTAAAGAAGAAAATTCATATAAAATTAGAGCTGTGTGATATGGACATAAAAAACACTATCATATAAAAAACTATCAAATTAATCATGATTTTGAAACAATGCTAATTTATTTATTACTAATTTGTTTATTTAATCAGGGTCAATACACATTAATTATACATAAAATAAGTAAAATGAGACCACATTTTCATCTGTAGTCCCTTAGCAGGTTGAATCTCTAATAAAATGCTCACAATTTTGATTTGACAGTAAAACACTGAGCTTTTTAGACAGACCACAATGACCTGTTACACACATTTCTTTACACACGTACTTGTCTGAATAATTTTTTGAAAGCCGGACCGGCTTAGCCAGCTGTATTGAAGGGGGAAGTCTGAAATCCCCTGCCGCTTCAATATACCTGTAAATATCTTAATCAGATTCATAATCAAAGCCTTAATTAATATTTATCCTCCTATTTCTAATGATTAATTGCAGTTGATTTTACTCAATAGAACTACTGATTGTTTGTTCTTCTTTTATGTTTTCTAAAGTTTGTATTTGGTCTTTGAGTGGCGTCTGGCCTATGTGTAACACAGCCTCTTACATGCTGGGAGTGCAGTAACAGTGTTTGCTCACTTAGCATGGCTTCCATAGATTAAATATGAATTTGTCTTTCATTTTTATTATATTTTATTCATTTTATATTTCCTTTTACTGAAACACTAAAGAATCAAGATGAATATTGCCTGTACTATTGTCTGTACCTCTCACTGAGAGAAAGCACATGTTATCAGTATGTTTTGGTGAAGTGCTTTGTTGATAAGACTCTCCAACCTTGGGAGAGCTGTGATTCTGGGAGCTCTTGTGTGTGTGCGTTGCATGATCTGTACAGGCCCAATATTGAAGATGGACAACACCAGATATGAAGACGCCTTTCTGCAACCTCCGAGGTCAACAATGATCTAAATCTAGTCATGGGCGACAACTAGTCTGCCTAGTTTAGTGATATGCTCTGCTATATATCCTTGTGTGGAAATTTACCATGACTGTACATTTTCTCTGAGCCAATCAGAATCATACACCTTGAAGTAATGACGTGGCTAGACCTTGAAAACAGTATAACTGTTGGGACAATTGTATGTACGGATGCAGCGAGACCGGTAGAGAGGAAGCGCTGACCCTCTGAACTCCTTGTGAGACTTGAAGCTGGCTTCTGCTGATGAAACTGCAAACTATTCTTCAGTAAAATTTTTCTTTAATTAATTGCACTCCTGACTCTTTGTCTTCATTCTTCACTACTGGTCTCTGGGTCTAAGCTGTTAAACCCCTAACAGTTTGGCAGGCACCATATTTTTGCACAAATTATATGTGACGGCATCAATTATTTCATTTAAATAAAAATAAAAATTTTGTGCAGTTTACAAATGCCTGTATATTATTATTTTTATTCAACTGGTTCAAAATGTGCCATAGTTTTTATTTTAACTCACTGGACGGACTTTGCACTCGTCTAGTTTCTTGCAGCATCTCACGTGTGACGGTGTTCTATGCAGTACTCAAAGTAAAACATTTAAACTTCTTAAAAACGTGTCTGCATCTCGTGTTTTAACCTCAAAAACACGTTTTGTGTGCCCTATACTCGGCTTTGCTGCAACGATAGTTTGACAGGTCTTGCAAATTACTTTGCTCTATAATACATCATCTCTCCAGTATAAAAAAAGTCCTGTATGCTGCCCTGAATTCCCCTTCCCTGGTTCCTGTGCTTTTTTCCATGTCGTAACGTTAAGCCCACTTTGTTCTGTTGTGCGCATGCTACATTGTGCTGCACACTGAGGGGGGGCAGGTGGAAAAATCATGCTTTCTGTGGTTTAGAAATCGTGCATGCTCACGTCACCATTTTATTACGATTTTGATTTCGCAAAACTAAAAAAAAGAAAATGCCATCGAAACTCTTCTGAAGACAATCAGTTCACTTCAGAGATATATTCATATAATCCCCCACCCCCAATTCAATAGTTATATTTTCCTTCTTATACTTTGTGCAACATGAACTGTATTTTCTCTGCTGGCCCATCTGTGTTCTGCTCTCTGCGTCATTCATGAGATTACTACAGAAGTAGTGATTCACAGTCAAAATCGTAAAAAACAATGTATACAAAGTCTTCAAAGTGTGAATGGTTTGTTTACGAACTCACAACTAATCTGCTTCTTGAGTTCAACTCATTGATCACAGCGGTTAATGCTCACTCAATTTTAAGTCAGTTGGTATGACTTAAATTTGAGTTTTGGTTCATTACTCAAAGTTAGCATATGTCAAAACACTTGCAATATAACCCAGTCATGGATCACTTATGTGATGCTTTTGAGTATTTTCTTTAAAGCTTCAGTGCCAGCTGTAATTATATGAAAAAGAGTGATGAGCTCCATTTTTCTAAATTTCTCCTTGTGTGTTCAACAGAAAAAGCCATTACGGGTTTGGAAAATGACAACATGCGTAAATGACCATTTTCATTCTTAGGTGAACTATTCATTTAACTGGCATAAAATGAACAGATATGAACTATTTTAATTATAAATGAGAAAATACACATTACGTAACAAATTTCATTAAAAAAAGCACTAAAATTGTGAAAGATGCTTGATACAGCAATTCCAAGAAGATATTTTAAAAGTTTAATATCCTTTAATAATGTAGCATTCAAGCCACAATTTCTGTAGCACAAAAAAAAACTTTGTCAGTTACAACATTTTGAGTAGCTGAAAAAAGTTAATCTTATCCAAGATCAAATCAATCAAATCGTGCTTCATTGGCTTTCAGTGAAGGACAGAGAATGAATTTAATGAGCCTGGTCATTACCTTATTTTCCTGCAAAAATGATTAGGAGGAAATGCTTAGGATTCTAGCAATAGCTTAATAAAGATTTACCTATTAAACCCAAAAGAGTTCAGAGACCCTCATTAGAAGCGGATGCCTCAATTAGGCGGGTGAAAAGCATACCTTGACCTCGATGAAATCTGGCTGGCCAAGGGCGATGAGATCTGAGTAGGCCTTCAGCTCATCCACATTCCAGGCCTTCACCAGGGTCAGTCTGTACACCGTACGCTGTTGCTAGAGGAGGAAACACAAGGAGGAGCTGTCAAATTACTGCTTAATTAATCCAACACACCTAGGTTTGAGAATGCCAAATGATACATGCAACCCACTTCTGTAATCTGATTTATGTCTGAGTGAAACCAGATGATCAATGAAAGAGAAAGAAAAAAAAAAGAAAAGGGAGAGGGGGTCATCTATCACAAAAATATTACAGAGACTAATTTTGGAATAGCATGCATTAATGAATCACTATAACGGGCATGTGTTTGAAGAAAGTAAATTATTTTTAAATAATTAAAAAGAGATGCTTGCATGTTAATGCTTGCATTTTTATGGGCTGAAATTCAGCATGGTTGTATATTTAGGATGTGAATATTTCAATTCAAAACATTTCACACACATTTTCATTATTAAAAATTCAATAATCCATATTCACCTCTCAGTTTTCACTTCCAAAATATAAATTTGGTTTGAAAATACAAATACAAATTTTCAACAATATTCAGCATTTTATTACAAATTCGCTTTCACAAATTCAGTGGTTCAAATTCGACAAAATTCAACAGTTCACATCCGGGAACTGCAGGAATAGCAGTTGATTACCGAGCATAATGTCCATCTGCTGTTAGTCGACCTCACCAGCAGGTGGTGCACGCGGCTGTTGAAAAAGTAGTGCAATTCAACAAGCTTTTGTGTTTCAAAAACATTTGGCATTATTTTGCCTCCATAGTCGTGCGCCTCACACTAGTGTTTACTGTGTGTCAAATACACTATGCATTCATTGAGGTGAACTGTAATAGCGTGCTTTACGGATTGCTTGACAAAGAGCGAGTCTCTCAAGCGCTCAGTCCAAGTGCTCAGCGGGTGAAAATATATCTGTGTACAGGTTCCAGATTGTAGAGGTAGTTCCTCGTTTAGCGATAAACTCCTCCGCAGCTTCCGCTATAGTTGTTTTCGCTCATCTTGCGAGCTGCAAATGGGTCACGTCATCAACCAGGCTTTATCATTATTATGGCGGGAAGACTAATTTTTAGCGGTATAAATCACAAAACGATAAGATAAACAAGAATAACGCAAATAAAAAAAGTTCTTAAGGTATACAAGTAAAACAAAATAAAAGAAGACAAAATAAACAATGAAAATGAATCATATAAACCCGCCAAAATGTACTAATGGTGACAGCCCAAGCATACGCCTTGGAAACTAAAAGTAATACATATTTAGCAAAACTTTTGATGTAATAAAGGTATGAAGATATTCAGCACATCCCATGACTGACTAATAATTCAGTTAAAGTGGGATTTACCATTTCTAGCTATTGCATCAACGTAATCTTGCTGATGGTGCTAAATATTATCATTGACAAGAAAGTCAGGTGAACATGGAGAAAAGGAGCAAGACTTTTTAATAAGAGAGCTTCTCCGAGCTCCAGCCTCCAGTGTCTGGCCCTGGGGTCCTGGAGTTCGGAGTGTCCGGCCCACATCATTACTCACACAATGATGCCCTAAAGGGAGGAAGACTACACAAAACGCAGCGAGTGATAATGGACACTTGTGCCTCCCGTTCCTGGTATTGCACCTTGTCAATCAAACAGTCCGACTGTCACAGTCTGACATTGCTCAGAATAACCATGTCCGTCCCTATAGACAATGCCTTTGTATGTTTGGTTGGTTTCTGTCGTAGTACAGATGTAAGCACAGTCAGCATCGTTCCTGATCCATGCTTTGCAAGGCAGGAAAGGATGGGAGGGATGGAAGCCAGCGAAAGCTAGGCAGGATCTGGGCTTCAGAGGTGTGCTCATGTATGTGTGCAAGAACCAGAGAGAGGAGGACGGACATGAGAGACGGATAATTGGAGTGATGTGGCGGCGGGTGAGGGTATTTAGAGCAGCAACCCATTTTAAACCTGTCAAGAGATCTTCAGCCGTCCTACACCTGAGGCTGAATCAGGCATCAGGTGAGCAGGGCTCCATAAAAACAGACAGCCACATGCTAGACCAGAACAGCAGCATGCCAACATAGAGACATCTGTATGTGTAGAGTGAAGAAGTGCTGACACAGAGCCCGAGTTTACACAATAAGGCAAGCCTCACTATTATTATTGCACATATTTGCAGAAACCAATTAAAGCCATTTCTTCCATTTAAATATTTTTGTCCTAAAATCAACCAAAAAGGGGATTATGAAGGCTTCCACTTCTATAATATCCTGTCCACATCATATAATAAATATCAATTATGCTTACAAAATACACAAGACACTAATAATATTTTCAACTGTGCAGCTTGTTGTGGAGGGCTACTTTTACAAAGAATCAAACCTAAAATGTAGGTGAAAAAATCCCATTAGACTTATGAAGACTTTTGAAATGTATATTTTGGTCCCCAGATATGGTTTGCTGCTTTGCTTCACAGACATTTGACACTTCTTTATATTAAATCAAAAGGAACTGTCTGCATTTTGTTAAAGGAGACCTATTATGCAAGATGTAAAATAAGTCTCTGATGTCCCCAGAGTGTGTATGTGAAGTTTCAGCTCAAAATACCCCACTGATTATTTTTTGTAGCATGTTAAAATTTGGGGTAAGGGTGTGTATCCCTTTAAATGTAAATGAGCTGGTGCTTCCGGCTTCTTAAGAAGAAGGCAGAACTTCAAGAGCCTGTACTCCGGTGTTCTCTAATGCACTGGAAATTTAAGTAAGCCAGAGAATATATGCTGTATGGACATAGAACAGGTTTATTTTAATTACGGTTATAACTTAGTTTGTCATCTTGCTTTTGTGACATGCTATTGCATTTCTGTTATGTACTGTATTGCAATAAAGATGAAAAGACGGATGCGAAAGCTTGAGCAGACTCACAAATGTATGAATGACCATCCTGGACTGGAGCATGTTAGTTTAAAATGTGTATTCTCTTCAGAACGTATGTAACATTTATCGAGCCGACTATGGTCTATATGGTATGTATGTATAAGACTTTGATTTTCTGCAGGACATTTCCCAATACTATTGGCAATATAGTGTATATATAAAAATACATATAGACAAGTATACTTCCAGAGGCCTGTTGCATGAAGCTAGCTGAACAAACTCTGAGTTTTAGAGTTGACAAATCCAGATAAATCCAACCTGGTTTAGATCAAGTTCAACGGTCTCTCAAAGCTTGGTATAAACGTTTTCTGTCAACGCAGGTTTAATCCAGAGTTTGCGATTAACTCTGAAGCGCGTGCAACTCAAAGTGTGACACGTGCGGCAAACAGCCAATCACATTGTCCGTTTGATTCACTTCTTAACTTAGATTGAGAGATCGTTCTGAAAATTATCATGAAATTAAATACCCTTACAAAGCAGGAATAAACACTGCTGCTGCAGCGACAGTTTGAGAAGGCAGCTGGAAGAATATCTGACTATATTAAGGCATGATGTGAATCAAAGAAATATGCCTAATAATTGTAGGTTCACAAAGAGCTCAAATAAATACACGTTGTTTATAAGAATTATGAATGCATGCATTATATTTATATTATTATTTGGCTACTTGTCAATATAATATAATCATTATATGAATATATTATATGAATTAAAAGTAATTATAATTCATATAATATAAATATAATAAATAATTAGCACCAAAAGATGAGCAATTTTGTCTCAATTTTTTTCACTATTAACTGCTTTAATTTGTAACGAGAGATACAGGGGGTGTGACTTGTCTTACTGATTGGTCCAGTTTGGGTTTGTGATCTCTAACCCAGAATAAAACCTGCTCCAGAGCAAGTTAGCTGTGTAGTGTAAGTTACCATGGTGATTAAGACTGCAAAAAACAATCCACCTTCTTGAGCCCGAAAAACCAGAGTTTGCTCAAAACCAGAGTTTGCACAAACTAATCTCAAACTTACCCTGGGTAACAACTGAAACCAGCTTTGTGCAAAAGGCCACAGGGGATTTAATTTTCCTCAGCAAGACAACATGCCAAAAAAAAAAAAAGTGTACATACACGTGTGAATTAAATTTTGCACCGAGTGAAGTGCTGATTTTGATCTCTTAATTGCAGCAGAAAGGCTTCAAAATGGTTAATATTCTGTATTCATATTCTGCATAAACTAAATGTGAAACTTGGATGGAAACATGGGCTAAAACCACCCAGAACATCTTAGCAACTATATAGCAATGCTGTGGCAACTGTCCAAAATACCCTGGTATGTAATTCCAGCACATGGCTCTTCATCTGTCATGTACTGTATTTGTACTATTTCCTTGGAAAACAAGAGGGCTGTGTAATGCATTTCAACACGAAAAGCACTTATCAAGCCTGAATGCTAGAGATCCCAAGGACACACTTAGTATGGAGGGACGGGTTCTGTCTATGTGCACTTAACTAAACCCTACACCACTCAACCAAGCAAGGGCACACAGAAACCCCTGTCTCCGATTTGTAGAGACAGAATACTTGAGATGAATTCCAATGGATTTTCTTTATTTTTCTTCCAACAGTCATCAATATTTAATAAAGAACTTGTTTACATTTCAGTGTTGATGTGCCCCCAACTAAACAAACAATTGCATCTGAAGTCAGATGAAGTTCATTATACTGAAGTAAAACTGATCCAGAAGCACATATTTTATTTTTTACTTTTTCTGCCAAGGCAAAACACTGCCTGCTGCATCCAGAAGAGAACTAATCCAAAAAGTGTGAGGTTTGATTAAAATCGATATGAACTTAAAATGCACTTCCTTAATAAACGTTCAAGTGTACACAATTCAATGGGGTACGGCATTCCAAAAGGAAACACATCCAATCGATTCCCTATGACTAAAATGACATCTTGCATTACATTTTTTGTCATTTAAATAAATTTCACATTACAGTAATGTGCTGCAAATGACATTTAATATTGACTTCAAATATAAAGGTACTGAATTTTTGATCTGACACATCTGAAGACAAATGAACCCATAAAGCCAGCTTTATTGACTCCCATCATTCAGGGGTCCCATATTAAAACCACAGCATGTCGATCAGTCACTATCTGAATCCCTGGCGAACACTGTCGCTTCACACCTCTCTATTAGTGAGAGCTGAAACTATTTAAATGTGCAATAACAAATTCATGTCTTTCATCATCAATTTCATTGTATGTCATAGTACATAATCCCTAATAAGCCGCTTTAACACAAGTGTACTATATAAGGTCTTTAATGATGGAAAAAAAACTATTATAAACGATTTGCAGTTTATTTATGTAGTGTCATCTGTGATCTACATGTACATAATGTGTCCAATAGACAATCACAATAAAAAGGCAATCATAAGGGAAAAACATTCATATGAGTCATGTTTCCTTACTCTGCAGCAAAGCAGTACATTGAGATGAAACAATGAGAATGAAAGAAAAAGACAAAAAAGAAAAAAAGTGTCAGAGACCGGATGCAAAGATGTCCATTTCAGCATCTCCCAAAGGATTCTGCCTATTTCTTAATTAACTAGAGTCAGAGCCCTTCACTGAAGTACAGCACACAGCATTTTTCTCTCTTTCTGAGCAAGAAACCATAAGAATCATTTATTAAAAACCACATTTTTTATATTTGTGGTTCATCATAAATTAGTTTTCTGTATATGTATACACATAGAAACTATTAACCTTCCCTATTATCGTTTGGTGTTGATAGGATTCCTTTTTTGAAATCAAATATATACTTATCATTGTTTAACACACACACGTTGTGTTTCCATGTTTTATGGGGACATTCCATAGGCGTAATGGTTTTTATACTGTATAAACTATATATTCTATCCCCCTACACTGCCCCTGCCCCTAAACCTACCCATCACAGGAGACATGCTGCATTTTTACATTTTAAAAAACATCACTTATAAGCTGTTTTCCTCATGGGGACCAAAAAGGACAAGGATTTTGGATATTACCATCTTTGTGGGGACATTTTGTCCCCATAACGTAGGGATTACCAGTACGTACGTACGTACGAACGAGAGTCCTGACCTCAACCCGAAAGAACACCGATGGGATGAATCAGAGCTGAGACTGCGAGCCAGGCATTCTCGTCTAACATCAGTGCTCGACCTCACAAATGCACTTCTAGAAGAATGGACAAACAATCCCATAAACACACTCTTAAACCTTGTGGAAAGCCTTCCCAGAAGAGTTGAAGCTGTTATAGCTGCAAACGGTGGGGCAACTCTATATTAAACCCTACGGATTAAGAATGGGATGTCGTTGAAATTACTGTGCATGTAAAGGCAGGCATCCCAAAACTTTTGGCAATATAGTGTATATATGTGTGTGTATACAATATTCTACTAAATAATATATCTGAGAACCAATATCTGAGAAACAATTAAGCAAAATGCAAACTAACAACAAAATTAACGAGGATGTAATGTTGTAGTTACAGGGAGAAAGGAAAAAGAGGAATTTAACTGTTATGGTGATGAATGTTGAGAATAAAACAGCCATTAATGGTTTTGTTTTCATACTTGAGACATATTTATCTCTGACAAATAGAAGCCAGAACCAAATACATTGTAATTAAATCTTGCAGATGTGAGTGATGAACAAGCCATAGAAAAAATGAGTATGCATAATGGTAGACAAACTGCTAAAGGAAACGGTGTCAGTCTAGACAGGTGAAGTTCAAGTGATGGAGGCAAAGCAGACATCAGCCAGATGAAATTCTCTCTCGTCTCACAGAGCCATCAGCATAAAGTCTGGTGAAACTGCAACTTATTCTGGTCACAAATCTCTCACTGAAACAGGAATGGCCAGTTTGAATGACATGAGACATGTTTATCTTTAAAAAAAATAATATACTTATTCCTTTGGTTTACTGCTTCTTTTATTTGTAAATCGCTTTGAATAAAAGCCCAATCCTGAATGCCTCACAATCCTGCTGTCTACAGTGCCATCAGTGTCGAGTTGCAGAGTTGCAGTCAGAAAGCGACACTGCAGGTGATTTTAACTCATTAGAAAACAGAAGAGCACTTTCTGTTCTTGTGTCTTCCTTATGACTCACATATGCACATATGTACAGGCACACACACACAGACCAAGCGGTCTGTTCAACGGCAAAAGCAGGGAAATCATTACAGAAGTTTAGCACACAGACGCAGTGAATCATCTCTAAATGATGGCACTTAAAATCATTAAGCAGTGATGCCAAGGCCTCCGTGTAACAAACGGCTTTTGTCATCACAGCTTGCTGAACCCTGAGTAAGAGCCATTGACGGACAGCACCTACGCATCCACTCCATCAGGCTCGCATTTTTAACAGAACTTCACTTTAATATCACAGTTAAAACATTTGAGGGCATCCGGCGAATTTAATTCAACACCCATTTCTGATGTAAAAAAAAGACATTGCTAGAGACAACGTAGGTTTTGCTCTTATTACTCAGATAAATCAGAGGATTTGGGTTAAGATGAAATCAATCCTGGAGCTTTGTGGTCATTATGTTTGGAATTAACATAATCGATAGCAGGGATTTCCAGAGTATTTTGTACAAGCTCGATATGAATTACAGGAAAAACAATGAATGAAGAGAAGCGAGAGGAAAACAGATTTTGGCAATTAAACAATCAATTAAGGCCAGTGACAACTGAAGTTCTACACGCAGCAATGTACAACAGAACTATTAACCTTGTAAAACACTTAATGTTGACGTTTTGACAGGCGATTGGTGAGAATTGAATGATTCTGACTGAGTAAATACCACATTCTCTTTCTGTCTTCATTACCAGCCTGTGCAGAGACACAATGATTATTAGTGTCAATAAAAGTAATTTAAGGGCAATGGTGTTGATGTGCTGATTCCTTAAGATCTGTACACTATTTAAAGAGCACAAGAAACACAATGTTATCCTGGGTCTTGTACTCTTGATAATTGCAATTCTATTTGGGTTTCTTGCTAAGCAAGGGTCAAAAGTGTTGGCCAATATCTGAATCAATTAAGCAGAATGCAAATAAACAACAAAATTAATGAGGATGTAATGTTGTAGTTACAGGAGAATGGAAAAAAAGGAATATAACTGCTATGGTGATGAATGTTGAGAATAAAAAGGCCGTTAATAATACTTGCGTCTTATTTATCTCTGACAAATAGAAGCCAGAAACAAATACATTGTAATTAAATCTTGTAGATGTGAGTGATGAATAAGCCATTTAAGCAATTTAAGGTAAATGGTGTTAACGTGCTGATTCTTTAAGATCTTTAAACTATTTAAAGAGATCACAAGCAAACACAATGTTACCCTGGGTCTTGTACTCTTGGTAATTGCAGTTCTATTTGGGTTTCTTGCTAAGCAAGGGTCAAAATGGCTGACAACAGTTGGTTCTAAAAAAGGATTTCTTTCAGACTAAGAATGCAAAAGATGCCTTATTTTTCAGTCTAGGACAGTAATTTTGGACACATTTTTTTTCCCCATCTGAAATTAGTGAGATGGCAATATTACAAGCTTAAAACAAATAAACAGTTCGAACAGTCAAAACTCTTTTTTCATCTGGACTATGGCACAGTGGACCTACCTTTTCACCAAGCGCTCTGAGACTGTCCAAAAAGCGCTGCCAGAAGTCTTTGAAGAGGGGACGGTCAATTTTCTTCAGACTGTCCTTGGTGCTGGCATCAACGCTGACATAAAGTTGTGTAACAGGCACAAGATTCCTATAAAAAGAGAGATGGAGGGAGAATAAAATTAACATTGAGCACAGAAAGTCTTGCTTTTTAACATATTAACAAGACTGAAGAAAATTTGAGTGCATAAGGACCAGGATCTAGCCCATTTTTGGCCAGCCAGACCAAGTGCCTCTATTGTACTGTGTTCTTTGTCACTGGGCATGTGTACAACACAATAAAGCAATACACAATTGAGTGATGTGATATGAAAACTGGAGTTAAGCCAGGACTAGGTAATGTGCGTACAGACAATGTACCATACCAACAACTGCCAGAGCTTCATTAGCCAAATAAAAAACTCAATCACTCAGTTCAGCTCTGGACTGTCCAACCAGATCACCCCATCATTTTAGTCAAGATTTGGTATTCCTAATGAGGGGCTGTCAGTGTCCACGGTGTAAATGTTGCCACCCACTATGAAGTAAGAAGGGAAAGTATCTGAGTGAAAACTTTTGTGGTTTCCCTATGGGCAAAGAGAACGAGTCAATACACCCACCAGTTTTCAGAACGGACAAGCTGACCTTTTGTCTCCTTCAAACATTGGAGACATCTTACAAAACATATTGAAGAGTGGATTCACATACATTCTGAAAAATCTCAATAGACAGACAATCTAAGTTATTTTTGTCCTCTTTGCAAGGCTTTTAACACTAGCCGTGTTCCCATTACACTTCAAATTCCACAAACTGAAAATACACCCAATGGAAATGCATCAATTTCGCAAAAACTCCCATATAAAATCGCAAGAAAAGTTTACGCACACAAAATCTGGTTTTCCAGAAACTGCAATGGAAAAAATTATCTTCGTATTTACAGGTCACCTTGCATATGTAAAAGTTGATCATTCTTTAAAGATAGCACAGTATGTTTGGACAGAAGGCGAGACAGTTCTTTATTAAACTCATAAAAGAAAATAATTATGGGAATACTGGATTCTAGACAACAAAGAAATGAAACAATTTATCAAGACCTTGAAACAGATAGGAGGGAGAAACACAGAAACACCTCATACGTATAAGCTCCCAAGTATAAGGTGCTTTCCTTGCCATTAATGCTTGGATAACACATCTCCTTTGATTACAAATAATGGCTAGTACAGTGCGGTGATATACGCAAACCTACCAACATCTATTGCTATGACGTTTGGAATGACTTCTCGTAAGAGGAAAAAATTACATTTTAGTTCCGGTATTGAGTATGAGGTAACACAGCTCTGTTTATCATATAAGATACATTTGAGTGTGTTGAAAATGATGTTATGACTTTACTCTGTGCGTTCGCTCGGCGGTTGCTGTGACACTTGTTGCACATTGCTAAGAGTAAAGCGTTTCTGCCAAATAAAACCAGAAACTGAAGGTAACGCAGATATGATGCAATTGACAGGCGACGCTATGCTCAGATGTCCCTCAGACGCTATGCTCACATGTCCCGGCTCCTTGGTAAAAATAGCAATTTTCTCACAATCTACAAATAGTTGGAAACATTTAGGATATCATAAGTACTCAACTGGACAAAATATATAACACTGGCCTGGTGGTTTTTGGATATTTTACTGCAAAAATACTACATAGTGTACCTTTAAGGTGATCTGATTCAAGTCCTCTCCTACTCTGCCCAATTATTAACAGTTCCCAAGTTCAGACTGCTCTCCATCTTCAAAACCCAATTAAAACTCTTCAGTTTACTCAGGATTATTGAAATGTATATGTATTGTAACTCTTTATTGTGACTGCAATTATTTTATCTCGTTTGGGCTTGTACTTGTTTCTCCAGCATTTTTTTGTGTCTATTTTATCTTTTTGGTAAAACTTTACAATAAGATTCCATTTATTAACATTAACTACAGTAGTTAAAAATGAACTAACAATGAAAAATACTTCTAAAGCATTTATTAAAGCAAATATTTGAGTTACTAATTTCAACATTTACCAATACATTATTAAAAATCAAAATTTTTATCTGTTAATATAACTTAATGGAGCTAACATGAACTAACTATCAACAGTTGTATTTACATTAAAAGGGTTACTTCAGCGATTAGCATTAAGCTTTGTATCAGTAGAAACCCAGGAGTATATTCAAATTATCGTACTTTCCCCCCTCATATGACCCTGAGACGAGAGAATTATGTATTTTATTTCTGTAAAAATTCCTCCAATGACGCAAATATCATCATTTTGCGTCATCGGAGGAGTTTTTGAACAGAGGCTAAAGAATACAGCCAGCAGAGGGCGCTATTTCTACATGTTTTGAACATCGCACTCACAGCACTCGGCTCGGGGAGCTGTGGAGATTCGTGTAAACGGAGTGGTGGAGACGAAAGTGAGTGTTTCAACTTTTCAAATGAACTTCCTATGAAAGTTACGCTTCCAAAGACATGAACTGAACACGTGCCAGACTGATCACGTGCTGTGAATGCGGTCGCAACCGCGAATCCCGCGATTACCTCCGCTCATGTGGTGAATGTAATCCGATCCTGCTGCGTTTGTGCCGTGACGCTCAATCGGCTCCCTCGCATTATATCGAACAGACACGTTCAGTTTTTATTTGTAGTGTCTCTAACTGAACTGATTTTCTGAAAATGAACGTGGTAGGCAAGTGATCCAGTAATCCAGTAGCCGACTAGCCGTGCCTAGCGTAGGGCAGTGAAGCAGTGCGTTCTGGGAATTGTTGTCTTTCATCCCCATGAGACAAAAATACATTTTCTGTGTTTTCTCAGTCTAATAATTTCACATTTCTACTACATTAATGACCCAGTTTAAATACAGATTCATCTTCCCAGCGCTGAAGTACCCCTTTAACTAACATTGAACAACTGAAATTGAAAGTAAACATTTGTTAGAGTCATGTATATAATATGAAGTACGATCATATTAGTCCAGTTCTGTCAACACTGCACTGGCTCCCTATTAAACATCGCATAAATTTTAAAATCTTGCTTATTACTTATAAAGCAATAAATGGTTTAGCTCCCCAGTACTTAAGCGAGCTCTTAACGCATTATACTCCATCACGTCAATTGCGGTCTCTAAACTCTGGCCAGTTGAAAATACCTAGAATATCTAAATCAACTGCAGGCGGTCGATCCTTTTCCTATTTAGCACCTAAACTCTGGAACAGTCTTCCTAGCATTGTTCGGGAAGCAGACACACTCTGTCAGTTTAAATCTAGACTAAAACACATCTCTTTACTATGGCATACACATAGAACATTTTTAACTTTCTTTATTCAAATCAAATGACTGATTGTTAGGCTGCATTAACTAGGTCAGCGGAACCGGGAACACTTCCCATAACACCTGATGTACTCGTTACATCATAAAAAGAGTGGCATCCACACTAATGTTAGTCTCTCTGTTTATCCCGAGGTTTACTGCAGTCGGTCGGATCCAGGCCGTGTCCGGATCGGATGGTGGACCTGCATCTGGACATGACCAGCTCATCCTGGAGTGTCTGCTGAGACCGTGTCCATTAGTGTCTCCTCTGAATTCGCCTCACCGGAACGTCATCCTCAATTAACCCGTCTCCAGCGCAATAACTCCGATCTTTCAAGTATTCATATTCTTGTGTAATCGACGCGCCATCCTAAATGAGCCCGTCGCAAGGCCATACCCAAAATTTAGAATATTCCTATCTAATATGATTTATGACCTGCAAGGTTGCCAGAGTAATAATTATACACTGTTAATAATAGGCCAGAGGAGAACTGGCACCCGACCGAGTCTGGTTTCTCACAAGGTTTATTTTTCTCCATCATGCCCTGATGGAGTTTTGGTTCCTTGCCACTGTCGCCTTTGGCTTGGCTTGCTCAGTTGGGGACACTCAAATTATGATCCAAGTTACTCAACTAAATATACAAATAGAATTTATTAATTTGGTCATATATAATTCTATAAACTATCCAAATTAAACTAGCCAAATCAAATTTTGTTGCAATGTTGTCCTGTTTAACACTGTGAAGCTGCTTTGAAACAATCGTCATTGTAAAAGCGCTATATAAATAAAGTTGATTGATTGATTGATTGATGCATTGTGATACTAAACCCTTTAAAGTCAAAAACAAGCTCTTGAAACATAAAACCAACCAAGATGAGAAAAGGCATTAAATAAGTGTCAGTATTGTTTTGCGTTGTCAGAGGCGTGTATCGGTGTACCATTTCATCCTTTCCTCCAGAAACGAACACAATACAACATTAGCATATTAATATGAGTAAAGCAGCAAGTCTAGGATCTCATTACAATGAAATTTGAGAAATAATTTTTGAGAGGGAAGGCTCAATGCTGAGACTGTGAGTGAATATCATTTTTTGCTTATGTTGGTTTGTTTATCACTCAGAAAAGGCCTGCCTCAGCAGAGCAGCGTGACGAAGCTTGCAGCTACGAGATAAACAACAACGATTGACAAGTGTTTCTCATTTCCTCAGCACACTGCCAACACAATATTCCAGCAGCTGAGGTGACGTCCCCTAACCCTCAGACAACCTGCCTGATCTGTGAGAGGATTCGGCATGCAGCAGTCGGAAGAATGAGGTGAGGATGCATTTTGCATTAAGCTGGAGAGCAGAAAGAGAGAGATAGCTAATAGCTTTTGGCTGCTCCTTCTAGTGGAATTGGAGGAGCTGGGAGTCAAAGAAACTGTGATTTGCAATTCAGGGCCTGATTATGGCTTATCAGTCCTGTTACAGACCGGGTGGGACTTCAAAGACGGAGGGAAAAACTTAAAGTTAAAAAAACTTAATCTACTGCAGATATACAGAGAACAAACGAATACAAAAACAGGCTTTGTCTGTAGTCACCAGATCAGAATCACTTAAATGATATACGACAAGACTTATAAGAAAAGTTTGCACCCACAATCAGGGTCATAACCATCATAGACATTGAGGGGAATGTGTCCCCACAATATTAAGATTAGTGGTTGACTGATATGGGTTTTTCAGAAGCAGATTCTTCATTTAATCTCCAAGATCATGAACATATGGTTATTAACTCCCACCTGATCTCCTCAGGGAACTGGGCATTGGTGACCAAGAAGCTGGATATGTTCTGTTGGTGAAGCAGTCGAAGAAAGGAGTTGATCTCAGGATACATGATTGGTTCGCCCACCAGAGACAGTGCACAGTGCTTTACTGCGAGGCCCTCTTCAAAACGCTCGGGACGCACGCCTGGAACTCCTGTCAAGTGATAAAATACCACAAAGGTCAAATTTAGAGGAGTCTGATCATTTATTAAAGCTAAAGTGTTTAAATTCTTTGCAACTAGAGCCACAGCGTATTGCAAATATAAGTTTAAACACTCCTCAAATATGCCATTGGCGAATCAAGCCTAAAACCCCAGCCCTAACTCATCCCATATCAGGCTGAGGTGCGTTTCCCATACTGCATACATTGTTGGAGAAATTAACTTGTTAGTCAAATCGGTTTCCGGAAACCGATGCAACTTGATCACAGCACGTCATTCTATCAGATCATGTTGGTAAAACAATATCAAACTGTGGTTAATTATGTCACATAGGTGATGGAGTAATAACTTCTAATTCAGTTCAACATCAAATTAATGTCAGAATATTGCTGTAAATAAACAATGTGAGGAATACATTTAGTTTTTAGCTTTATTTCTAGATGTCTGATCCAATGTTTGTCAATGGTACTGGAGCACATTCACATGTGCAAGGCCCTTTCATTCTCCTAACAGGCTAAAGGATGAGATTCATTTTGTATATATATATGGAATGACAAACAGAATGTACGGCATTATAGCTTGCTTATTTTGCTTAAAAGCATGATTTATTTAAGCCCTGGGGGGTATTCCAGGAAGCAGGTTATGCCACATACCCGGGTAAGTTACCAGATAAGCAAGCAACTAAACTGGTTTCAAAAACAGAGGTAACTTTCTAGCTATTCAACTGAGAGTGAGAGAAAGTATATATGCATTTATATATTATAAAGCACTGGTGACTCCTGGATTAGGCGCTCTGTTGCGAATGTCAGTGTGTTCACTGTGAATATACACCGGGTTGACTGAACTGACTCTCGGAAGCATTTTTGGAACCGGTATACCCAGAGTAAGCAAGTTTCGTGTTTATCAACCAAGATTTTTTTACATTTATATGTATAACGCTGTTCAGGGTATCAGTGATGTTCAGTTAAAAACATACATTTTAGTTCAAACTGAACAAAACATTTTACTGCTATAAAATATCAAAACGATGTTGCCGCGGTGGGCACCAGTTACACCAATGATGGACACCAGTAACACCAACTATCGCAGCAAGCCTAATATTACCTGTTATTATCAATCTAAATGAATATACTGTGAAATATAGGAGCTTGTCACTGGGATGTAACAGACCTGTGTGTTTTGTATCACTAGTGCAGTTCGTTCTCGGAGCACATTATCCCTGCACGCATGAGGCACGCCGCTGAGATTCTCGAGATTCCTGCCTTTATTAGAGAGAAGAATATGTTCAGCCCCTCCCTCCGAATATTCGAAGCTCAAAAAATGGTATTCGGTGCAGCCCTACTATGCACAGGATGAGAGATGTAGTTCCAACCACACAACTCTGCGATGTTGTTTGCGAATGTTTTTTTTGGAACAATGGTTTCATGAAATCACAGAATTGTTTAATTATATTGGTAACAATGAAACAAATGGGTAGTTTTTAAAGTTTACCCTTTTGAGCAAAATCAACCAATCAATAAATATCTAAAAAAAAATTTGACTTTATAAAAACTTTACTTAAATTTTAAGACCAAACAAAGGGAGGAAATTGCTCATAAATTCATTATATTTTAACAAAACATTTTACTAAAATGTACCTAATGAGGAAGAAAAAAAAGACAACAAAAACTGCATGCAAACTCAAAATTATTAATCTTGCCAAGAAAATACTTAAACTGTATTCTAATCAGACTGACAATCTAAGTTCAAGTAGCCAAACATTTCTCCTCTCTTTCTTGATCACTGAGGAGTCTGGCTCCATTTTTGGTGCTCTGTACCCTCGGCACAGCGTGCTTCCTGGCCTTTCATCCGCTCTTTCTGTTCAGTCGCTAGTGCGTTTGTTTACTCAGCCCTGGGTCATCGTGGCTTACTTCTGCTACAAGGAGCTGTGATGTCACTGCTAAATGTCAACTGTGCCACCAAGCCAGAGAGGACGCTGAGACCAAGACGAGGATGCGGAGGTGGTGCAACACACACAAACTTGCACACACACACACATCTGGCACTAACTCAGACACTGGAACAAAACCTACAGTCTCCATCAGGAGCCTCGATTTCTCTGGCTCAGATGAATCAAAAGTGCTAATCTTTAGACCAAAAAAATATGTACTGCTTATCAAAACATTTTCCTGTCCATTTCTCGAAACTCAAAGGGAAAAAAGTTGCTAGACAGAGACATTATTAGATTTCTGAAATATAATCAACCAGAACAGTAGGCCATGAGCAATGTTCATTTCAGAAAAATACAAAAGTTTGACATCTGTACCCAAAGCAGATGATCAAAGACAGTTTCAAAAAGCAGAAACCTTGATTTACGAATGATAAAATCGAATCAAACTGACTTTGGGACTGTGCCACTCCACCTAATAACATTCCCAGCAGATATCATCAGAAAACTCCCTCTCTTAGCTGCAGATCTGTTTTGTAGCCATCTATGCTAGACATCTCTGATTAATTTTTCCGACTACTGCAGACAAAGGGAAAAAATAGTCTCAAAATCACCCCATATTCTGGAGTATGAAGGCAGTGAGGTAAAACAAAACCAGCGATGTTAAGGGAGTCGCTTCAAACGCTAAGAAAAAGAGCAAAAGAATTTAGTTCCCATCTTAAGGTTCTTGTTAACCCATCTGGTGTGCCCCCTCAATCCTAAAAAAAGTCTGATCCAGATGTCCACCAAAGTACTGAGATGGAAGTTGAACTCTGGAACTGGCAGTGAAATCACAACTCATTAAGACTTGACGTCACCTGATTGTGGAGATGAGGAACGAGAGACAGGAATGTGTTACGTTCCAACGGGCACATTTTGGAGGGAAGAGGACATTTGCTGGCATTAGAGAGTTTTATGACACAGAATTGGTATGTCATTGCAAAAATAGTCCTAATAGTGGAGGACATTATTTTCTACAAAGAATTTGCCAACAAAACAGATTTCTATTGGCATTGACATTTGAAAACATTTAAAAAAGCAGCATGATTCAGTCCACTATTTAATTTACTAATTTGTCATTTAGTTGATGCTTTTATCCAAATAAATTTACAAATCAGTTCAGGGTTTGGGAATTGGCTCAATTTCAGTTAATGAGCTGTATTATTACATAACTACACTTACAGCGGTTACATGGATTTCTTACCATTTAAATTATAATGACAATTCTGCATCCTGTCTGTGACCTCAACTGAAGTTCAGGAAATTCAAGTTATGATCTGTAACAGCTAAAGGTCTGGATGTGTGAAGTGAATTACATGTATAATTAAGGTAAGGTTGGAAATGTTCTAAACTCATAATAAAGATGCACATTCTGGCATATGAAGGCAATTCAATGATAGCAAATGCGGTTTTATCTTCAGCTATGGTATTTGATCAAGGTCAAAAACATGTACCAACATGAAATACCACAATCACAGGCATTCCTATCCAGATAGAATTATATTTCTCAGAGGATGCCTGAGTTTGATTCAGATGTTACCAAAATCACAAAACAAATTTTCCATAGGAAATCCAAATAGGGCTAAAGAATTTTTCACTTTACCAAAACCCATGTCCCCTAAATACTTCTGTATGCTATATTGGGAATTATCCGCAACACAAGCAAATAAAAGCCATCAACTGTTGCTTTACAAAAAAAAGTCTCAGCAAAACGCCCTTTCCATCTGATCTCGGCCAGTCAAACTAACCAAGCCACAAACCCAGTCTCCTTAATGCTGCTGAAAGCTGACGGATCCACTACTGATCTGATGCAGCAGATGGTAAAGAAAGTGACAGGGTGCAAATGAATAAATTAGACCCAGTCGAACTGCACTTAGAGCCTGTCCTGTTACCGCCTTCTGCAAACCGTAGTGACAGCTAAATATACCCCAGTGTCTGTTGGACAATCTCTGAATCTGGGAGGGTTTTCAGAGTGTAAAGACGTCAACATAGTGTTATGTCACACAATGTCTGAATAGCTTCCAACTGGATACGCGCCTCTGAGAAAAAGGATTTAAATAAAACAAAGTTATTTCTGTACAATTACTGTGTAAAGGCCTATTAACAGCAGGTGTACATTTTCTGCTCAGGTTTTTGGCACAACAATATTTCCGGAGTATACTTTCCAGAAACACCAAAAACTAAAACAGACCAAAATAGTTCACATCGGATTTGGTGCACAGACAACTTATGCCATTTATTTGCATCAAACTAGCAAAAAAAATATTAAAAAACTTGCACAAAAGCTATTATACAGCTATGGAAATGAAAATAAATAACCTTTCAGGCAAGCATGTTTATATACAAAACATACTGAAGCAAACTTAACCAAAAAAAGATTTTTACTTTTTTTTTTCTTCCAAAAAGTAAAATAAAATAAATGTGGGTATACTTGGGGAACCAAAACCAATTATTAAAATAACAGGGAAATAAAATGTATTGTGAACTTGTTAAGGATTTATTTTCCAATACCTTTTACAAAACCTTTCCTTATTGCAACTTTACAGGTTTCATTTGATAACATCAGTTAACTACATTAGTTAACATGAACATAAACAATATTTAAATGAGCATTTATTAATCTTAGGTAAATGTTCATTCAAAATAATTCCTACATTTACTAATAAATTATTAAAATCAAAGGTTGTATCTGTTAACATTAGTTAATGCACTGGACTAACATGAACAAACAATGAGCAGCTGTATCTGTATTAACTAACATTAACAAAGATTGATAGATGCTGTAAAAAAATATATTGCTCATTGTTAGTTCTTGTTCAGGTAATGCATTAACTAATGTTAAGAAATTAGACTTTATTGTAAAGTGTTACCAGTTAGTTTTGTACAATTACAGTGTGAAGGCCTATTTACATCATGCCTTAATATTCCGCTCAGTTTCTGACAGCTTTCGAAAAAAATTCCATTCCACTTGTACGCCAAAACTAAACACGGACCAGAAAATTTGGTGCAGGGGCAACTTTTGTCATTTATTTACATCAAACTTGGTGTGATGTAAACAGTGCAACTGAAAATAATGGACAATCCGTTTTTTGTCTTTTTTATAATGAAATCCTCCGTTGTTTGTTTAAAGGCAACAGGAGAGGTTAGCTGAAGGTAACAGACAGTGGAGCTCCGGGGAGCCATTACCTCTGAATTGCCGAATCATGTTCCTGTGGTTCTCCATGGCCTCCTGAATGATCTTCTCGGCCGGGTCCATTTTCCAACGCCACTCTGTGCCCACCGGGTTGGTGTGGTGTCTGTTCAGAGAGAATGAAAGAGGACAGCTCCTGTCAGCACGGCACCGTCACAGAATCACACGCCCTGGACCACAGTCTCATTCCCCTGAGAACAACACCTGCACCCCCACTGCCTGCAAATTAGCATCCTGTGACCCTTTCAACAGCTCTCACATCACATAAAAGGACATAAATGCCAGGCAATGTGGCTTTACTTCCTTCCCCTGCCATAAATAGCAACAGGAGATGTGAAAACGCTGGATGTGACGCCATATCCCTTCACTTCACCAGGGGTAGAGCCAAATCCTATTATGAGGATGTGCAAAACTACATTTTTAAAATGGACAAGTCAGTGGGTTGTCTGAACAACTAGCCCACAAGCAGGTTGTTTTTTCCCTTTACGTTTTTAGCTGCAAGCTTATATAGTTATAGTAAATAAATACGATCATTTCAATAAATTATTGTAAAAATAAAGGTTTTCAATAAATAAAACCTAAACATGTAAAATATATTAGAATAGAAAATTATATTCTATTTTATTTTTAATTGTATTATTTTTTATTTTACATATTATATATTATAATTATATTATACAATTATTGTATACAATACAATATGTATACAATTATAACTTTACTAATTAGGCCACAGTCACACATTCATATCCAAAATTTGTGAAAACACTATATGTAAACAATGAGACAAAAAAAATCCATTATAAAATCAAATTATTATTTTTTTTAAATAAATCTAAATATTTATAATATAATTAATATAATATATATATAAATATATATATAAAATATTACAATAAGTATGAATACCAAGAACCAAACACACTAAAGATGTCCAAGACAAATAAATACCTATAGCAATTCCTGGACTAGCAGCATTAACAATAAACAGGCTTGATCTTTTTGCCCTCTTGCCTTTATCAAGATGGGCTCCTGGGCTGAAGAGCCAATGCTTGTGATGGCTTTAAGAGATTTTCCTCTAATGCCTTTGCTCAGTTTCAGGCGATACCACCTAAATTATCCAACCCATCCATATGAAGAGGCCTCTTCAAACTCATACATTTCGAGTGCCACTTTTAACTAAATTACTCCCCTTATGCGAAGTTCAATATTTCCATCACATTGCATGAAAGCGGAGGACTAAACGAGTTTCGCATTTTAAACTTCTTCAGCACATTTATTTGCATTATGTCATTAACTGTGTGGCATTTGAGGACGCTCACAGCATGTGGCAACGAAACGGATGAAAAATTTGATTAGCGCAACGCTCTGAGTCACAGCGGCACAACACAAAACACAACCCACGATGCCAACAACGAGATCCGATACACCGCTCATACACAAGGGCATAAAAATAGATTTCACTGACAACCTCAAGATGATGATTTCTCTTCATAATGTCCCATAACACCTCAAAATCAGCTGATTCAATGAGAAAATTGGATGGGAAATGACAGATTTACTCAACAGCAGGATCAAAGTCTCTCTGAGACACCCTCAATCTGTTGCGTTAATCTGACAGCGCAGATCCAACTACAGACACAGAAGTTGGGTTTTGTGCATTGGAGACCGTCCCAGTATGTCCTGTCCCAGAGCTGTAGGACAGACACAGTGTCCTGTAAGTTTATGGGTGGATGTTTGTGTCACACTCACAGTGAAGTCTTTAAATCAAGTCCATCTCTGTCAGCAAGCAGCTTTAAGCTGTGCTGTACTGAAGGCAACTAAGGGTCACACACACAGTGGGAATCATCCCAGATACACTCTTCAGAGGAGGTGCGCTGATGCTCTTTGAAAGCTCCCCCTGCTCCCTCCGACATAAAACCTCACAGCCAATGACAGGAATATTAAATACTACCTTCTTTCCACAAGTGTCACTATGAATCAGCAGTGCATCTACGTTGCACTCACAATTCATTCAGATGGACATCATAGCTGTTTGCTCACGCATCTCAAATAATACAGGTTGATATTTTGAATTAGAGTTTAAAAAGTATGACTTTTTAACCTTTAACCCATTTTTTGTCCCACTTGAAATTAGGTCTCAAACTACTTGCGTCAGAAAAAGTACTTGTTAGTTACAATGTACTTATTGTGCTCCTGTTGTATTGCAAAACACAGTTACACTATTTTAAGGTGTCCTTATTACAGTGTAATCACATATTTAAGTACTGAGTAATATTAATTAACATTCACTTAATATACTGTAGGGATTAGGGTTTGGTTCAGGGTTAGTTGAATGTTATTATGCATAATTTACTATGGTAAGTACATGTAAGATTTGTAACAATAACAAGGATACTGTAAAATACAGCGTTACCCAAAACACTTTTGCTGCTATATGAATTATGCTAGGAACAGGTTTGGTGGTATGGGTAGGTAGTTTATTAAAATTCTGTCATCATTTACTCACCCTCAAGTTGTTCCAAACCTGTATGAGTTTGTTTGTTCTCCTGAACCCAAAGAAAGATAATATGAAGAATATTTGAAATCAAACCTTTGTGTGGCACCAAAAATACTATGGAAGTCAATAGGGCCAATTAACAATTTGGTTACCGACATTCTTCAAAAGATCTTATTTTGTGTTCAGCAGAACAAAACAATTCATACAGGTTTGGAACAAGCTTAGGGTAAAGGATGACAGAATTTTTGGGTGAACTATCCCTTTAAGGGAAGGGTCAATAGGGTCAATAGTATAATTAATGACAGCTATAATTAAATGCATGTGCAATGTAAAAACATGTATTTACACAATAAGTGCATGGTATCAAATGGTTCATTTAAATTTGATTATTACAGAGTAGTTGAAGTGGATATTTTTGTAATATATAAATATAATATTTGGTAGAGTTAAGCACCAAATATTTAATACTTAGGTTAGTTGAAACCCTAAATTGAATCAATAGTAGATTAAGATATTTTTTTCGGTATTAATTATTAGGCACATATAATGGAATAAATATGATTTTAAAACAATTGTAATGGAAAAAGCCTTCACCTACCTCCAGCAGAAAACACATTTGTTGGCACAGGCCAGGCTCGGCGTGGTCTCCATACAGCGATGCGATTCAATCCCGTAGAAGGTGTGTTTATAGCAGCCGCCTCTCCCTCTCAGCATTGACTAACACAAAAAAATGGGCAACATTTGTTTCATTTATACAAAGAAAAACTGTTCCTGCCTGGGAAAATTGTGCTGCTTTAAAAGAGAAACTTGCTAAAGAGTCTTGATAACAAATCAATAGGAGAAAACAACCTACCTTAGTCCAACGACACAGTTTCACCCCAGAGTGACTTCCTATTAGTTTATACCCTGGAAACAAGGCATGTAAACATTAGCAAGTTTTCTTAGTACTGATTGAGCTAAAGACACACACACACACACACAAAAACACAATCAAATACAAAAACACAGTATTTTAACCAATTAGTCACTAACATGTTTGAGTTTAGAGTAAGGAAATTTCACAAATATGGTTGGCCTATTGTCAGTAAAAAGTATTAATTATTGCTATCAATTAATAATCATTATACCATTTCAAAATGTTTCTGTTTTATTATTTTTATATGTCATGGTGTCATTTATTATATTTATATGTCAAAAACAGAAACATTACAGATACTTTCTATCCTACTAAACTTAAGTAAACCGTTTATGAATTAAGCCATCACAGTGTTATAATGCACAATATGAAAGATATATTTTCATACTGTTTGAATCAGAAAAAAAGTGCTCATGATAATAGAGGGGGGACCTCTGGGATGATGGTTGGGTCCTGAAACATCTTATTTATCGGTTAGCTATCTTTCTATTAATAACAAAAAATGTATCAACATATTGTTTCCACAATATTAAGCAGCACAGCGGTTTTCAACATTGATACCAATAATAAATGTTTCTTGAGCAGCAAATCAGCATATTAGAATGATTCTAAAGGAGCATGTGACACTGAAGACTGGAGTAATGCTGAAAATTCAACTTTGCCATTACACATCACAGAAATAAATTACATTTCAAAATAGAAAATATGAAAACAGACATTTTAAATTGTTTTAAAAAAAAGTTTGAAAACATTAACACTATTATAAGTTACAAAACAAGTACAGTATCTTAAAACAGCAGTATTTCACATCTTTAACATCAGAGATGATATAGAAGGCAATGAAACAGGGAGTCTAAAAAGAAAAGAAAAAATGGTACATTTATAATGTACACCCTGTACTAGCACAAAGCGTTCCATATTACAGTTTGCTCAGGATCTTAAACATCTAGCAGGAGAAACGCTGGAAATTTTCCAACAAAGCTCCTCAATACATCCAAGCAGTCTGGAAGGCCAAATGTGCTTAAGCCTGCACATTTCCAGTTAAGCACTTGAAGTCTGCCCATTTCTAAAGTCCAAAGCCTCGTTCTCCCACAACTGCGCTGCGTCCCCTTGAGGAATCCGACTCGATTTAGACTTTAATCCACATGTAAGGGCCATCACTGGGGAAACCATCACTCCCTATAGTAGTCTTAATAAAACTGCAGAATATAAAGGCATCGCTCTGTGCTGAAAGGGCTTTTAGAGTTCACAATCGCCACTAAACGAGTCTTCCTTTTGGAGAAATAAATCTCTCCCAAAAACCACTTGGAACTGCATTGATAGTTCACCCAAACATTTTAAACATTAAAATGCATTTGTGATGCATATGGACCTAAATAAGTCACTATTCATTGAACATCATTATATTTGTCTCAAGATCAACAAGGACTAGTTTTTGTCCTTATTGTGGGTTAATAAATTGCCATCCACTTTTATAGTATACAGACGACAACAAAAAATCTTTTGTATTTGATGAAAAAAGAAAATGTGGTTTGGGGTGAGTAAACAATGTCAATGTTCATTTTTGGTGAATTCTTGGTGAATCTCTTTTCACAATTTCTCTCTACGTGCATAAAGGAGTGCAAGCGGTAAGAGGAACCAAAGGAAAGAAGCTTCATAATAATGATCCCAATCTTGAGTCTCTCTCCCATGTTCATTAGCTAAACTCCACATCAAACACATGTTCTTGTCTTTTATGTCTGTAAATAGCTCGCTGGGGCTGAGGATGTAGAGGAGGCGCTCGCTCGTCTCTCTCTGAAGAACCGCATCTGTTTGGATATAGCCGGGATCAGAGAGCAGGTTTGGTATCAGCTATGAAGGCTCTATATTTGGGCAGCTGAAAGTCGAGACATGCTGGATCTTCACATGATGAGGATTCATGTGCATAGAAACTGCACATCAGTGAGCCTTAAAAACGGAGTTTACAGCCAGGTGATATAGCTAAAAATGATTATACTTAGAGATTTCCAGCCTTTTGATCAGATTTGATATACAAATCACAATATTTATAAATTATTTTGAAATGGTTTAAAAGCTTGCATTTTTTTATATGATTTACTATATTTGAGCAAACCGGCAATTATACGTAAAATACTAAAAGAAATTTAAATTAAAATTGCTTCTCTCTAAATCGATACCAAAATGATAAATTTTACATAGATGCACCGATGACTCATGAATAACCAGTGATATTTAGTTACATATATTTTTAACAAGAAATTAATAGAAATGTAAAATACCACAGTAGATGTCTATAAACATTTAGTTATTTTACTTTTCGCTTCAGAAGGACTTTATTAACCCCAGAGGAGCCGTGTGGATTACTTTTATGATGGATGCACTTTTTTTGGGCTTCAAAATCTAATCCTCTACTCGACCTACAGTTTCTTCAGAGTAACATGCGCAATAAGACCAGGAGTGTGTGTTATAGCGAATAAGGTTACTTTGGAGTTACTATGCTGAGCAACACCTACAACAAATCTTATTCAAATTTGGGGATAAATTACTGACTACCTGTGACAATATATTCATAAAAGGAATTATGTCCGTTCGAATTAAGTTTAATCTATCACGGTTAACCAGACGTATTCTCCTTTTTCTTGTACTTAAGATTGAGATCTGCGCTGAAAGCGTATGGTGTACCCTGGTCGAATAAACTATCTCCAAATCCTATGATAAACTGGAGAGATTCCAGTATGGATTCTAGAGGAATTGTGAGTATAATTTACGAATCACTTGTGGTACGACGGTACTCAAATATTCTGACTGTGGGCTTCTGGGAGAGAGAACTTAACACTATGATTGGCTGGGACACTGTTTGGACAAATTGTTTTGTTATCTCAAAAAAACCAGATCACCAAAAAATTCATTATAAATGAATCCATAAGGCATATGCCACCCCCTGATTATAACATAAAACGAAAAGATAGCCTGACCCCCTTTGCCACCTATGCACAGTGCAAGTCAAGGAACATATACCCGCTGCTTTTTCTTTTGTTGGACGATTCTTCATTATCACTGTCTGTCAATCAAATAAGGATTCTGTCTGCTGCCAAAAAGGTTATCCTGAAACTCTGGTCGGAGACATCTACTCCAGCTATGTTTACCTGGATGTCTTATTTGCTAGACATTGCCCTCTTGGAGTGTATCACAGCCAAAGTGCATGACGCCGCCAGAAGGACAATACAATTTTGGTTGGAACTTATTGAGACTCTAAGACCTCTTAAAATCTAGAGATACTGGTTATACCTCTAAATAATGCTTTCCCCCAACCCCCTTTTTTTTCTCTCTCCTTTTCTTATTTTTTCATCTCTGTATCTTATGAATGTGGGTGGATCTTGGGCTCTAATGTAAATAGTTATAAAACTAAAATGTTTAAATAAAATAAAAAAAGGTTCACCAGACATAAACAAGGGCACAGTTCATGGATAGTCTGCCAGATATGCAGCGTTTCCTCACAATTTATTCTCTCTCAAGGCCATAGGAAACTGACAGGAACAAAAACGTCACACCACTGATGACGAACAGCACCAAAACAGAACTTCACAAGATCAATGACGCACTGATATGGGATGATTTTAGTTTCATTACCTCAGGTTTTCATTTCAAGCTGTTATTTATGGCGTGAGGTGAATGAAGAGGCTTTAATAGAAAAAAAGCCTCCATTCTCCTTTACTCTGTCCAAACACATTTGCCCCTTCTTTTCTGCTCTAGCTGCTGTATTTCTTCTGCTGTTAAAGGAAGTGAATTAAAGCAATCTCAGAGTTCCCTCATTCGTCTTTAAATCATCGCTAATAATGCCGGAGGGAATCATTTCAGTTTATCATTAAAAGAGCAAAAATAACAGCGAGCGAGAGGAGGTTACCAGTCAGCCCCACAGGAAATGAGTGTTATATAATCTCACATCAGAACCTTCTCTAGACTGCAGGCAAGATCAGATGAATTACACACACGTTTGTGCGTTCACGGTTCACAACTCAACTTGCAAAAACAAACCACCAGGAGGTCACTTCATTTAGGGTGAATCTTACAATGAAATGTCTAGGTTATATTTCCTTCCAAAATAAAATTAAATTTTTTTGAATATTAAGAAATGACAAAATTCTAATAGTCTGTAATATGCAAATAATGTGCAGATAATGTCTGTAATATGTGATTCGTAATATATAAATGAGATACAAAACCCCCTTCTCTTCATGTCCGTGTTTTATTCACCCTGTGAGGGTTTATTTTGTGTGAATGACGAACAGACTGTGCATTTATTATCTTCTATTATGATATAAGCCAACTATTTTAGCAGACAAGAGATAAATGGCTGATATTAAATTATACAATTAAATTAAAAATAAAAAAAAACTAAAAATCTATAATTTTACTGTAAATGCGTCAAGTTAATTTACACCTCACAACATCAATATTCAGCATGAAAGGTGGATATTCATTGAGATTTCATAAAAATTACATTTAAAACTACTTAACTAAATGAGCATTGCATTTGCTGTCGTCTAAATTTAAAAAAGTGAAATTAGCATGAGAAATATTGACTGCTCGATTAATAAAACAAATTCTCAAGTACAATCGAAATTATGGAGTTATGTGAGAAAAATGAAACTAACAAAAATGTTACTGCAAAATGCTGAGATTGAACAATCAAGTATTCCAGACAACTGTGTAGTAAAGAAACGTATTTGTTAATTTTGGGTAAGAAATGATCTGGGGACTATAAATGTTGCATACGCACAAAATGGGCATAGAAATGTGTGCAAGCAATTTATAACAAATTTTAATAATTAAATTTTTCACAATTTAATAGCCCATAGAATTATTGTAGACGCAACACTTCCTCTTCTCCACGTGGGAGAGCAACAAGACCACGCCCCCTTTTTTATGTATTCTTGTGGGCGGAGGTTAGTCAACAAACTGTTCTAGTGACATCATTAAAGCAGGAAGTACAGGGATGTAGTCCAAACCGGCCGTTCGCTGTAGGCTTTGAAAGAGAACTTCTGTTAAATAAAATATCTTGCTTGGCATTTAACTTTGAGCTTTATAATTTTACAGGTATTATTTATGCTCTAACAGCAACATTACACACTAACTAAATTTTGAAAAACGGGATCACGAAGAACAGGACCTTTAAACTCTGTTGTTTTACATTGGATACACACATTTAGATTAAATATGCCACTCATTAAAGGAGTTATGCACTCAAATTACATGAAATCTTTACCCAGAAGTTACAACACTTTTTATATGAATTTAAATAGAAATATTTGAAGTGGAATTGCTTTTGAAGACTTTTCCTGTGACATGCTGTGTTTTTATAGTTTTAGCTACAACGCAAATTGCTTGGCGTATGATAATTCTGCTTTAAATTGTGTTCTGAACAAATATTTTCATGTGAATAAATGATCAATAATGCGCACTCGACTCTAAGCAGATGACATTATAATTACTGAAACTGAAGAACTTGCTCAGTGATTGAACCGTTCATTGGCCGATTTGAATAAGTCCAATGACAATACTGTACACGCTCTGCAGAAACGGAGGTGTGCTGTTGGTGTCGTGTGCAGACAGACAGTAGCCTAAAGATAACCCCTTTCATGGACTTTCCAATATTATAAAAAAAACACTACTGTATTTGAAGGATAGAATTAAGTAAATAACTTCTCTGAAAAGTATTTTAAACAAATTTGATTTAATTATTCTAAAACAAGACAAGGATAAATGATGAATGATTTTTAGAAATGTAATGTGACCGCACAAATGGCCAGGTATATGAAACCGTATCTCATTTTCCTTATGTCTTGTATTGTTAAACATGGTATCATGTGGACGGGAATATTCATATGGAAATGATTACATTATGCATCGTAAGCTCCATATATTGTTACTTCGGGGAGGAGCCGGCTGAAGATGCACGTACCGCTGACTGGGTTCTGTAAAAGGGAATTTTGCAACGGTTTTGACATACGCATGATTTTATAAATCTGACTTTTGTAAATATGCAAAATCTAGCTTTTGTGCGTACGAACATTTTTAGGATGGAATCTACGGAAAGTGTTATACATGAGGCCCCTGGACACATTCTAGACAGGCTGAGAGAAATTCCCCATATAACACACTACATTACCAATGATCCCACAAAAAACAGGATAATATTCGCTCAATGCACGTCTCATACTGTGGAGATCTCTTGGACTCTAGTGATTGTGAGTTTGCAATTTCAAGCATGTTAAACTAACAACATGCTCTGAGGTGTTGCACATTCATTGGAAGTACACACAACCTTGGTGGAAATATGAGTGCCGGCCAGCCTCTGGTGTGCAGTGTGTGTATGCGGCTGGAGGCAGACTGTGCTAATGAAAGGTGTGGAGCTAGAAACTCAAGGGAACTCCAGCAGCAGGAGAGGAGTAATTGGGCTTTGCTGCATCATTAAGCTCTGTTAGGCACAGTCACACCATCAGAGGCTCCATCAGAAACCAGACGACAGGGGTGAAATTTGTAGTGCACACTAGGAGAAAACTTGCAGCTCCGCAGCTAGTTTATTAATAACAAACGTGAGAGAACACTTACGGAAAGCAAAAACTGTCAAAAGTGTGAGAAACAATCATAAATGGAACTAGGTTTACAACAATGGGGTGACACTCTGTCAGCGCCAAGGACCTAATTACCATCAGGGCCTTGGCATCCAGTTTTTTTGTTGCTGTTTTTTTTGATAGATGAAAACAACCATCTCAGACATACTCAATTAAAGCAGCTAGAAAAGCAGGAAACAACCGTCCATCATCAGGGAAATGGGACACAGTAAACAGTGTGGCGCTTGTGTAGCTTGTGTGCCTAAACTGATGCAGAAGCGTAGTTAAAGCTATAGATGTTGAACTGGCAGAGCTAGTTTAATTTTAAATAGTTTTTATAAGTGGTTGGATAATTGCTTATATGGTAATAGTGGGGTAATCAGGGATATGAACAAACCCTATCCACAGATTTTGAAAATCTGTTATGGACATGACATCCCAGCATCATTACTCCAGTCTTCAGTGTCACATGATCCTTTAGAAATCATCCTAATATGGTTAATATATGTGTGGAAACAGTCATACTTTCTTTGATGAATAAAAGAATAGTATTTATTTGAAATAGTAAAGACATTTATAATGTTACAAAAGATTTCTGTCACTTTTGATAAATTATGCTGCATTCTTTTAATAATTTCTAATTAATAATTAAAATCAGATAAAAAAAGTAATTACAAAAAAATCACTGACCCCAAACTTTCTTTTTTTGACACAGTATTTTTTGCTTTTTTTTATATCAGATATATATTAATATTAATGTATCATTTTTTTTTATCAGATGTGGGAGTAAAAGCGAAGCAGACTGATGAAAACAGTGTGTATGTATTTGTGCAAATATCCGCTGTACAACAACTTTCATTTCTGTCACAGACATCTTTCTTTGCGTGAGTGAATAATAACACAGCCAGGTTAAGGTCATGCTGTACCTTGTTTAGTCAGAGCATCTCTCAAGGCAGGAGTGATCATCTCTCTCCGCTCCTCCTCTGACTCGCTCTTCCTCACTCCATTCTGCTTTGACAGCTTCACCCTCTGGGACTCCTCTTCATCTCCCTCCATCCTCTGCAGCACATACAATCACAAAGAAAAAAAAAGACACCGAACCAGTCAGACATTGGAGAAAAACCTCATTCACAGTTACACATCCAATGTTGGTGCGTCAGTGGAATAAAAGGCTGAACCACACGCACGTGTGGCGGTCGTGTGTCTCCATCTCTGCCATCTCATATGAGGACATGAATGCATGAACTTCATCTCCAGAGCCGCTCTGAGAGTCACTTCAAGAGCATTTTACTTTGGGAAAAACTCATGTCATAAACACACAGAAACTCAAAAGGTTTTCACAGCAACCAGACAAAATAAAAGTTTGGTTTAACTTGACAAATGTTACTGTTGTACAGTAGAATTTATGCTGCCTTCACATGCTATCGGAAATGTCCTACTTCCCACTTCTGAAGTCGTGATTACGAGATCATTGTATTCAAATTTTTACTTGAGAAAGCGTTCATGTCCAAGTTTTTAACTAGGAAACTAGTATTTATGATAATCCAGAGAGCATGTGAAATCAAAACGTATTTTTTGTTGTTGTAATAAATCACAATTTTCCCTCCATGTTTTAATTTTAACAGTATAAAGCTCAGCTGTGCAGCATGATGAAAAAAAGTTGTTTAATTTCATATAATTAAAAGATACATTAAATGAATGTTTTATATTCTCATTTCATTACCAGAAAATACACAATACATTTGTGTGGGGTTCTTAGAAATTACATTTAAAATAAATAAATAAATATATAATTAATAAACAAAGATATAATTAATATAAAAATGGTAGTTTTATGAATTCAATTAAGTAGCCTACTATTTTTAATGGGTAAATATTACAGTATGCAAACATAAGGAATGGCAACAGCAAGGACAGCAACCAATGGCCTGCTGCACAAAGCTGGTTTCAGTTGTTACCCAGGTAAATTGTAGATTACAGTAGTTTGAGCAAACTCTGGTTTTTCGGGCTCAAGATTGGTGGATTGGTTTTTAGCAGTGTTCATCACCATGGTAACACACTACACAGCTAACCTGCTCTGGAGCAGATTTTATTCTGGCTTAGAGATCACAAACTCAAACTGGACCAATCAGCTGCAAGTAAAACTCACACCCCCTGTATCTCTCGTTAAGTTAAAGCAGTTTATAGTGAATAAACTTTAGAGACAAAATTGCTCATCTTTTGGTGCAAATTATTTATTATATTTATATTATATGAATTATAATTACTTTTAATTCACATAATATATTCATTTAATTATTTTATATTGACAAGTAGCCAAATAATAATATAAATATAATACATGCATTCATAATTATTTTAATCAACATGTATTTATTTGAGCTCTTTGTGAATCTATGATTATTAGGCATATTTCTTTGATTCACATCATGCCTTAATATAGTCAGATATTCTTCCAGCTGCCTTCTCAAACTGTCGCTGCAGCAGAAGTGTTTATTCCTGCTTTAAACGCATTTAATTTCATGATAATTTTCAGAACGATCTCTCAATCTTCAGAAGAGAAGTGAATCGAACGGAGAATGTGATTGGCTGTTTGCCGCATGTGTCACAGTCTCAGGTGCACGTGCTTCAGTGTTAATTGCTAACTCTGGATTAAACCTGAGTTGACAGAGATAGTTTATACCAAGCTTTGAGAAACAATTGATCTTGATCTAAACCAGGTTGGATTTATCTGGATTTGTCAATTCTAGTCTAAACCTACTCTGAAACTCAGAGTTTGTTCAGCTAGCTTCATGCAACAGGCCTCAAGGCAGCTCTGGCATAATGTCAATAACACTTCTATAAATTACTTACAGTTTCTTTACAATTATTGAGGTAAACATCCCTAAAGTATCATAAAAAGGTACCGTTGGGTACCGGCACGCATTTCAGGTTAAATGTGAATGGTACCCAATCCTAGTAGCTTACATGACAAAAGTAATCCAGTGACTGTGAAACACCTTACTTATTTGATTTTAAGTTGACATTTTTTATTTGTTCATGTTAACTATTTTGACCAAAAACAACACACTGTGGCTTTAATTCAGTGCGAACAGCGCAGCAAAAATAGACTTACAGCACTGCTGCTTCTGCTCTGCCTCGGTGTACAGTGAGAATGATCTAATCTGTTAACAAGGGCACCAAAACAAAAAACAAAAAAAAAGAATACACTGCTTATGCATCCAGTGTGAAACAGGCCTTAAAAGATGATATTTTTTAGGGTACAAAAGAGGTTTTCCATTTATCAAAGAAATCGCACAACAAATTTAAAAACTCCACAGAGCCTAATTTTTTATTGAACTGTAATTAAGTTCATAAACAGAAGGCAAGGAAACAGCTGCTTTGAAAATTATTGCACCAATGGGAGGATTTAAACAGATATGACACTTAGAGCCATATGGTTCTGATGAGCCACACTGATGAAGGTCTTGGACTACCATCACTGACCTTCAACACTGAAACAGACTGCATTAAACTTTGTGATTCCAGGTTGCACACATTCCAGAATATACAATCAGCTGGAAATCAAGCCTGACTTATAGTTCCTGCTTCCTTTCCCTGAATGTTACCATACCATATTTCATATACCAAGTATATTATGTTGGTATTTGCAATTATTTCCACTCTAAAAGGTCAGAGACAGCCTGGTTTTCAGTTTCAGACACTGTGAGTCAAAGATGCAGTGCTGCATATGGCAGATGAAGGGAATAAGCTGTACTCCATAGGTCATAGTAGATGCTCTAACCCTGACAGCATGTCACAGTACATTCAAAGGATCTGTAAAGAATGTGCAGTATATAAAACAAGGTTGTCAAAAAAAAAAAGATTACTAAAAACCACACCAAATTTTCAATGTAAGGAACAGTTTGTGCTCTCATATATTTTAGCTTATTTATCTTCAATAAATAGAAAAATTAAACCAAAAACTGAAAAAACAACAACAAACCATTTTAAGCCTGATCTCACCAATAACATGTTCATGTAAACAAACACGCACTCCTATCAAAAACTGAAAAGTCTCTTTCAACTGAAATGTGGGGCTTCAATTCCCACAGGGGCTTCTTTCTCATATTAAAGGTGCTGTATGTAAGTTTTTGACTTTACTAAAGCATTAAAATACCATGTTTGCAGATATTTAGAGAACATGCTGAGTTCACGAACTCGCTTCTCTGAAAAACATTGCCAGTTATTTTACTTTAAAATGTGCGTTCCGTGTCGGAATGTCTTTTTTGTTTTGGTTGGTGTGATAAAACATGGAAAGCGGAACAGAACCTTTTAATTTTCCTACGAGTGGCACATCTCTGCCCCAACATAGTCTCTGCTTGTGTTCTTGGACAAAACTTTGAGGTCCCTCAACATCCAGTCTGAGAGACAGGTGCTAAACCAGCCACTGTGTTTCAGTGTTTGTGTATCTGTGACTTTGTTTGTTTGAGTACACAATGTCCCTTGAGCAAAATCCAAAAGCAAGAGCGGGTGGAAGGCACCAGGTGGGGTTGGGTTGGCAAGCGGACATTATGCCCTTTCACAGCGAGATCTGTCGTGGAACTGCCATGCACAACGTAGAGTTGACTAGGCTGCAATCTGTCACACAAGATTCATCTCGCTCTGGCTGCGTTTTCATGATCTAAGCTCCCCTACTGCAGAGCGCCGGCTCTCTGCACCCCTCCTCTTTCAGACATGCAGAACTGAAGCAGCTCTCTTCTGCTGGAAACGCTCCATTTCCCACAAACCACCCATGCAAGTGACAGCGGCGATGCAGGCAGTGGCCTTGCAGAGTTCAGGCTGAGCAGCTGATACATTCAGATTGACAGCCAGCCAAAATGACAAGCTGCTCCAGCTGTTGCCCATACCACACAGGCTGATGTGGCCGCGGGACAATGCCCATCCCAGAGCCGTTATCTTAATTTCCACCTTGCTACTACTACACGGTGAAAATACTGCCTCAAACCACACCTGCACTAAATATATGCTTAACATTGAAATGTGTGCTTTAAGGTGGTGTATAAACTGATTAGGCATAACATTATGATACAATATTGTGTTGGTCCCTCTTTTGGTGCCAAAACAGCCATGACCTGTTTACGCATCGACTCCACTAGACCTCTGAAGGTGTGCTGTGGTATCTTACACCAAAATGTTAGCAGCAGATCCTTTAGGTCCTGTAAGTTGCGAGGTGGGGCCTCCATGGATCAGACTTGTTTGTTCAGCACATCCCACATATACTCGATACCCAAGGTTTCCCAGGACAACATTGCCCGAAGCATCGCACTGCCTCCTTCCCATAGTGCATCCTGGTGCCATGCTTTTCCACCACAAGCAATGCACACGCAAAACATTCTTCCATTGCTCAGTGGTCCAGTTCTGATGCTCACGTGCCCACTGTTGGCGTTTTCAGCGGTGGACAGGGGTCAGCATGGGCACCCTGACTGGCCTGCGGCTATGCAGCCCCATACGCAACAAACTGCAATGAACTGTGTATTCTTCTGATACCTTTCTATCAGATGCAGCAATAACTTGAGCAGTAGCTTGTCTGTTTGATCGGACCACACGGGCCAGCCTTCGCTCCCCACGTGCATCAATGAGCCGTGGCCGGCCATGACCCTGTCACCGGTTCATCACTGTTCCTTCCTTGGACCACTTTTGATAGATACTGACCACTACAGACCGGGAACACCCCACAAGAGCTGCAGTTTTGGAGATATTTTAAACCAGTCGTCTAGCCATCACAATTTGGCCCTTGTCAAACTCGCTCAAATCCTTACACTTGCCCATTTTTCCTGCTTCTAATGAATAAATTGAGAACAAAATGTTCACTTGTTTCCTAATATATCCCACCCACTAAGAGGTGCCATGAAGAAGAGATAATCAGTGTTATTCACTTCACTTGACAGTGGTCATAATGTTATGTCTTCAAATGTATATTAATCTGCAAAGACTCAGCGGACTATCAGGATAAATGTCTCACACAGGAGAAATTGTGAACAGTATAGACATTTATAATGTAAGATTTCTATTTCAAATAAACACTGTTCTAATGTGAAATGTTTCATGAGCAATTCAATCCTAATTATACAGAAAATTCAGCTTTGCCATCACACAAATTACATTTTAAAATATATTATGATAGAAAACACTTTATTGTAAAAATGTTTACAATAATACTGATTTGCAGATATTGATAAATACAGCCCCTTTTTATCTTAAAAATATAGATGGTCTTTCAGGGCTTTTTTAAAAGGTGCAGTGAGAAAATTCTGCACCACAAGCAGCACTATTTGAAACTTAAAAAAAAAAAAGGTTTCTGCCACTGGGAGAACAAACCTTTTTAAAAACTCATGCCAGTGTTTGAGCCAAATGTAACCTACATAGTCCCACTCCAACAAGCAATGCATAAACTGCCACAGAGCCATACACACAAGACTATGAATGGCTTACACACGGTCTCTGCACCTCAAAGAGGCATATGACGAAGTACTATAAATTAGACATATTACCTTTACGATCAGAAATGCATAGGAGTAGAAATCATCATGGGAGTTCTTTTTATAAACATCACAACTAAAACAGTGCAGATAATACAGGAATGCAAGGTTAGGAGTCTGCATTAGTAAAGCCAAGATACAATATGTCTCTAATGCCATCTGGAGCCAAAGCGGAGTAATTCTACACAAGCAAGACCCATATCTACACAAACTAGACACTCTGTATTTCACAACAGTTGTCATTATTCCAGTGTTATTAATAAATAATAATTCACCACTAAGAATATGAATTATGCATGTATGTAATGATGTCTTGCATATCTAATATGAAATAATATGCTGAGAACATTTACATTAATACTTTTTCAAAATGTATTCATTGCTCTTTAATGGCAAATGATAAACTACAGCTAAATTAAAGCAGATGAACACTTGAGCGACTGACAGATGCATTAGGTTACCAGAGTATTTAGTGATGGCATGTTTCTCCTCTGTGTTAAAGGTGTAACTGTCCTGGGAGAGTGAAGATGAAACAAATTCACAGCTAAACGAACCAGTTTAGCTGGATCAACATAAGAGCGCTAAGGGCATTTTCTGAACCTAAGGGTCATTAGATGCTTGTGATTTTTGGTTGAGTATCAGGCAGCGACTCACACAAACAGTAAAGGCATACATCAATACTTTAACACTTCTTCAACTTTCTTTCTAGTTTATTGAAATACCTTACGTGGCGGCTCTCCTACTCTAAACAGTTTAATCAAATGAACTACTCTACTTCAAATAATCAAATTAAGTGCATACAAAAATTGCTAAGTAAAATATTTAGATAAGCCAATTTTTTGATAGTTTTAGTTCTGCATTCACATGCATCAAATTGACCTTATGATCTCTGACCGCTGCATCAGTCTTTAGGCTTAAGTGCAGTGTTTTTAAAGGGGTTTTCACATACACATGGCAAATAAACCAAACCCAGTCTAATTAAAATGAACCAGCAAGGGAACTAGCTGTAAGTGACATTAATGTTTTGTTCACAAATGTAACTGGACTTAAAAGGGGACTCAATGGAACCACAAAAGGACCCAAAGGAAAATAATGGTTTGTTTGTGGGTCCTTACGGGGTCTGAGATCATTCGGGGAGTGCGAATTTTCATGTTATTTCAGCCTGAGACCACTTGGAGTGCTCAAACAAACTAGTTGTGAAAACGCCCAGGGATACTGCATCAAAAGTACTTCAACTTTGTAAAATATGTCTCGAATCACTGCATTCCCCTCTAGTCTCAAATGCTTTCATTTTTGATAACTAATTGTACTACATTAATGCATTAAACCGACAGCCCAAGTAAATAGATCAATAACACTATTAAATTCATCAGGTTCTCTCATAACGCTATTTGCTCTCTCCTGTAATTGACTGCCAGCGTATACAAAATTCATAACTTCTGGGATTTCACTCTATGTAATCGGTAACATCACAATTGACTGATTGCTTGAGCAGCAAACCTCATTTCCAAACACATCCTCTGAAGCTGTTTAAACATCCAAACCTGAAGGAATCCATAAAGGGATCTTAATGGATTAAAGGGGGTTGGATACTCTCGGCTTCACATTCATAGCCTCTCTGTCGCTAATAGGATGTGAGAGAGTGCGTATGCGCGTGTATGGGAAGATTTGTCTGTGCTTCGGTCTCATGAATCACTCCTGCGCACAGGCCTGTAGAGTGGGCGTCAGTGATCACAGTTCACGGTTACGTAAGTCCTCCCAGTGCCTGCTGGAGCTGCTGTCTGCTGTAGCAAACCATCTGCCACTCAGTCTCCTTCAATGAAGCCACCGCCAGTGACTCTCCAGCACTCTGTCCTTTTAAAGGAAGACTTCACCTAACTCTGTCATTATTTACTCACCCTCACGTCAGTCCAAAACCGCTCGCTATCATTTTTTTTTTTCTGTCCAACACAAGTATAAATTTGAAGCATCTTTAAGCAGCTCTTGCCACACAACGTCATGCTCCAAAATAGTACCTTCAAAGTGGTCCATACTAATTGTAGGCTATATTGCAAGTCCTCTGTGAGAGGAAAAGATAGAAATTTAAAGGGATAGTTCACCCCCCAAAAATGTTTTCTTCTCAAATCGTTCCAAACCCATAAGACTTTTTTTGTTTTCCTTGAAACCAAAATGAAGATATTTTTAATGAAACCAAAGAGATTTATGTTCCTCCACTGAAGGTCTACTCTCTTAAAACTTTCACAATTGAAAAAGTCCATTAAGAGATCGTAAAGAAATTCATATGTGGTTTAATCCAAGTCTTCTCAAGAGACCTAATCACTGTATATGATGAAGACTTAATTTAGGCTTTTATTCACATTTAAAAAAAAAAAAATTATAAACATCCATCATATATGGTGAAAAGGAGCTCCAGAACAGACTTCATTGGTTATTGTGTGTTAAGTAAGTGCAGTTTATCATTTTTGATGTTCTCCATGTATGTGCATTGATCATTGTTCGTATGTGAATAAAAGTGATCAGTGTTTCAACCGCACAAAGACGTCAGAATGTAAAAAAAAAGTTACGTTACATTTATCTCAGAAAAGCCAATTTATTAATGTTTAATGCATGTTTGAAGAAATCGATTTAAGTTTATGACAGCCTCCAAATTAGAGTAGAAACATAAATCTGTAATTATAAAGTTAGTTTTATAACTTTATTATTAAAAAAGTCCTTGTGCCTAATTTAAGTGTTTGTATACAAATCAGTGAATTTTAATCTTCAATATTATAGTAAATGTAATGCAAACAGACTCCCTGTATAGTTAAAGCATTTGTTGAAAGATTTTTTTTTCCTTAAGAAAATTTGCCATGTACTGTGTCTGATATAAATCCAAATTAATCGATAACAGAATAGCAAGCTTGTGGAATTTGTCAATACCCAGTCCTAACAGTGACTATAAATTGTTACTGTATAAAAAAAGAGCTGCAAACAGATTTTTCAAAGGATTGTATTTTGTGTTCCACTGAAAAATAACACATAAAATAAAAATAACACATGGGTTTGAAGTGTGAGGAAGTAAATAACAGTATTTTCATTTTTGTGAGAACTATCCCTTTAAACCCCTACTAAATGGCCTATGATAGAGCATAAACTGTAGACAAAGTGGAGCTGGTTTTACCTTGGCTTTCTTCATACGATTCATCACATTCCCAAGATCCTCCATGTCAATGACAGACCCATGAGACTTCTCTTCCTCAGCAGAGGACTCGCATCACTGCTGGACTCCATCAGCTCCTCCTGAAAAAAAAAAAAAAAAGAAACTTATAGCATGTGTTGGTTTTTTGAACAACAAAAAAGAAATCCTCTCTGTGCACCCTCAGATGAAATCAGTGAATCACATCATATTAAAAGTCAACATTTAAAGGGATAGTTCACCCAAAAATGAAAATTCTGTCATTAATGACTCACCCTCATGTCGTTCAACACCCGTAAGACCTCCGTTCATCTTCAGAACACAGTTTAAGAGATTTTAGATTTAGTCCGAGAGCTTTCGGTCCTTCCATTGAAAATGCATGCACGTAGTTTTGTTATTTTTGGACCAAAATGTATTTTCGATGCTTCAAAAAATTTTAACTAACCCACTAATGTCACATGGGCTACTTTGATGATGTTTTTATTACCTTTCTGGACGTAGACTGTATACCGTACATACATTTTCAATGGAGGGACAGAAAGCTCTCTGACTGAATATGAAATATCTTAAACTGTGTTCCAAAGATGAACGGAAGTCTTGCGGGTTTGGAACGACATGAGGGTGAGTCATTAATGACAGAATTTTCCTTTTTGGGTGAACTAAACCTTTAAATGGCAATAATGTTGGCGGGATTTTATCCATCAAGATTTGGTTGGATCAAACGTGGGATGCAATATTATTGGTTGAAACTTGCAACTACAATACTAAGTGTGTTCCACATTGTTTTCTGTCAATAGAGCCCTCTATGATATTCGTGTCTCTAGAACTCTCACCTTCTGCAAAAATTGCAAGTCTTTTTACCACTTTTAGAAATGTGGTTCTGATCCAGATAAATGCAGCTAGTGATGGCATAAAGATGCGGAGTTAAAAATAACTATGTCTAAAATAAAATATAAACAAATGTTTTGTATGCATTGATAGCTATGGATTTTATTAGTTAGAACTTCTGATGATTGCAAAAAGCTGAATTATATAACTTTTAATAATAAAGTGCATTTTAATAGACTTGTAAACAAACAGGGATCCGCTCTGTTTATTTGTGGACAGGTTAGCTAGTAGCAGTCAGTTACGTCATTGCTTGGCTCTGTAGTCAGTGGAAATACAGGCGAGTGTTTAAGTAAAAGCCCTTCTGCCATGAAAACCTGAACAATTTCAGTGGGACAAGGGAATTATAGGAGCTTAACTTCATGAGAAAGATGTTTCCTAAAAGTAAAATATATGAGAAGGACATGTAAGAGAAGAAAATCTCCTCAGAAGTCTGTAATGTCAACCCTGCTGTTCAGATCCCATTTACATGAGTGCACCACAGACTGCAGGGGAACAATCTGCTCTCTGGGTGTGCAGCGCGAGAGCTGTTACCATGACTACATGTGTTCAAAGACATCAGAGAGGAGGACTGGCTTGCCTCAGAGTTGTTCTTCTCGGCGAGCGAGTGACTGTCCTCTGCCTCCTCCTTATGTTTCTTCTTATTCTTGCAGCTTCCTTTCTTGCAGTTGCCAGAGCAAGCTTTCTTCTCCCCTTTGGCCAGGGCCTGCAGCCGGTTCAGGAACTTCGTTTTCCAGGCCTGAAAGTCGGCCTGCACGCTGCCGTGTCGGCTCTTTACAACGTTGCAGTCGCCTTCTCCTCTGGTCATGATCCGTGCGGCACTCAGCATCCACAACCACTTATCTATGTTTTTGCTGACCTGAACACAGAAAATATATTTAGTGCAAGACTAATGCAACACAATCCAATCAAAAACACATGCTACAATGCAGGCGTATCTCACGGTGTTGTAATGGCCCACATAAACGGAGTTCCCCAGCCCAAAGACGGCATATCTCATTCCCTTCAGGTATGTTTTCCCATATCGGAAGTCAGTTGACGCTTCCTCAAGCCATTTACAGAACCATTCGGCGCTCTCGGTGGGCTGTCCGTCAGTGTATGTGGCCACCAGGAACACACAGATCATCTTGCTTGTACACTAGAGAAGAATGATATGTGAGCATGAAGAATTTTACCAAGCACTAAATTGACTGGGTATTATTATTATTATAGAACCATTATAACTTTTGTAAATTTCATTTATAAAGGATCTTATGACATTTTAATGACAATTAAAACTTTTTTTATGTGATAAATTTATAATACAGTAATTTAAAATACTCTGTATGGACAATGCTTTCATTTTTTTATAAAAGAAATTCAATACAACAGGTGCCACCATGATGTGTAATTTTTAATTGTACTGTAACGTTTTTTTCTCCCATGGCATTACAGCAGACTTCATACAATTGTTATAACATTTTATCGTAATGGTATTAAAAAAAGCTTAGTTTAATTCATCAAAAATACTGTATGGGTTTTTTTGTATAAAATATGATCTGGCCATTTCTTGATGGGTTTTGAAATTCACCTAAACTTCTTAAGACTTAACACAGAGCAAACATGAATAAACCGTGATATAGCACTTATAATGCTGTATAACTGCTGAAAGGACAACAATTTTGGTCTTTTAGACTATGAGCGGTACTTTGATGGATGGATTTAGCTCAAATGTGAGAATGGACAAATTCAAATTCAATCAAATAAACTTTTTAGAAGTAGTTATTGTGGTTTTCCTTTATCTCGCAGTACTGAAGTCATTTAGGTAACTCAAATTAAATTATGGTAATTTGCTCTTTAAACTCTTGGGGTTTAATTATTTAAGTTCCGGAGAGATAAAAATGCTGGTCAATCGTTTTCCATTCTGCAAGTGCTGTGATTAACTGCCAGCCTTTATTTCAATATTCCCTTTATATGTTAACGTGGTAAGTGGTAATTGAAAGATATGAGGCTCCCAGTAATTCCTATTATATTCTTAATTCAGAGATATTCTTATCATAAAATCTAATTCATTTCTTTTCCTCAAAGTTGAAAATGATCCACCTCTCTGAAATGCAATATGGGACCAGTCCAGCACATTGAGCAGTGGAATAACACTGAAGACATGCTATGCTCACCTCCTCAGACAGTCTGTCATCTGGGTCATACTCTTTCAGATCTATAACCTCACACTGCATCCCCCGAGTGCTGACGTCTTCAGCAAGCTCTTTTGCAAAACCCTAAGCAGAGTTAAGAATAGTAAAATCACATTTGCATTTTTAAACGGCCATATCACAAAAGTATATGAACCCCTTGCACAATCTGTGAAACTCTGAATAATTTTAACAAAATAAGAAAGGTTGTTTTTTTATTTAGTGCTGTCCTGAATAAGATATTTTACACAAAAAGATGGATCTCAAAATCATACAGTCACTGCTGGTAAGGGTTCAAAATAAATATGCAAAAACGTGCTGGAAAACTTTTTTGAAGATTTTTCTGAAGAACATTGGTCAGTTTAACTGCTCAGGACAAACAAGGGACTCAAGCATCACAAAATAAAAAAGTTAATGGATCATCCAGGGAACGACACAGTATTAAGAATCAAGGGTTCATAAACTTTTGAATGAGGTCATTTGAATTAATTCAGCTATTTTTTGTCTTGTGGACTATATGTAAAATATCTTATTCAGGACAGTACTAAATAAAAAAATAACATGCAATTTGTATGACCTCTTATTTTGTTAAAATTATTCACATTTTCTGCAAGGGGTTTACATACTTTTTTCTTGCAACTTGCAGTGTGTGTGTGTGTGTGTGTGTGTGTGTGTGTGTGTGTGTGTGTGTGTGTGTGTACAAACCTTTGCTGTTCCGGTCTGTGATCCATAGAAGACTTTGACCCCAGAAACATGAATGTCTTTTTCTGTTTCAGGTGAAAGTTCTTGCTTTTTCACAGCTTTATATAGCGATGGATTAACAGGGTTGACTGTTTTTTTCTATAAAAGATAAATATTATGTTGTTCGTTCATAAGAAACTACATGGCAAAACTTAGTTCAGCCAAAAATGAAAATTCTGTCATCATTTACTCACCCTAAAGTTGTTCCAAACCTGTATGAGTTTCTTATGCTGAACACAAAAGTTGATATTTTGAAGAACGTTGGTAACCAAACAGCATAGGCCCCATTGACTTCCATAGTACTTTTCTCCACACAATGGAAGTCAATGGGACTCATCAACTGTTCGGTTAGCCATATTCTTCAAAAAATCTTCTTTTGTGTTCAGCAGAACAAAGAAATTCACACCGAACAACTTGAGGGTCAGTAAATGACGACAGAATTTTCTTTATTGGCTTAGCTATGCCTTTAAATAGCAGAAAATCTTTAAGCATAAACACAATTACCTGTTTGAAAAGCATGTTGACAATAAACCAGACTCCTATGAGAACAGCGGCAATAGTGTACACATAAAACCTGTTTTGCCACGCAGACAACAGGTAACTCTCAGTGTAAACCCAAACATCATCCAAAGCACCTGTGAATGCAAGCAAATATAATAAATTTGCGCAAACTAATAGCACTTGACCTATCGGGAATGATGTAAGCACACAATAAGCGACATTTGGTATTGATGACAATCGATATCGAACAAAGGCTGTGTCTCAAAACCTAGTAAGTTAAGTAAGCTGCACCTAAACAGCATTGTTTACCATACCAAAAAAAGTACCATGCCATACCATGCAAAAGTCCATATGCACACTTTTTAGACCATGGCTATACTGTTACATATGATTAGCAGTGTAACCTAAATCATATTATATTGGATATCATTAGCCATGCGCTTCAAAATAAACCCACCTGACATCTGAGCGCCGACTGCAGAATACACCAAACCCGAAAACACCGCTAAAAACAACATTTTCTTTGGTCTAACAAACAAGACAGTACTGTTTATAAATCAATAACATTAGCCAGCTAAAAATCCAACTTCATATGTCGCATATAAATAACTGGCTCACTTTACGGCTGCATGTAGAAGGACGCCGCCATATTGTTATGACAGGAATGCTGGGAAAATGAGGTCATCTCAGGTCATTTAACTTCCCATTTGAGCATTCGAATTATTAATCATAATAATACGTATGTAATACATTTAAATCATGTGATAAATAATAATTACTTAATTGTAATGATAAAATAATTAATAATACATTAATATAGCGTACTAGTACTTGTCGATTTTATCATCCACGTGAGAGTTCATTGGTTGAATCAGTAATGCATATAATAAGTTATTTAAATCATATAAAATCAATAAAGCACTATTATTGTTGTTGTTGATGTTTTTAACATTATTATTATTATTGAAAAGTTAATTTGCTTGTATTAATTAATGAGCCTATTTCAAATAAAACAAATAACACTTTTCTTTATAGTTTATTCAAGTTTAGAAATTCCACTTAAATACAAACAACTTTATTACAGATTGTTCAACATCCCACCTTGTACTCCTTTATTAAAAACAAAACACAGTCTGCATGTTCAAAGATAATAAAAAAAAATTAAGACTTTTTGATTTTCACAAAGAATTTTGTGCAAGGTCCATTATTAACTTAACTTATTTTGCCAAAAGTGTCTATTGTCTTCATTGACATTTTTACATGAAACGCTTGTAAGAATCACTGACTCTTGTTTTTTTGCTGGGTTTTGCGCTTGTGACGAACGACTGCAAGTGTAGTGAAAAAATTTCCCGCAAACAGAATCAGAAAGCAGAAGCCACACATGGACACCTATAGTAAAAAGAGGTGAAGATATTAGACATGAGATAATTAAAACTTCAAAATCACACTTTCAACAGATTTATTCATCCAACAATGTGAGTGAATTTTGCTTATTTGATCACTTTAGAGATGTGATGTTGTGGAAAGATGTACAAAAACAACACTGACCTGCCATTCTTTACATTCAGGGAGCTGAGCCATTCTGAACAGGGAAATACTGTTCCAAAGCTGCCAGAACTGTGACACAGACAACATTCAGGGTTCACCAAGATATACTGTTCATATGGCATTTCATAAGCTGTTCCATTTTCAAAGATGTATTATTTAAAATCTTAACTATATTAATATTCTAAAAGGACAAATACTTACATGACCCAGGAAGAGAAAGGGAAGAAGAAATGTCAGTCCTCGCCACATCCATGACTGAAATCCCTCTGTTTAAACAAAAAGAGCTGTTAAAGCTGTTTAAAGTGATATACAGCTTTTTACTTAAACTCAGAAATCCTTACCAACAGTCAAATCCAAGTTGTGTCTTTCCCCTAGTGCTTTTAGCCTGTAGAGACACCCACTTTGATAGTAGTACTGAAGACACTGCACAAAGCCTAAAAGAGAAAGTGATACATTTGCCTTCAGAATCTCTCAATATTGCAGTGTTGGTATTTTTGCTGCAACAGATGTTTTGCATGTAGGGTTTGTAACTTACTTTGATACAAACAATAGGCCAGAAATTGGTTCCTGAAAGACTGGTATGTTTCACCATCTGGCCTACATATACATATACAACATTGTTGTTGTTTGAGGGCAAATCAACTGTAATTGCAATTCACTGATTGATAAATCATTCCTCATTGGTTGGGGTTGATCACTTTTACTAGGGACATGCTAGCTGGCAACATAGGATTCCATTCATTATGCTAAGCTAAGCTAGCGGCGACCCTGCCAAACAACAATGCATGCACTGAGACAAAATGCATTTGCCCACATATCTTAATGTAGGAAAGATGTTGAATAAGCCCCATTTCTAAAAACGGTGGAGTAAATATTTATTTATTTTATTTTCTGCACTACTTAAAGCCTTTATATATGATACATTATAAAAGTATTGTAATGCATTGTATGTGTCTTATGAGCATAATATAGTAGAATTGTATCCTCATAATAATACATAATATTATAAATTTAAGATATAGCTGGATCAATCTGCACTGACCGCCACAGTGTTCTTGTAAGAGAACTCAGAGTCATTGATAGATGATAGCCTTTTAATGATAGCTTTGGCATCACATAGATGGACATGTGCAAGATTTTTGTCCGTTACTCATGCAATGTCCTTAAAGTGCGAGCAATCCAGCGAGCGAACTTTCCAGTCGAAAATGGCGGATGCAACACTATAGCACTACGCATATTCACAGTCTACGAAATGAGCGCAAGCTCCGCAGCTGCGCATGTTGCGCAATAGTCAGTGACGTGCAGCGCTGATTCTGAGCGCATCTCCGGTATTTTGCTGAACATGGAGAATTCAGAACAGCCGCCCCCACATTTGAGCAGCAAATGTGCTGATTAGTAGAATTCTTCATGTTTGCGAATATTACATATTATCTGGTAAGCCTGGAAGTGGGATAAGGCGGGCTACAGGTCGTGTGTAGATTTTACCTTGTACTTGAATTTCAACAGTACGTACACAACCATCTTTGCTTGGAATGAGTTTCACCACATGACCTATTGACCATTGGGCTCGTGGTAAATTGGGGTCGATTATCATTACCACTGTATCCAGTTCAAGTGGCTCTGTCGGTTTCTGCCACTTGTTGCGGGAATGAAGGGTTGGCAGGTAATCACGTAGGTAATGGATCCAAAACTGATCTATTAAGTTCTGGCAATGCCGCCATCTACGCCGTCCAATTGTTTCAGGAGCATAAACGGCTTGTGGCAAAGAAGCGTCCCGCCGCCCCATGAGGAGCATATTTGGTGTTATAGGGTCAGGATTAGCCACATCAGCTGAAACGTATCCAAGTGGCTTGGAATTCAGAATACCTTCCACTTCAACTAGGATGGTGTGAAGTACATCTTCTGACAATGATTGAGCTCCCACAGCGACCTGGAGTGCACTCTTGACAGAACGAATTTCCCGCTCCCATGCCCCTCCGAAGTGTGGTGCATTAGGGGGATTGAATTTGAACTCAATCTGGTAATTGGCAAGTTGTTGTTGAAGCTGTGGTTCCAATTCCCTGAATGCCCTTTGAAGTTCCCTGTCAGCACCTCTGAAATTCGTGCCTTGATCGGAAATTATTTCTGCTGGTTTACCTCGCCTGGCAATGAATCTGCGGAGGGCAAGTAGGAAGGCATCCGTATCCATTGAATTAAGGAGATCCAAATGAATGGCACGTGTCGTCAGACACTTAAAAATCACCCCCCACCGCTTCTCGTTTCGTCTGCCTATCTTAGCGATAAATGGCCCGAAACAGTCAACACCTGTTGAGAAGAAAGGTGGGCGGAAGATGCGGAGGCGAGCTGTTGGCAAATCTGCCATTTGAGGAACTTTAGGCTGTGCTCTCCATCTTTGACATTCAGGGCAATGAAGTTGGTACCTTTTAATGACTTGTCGACCTCTCAAGATCCAATACTGTCTTCTGATCTCTGCAAATAACCTTTCAGAGCCAGTATGTAACAGCCGTTCATCATAGTCTTTAACTAGAAGCATGGTAGCTGGATGACAAGGGGCGAGGACAATGGGATGGATATCAAGATCACTAAGCTGCTGTAATTGCCGTAGCCTCCCACCTACTCTGATGAGACCCGTTGTTTGGTCCAGTTCTGGTGCTAAATTTCTGAGTCTGCTGCTGATATGAACAGGCTGGCCAGCTCTTAGTGTAACAAGCTCTTCTGGAAAACTTTGTGCTTGGCAGGCTCGCAGGAGAACAGCTTCTGCTTCACGGTAGCTGTTAATTGAGTGAGTCTGGTTTGGCTCTGCCGCCCGTAGCATTGCTGACGTACAGCCTCGACCAGGTCCTTCCATGAATCAAACTGGCTTACATCTGGGATATCATTCTGAGGTACAGATGCAAAACTGCAGAAGGTCATACCCTTTAGTTCGTTAGACTTGGGTAGCTGAGTGATGTTTGGTCTCTTAGGCCATTTATCTGGAGCTTGCAAGAGGAAAGACGGCCCGTTCCTCCATCTGCTAGGTCTAGTAAGTTCTAAAGCGTTTTGCCTCGTGTCAAGTCATCAGCTGGGTTATTAGGTGAGTCGACATAACGCCATGATCGCTGATCTGTCAGTTCTTGTATTTCGGATACACGAGTGCCGACAAATACCTTGAACCGGCATGACTCTGACTGTAGCCATTCTAGGACTGTTGTAGAGTCTGTCCATAGGGTGGTCTGTTGCAAGAAGGATGACAATTCTGTCTGGATTAATTTGGCCAGCTGAGCTCCAGCCAGCGCCGCACAACTCTAACCGTGGCATGGTCTGTTGGCGCCACTTTTGACCTGGCCATAATGAATGAGACATTGGTGACGCCCTCATCCGTTGTACAGAGATATGCTACCGCTCCATATGCCCTTTCGGACGCATCACAGAAAACATGTAGGTGGTGTCCAAGTCCTGTATTATCCATCGCTTCGGGAACATAACAACGCGGATTGAAACTGTGCTGAGGTATGGTAATTCTCTCTCCCAGACATTCCAAGACTCACGCAGATCTGCAGGGAGGTCTGGGTCATCCCAGTCCCTTTTTTTTGACCATAGCTGCTGTATGAGAATCTTGGCTCTTGTAGTATAAGGTGTGATGAAACCCAAAGGCTCATACTGACTTGCTAGTACCTTGTAAACTGTACGCATTGTCAGTACTGAATGCTCGATAGGTCGATATCTGTAACCCAGTGTGTCTGTTCTACAGTTCCAGCAGAGTCCTAATGCAGGTTCTTGAGGGTCACACCGATTGTACTCCAGCCACCGTTCCATGTCCTGAGATCTGGCATCAGATGGTAAGTGAGCTACTACTGATGATTGGTTGCTCGTCCACTGCCTAATTTCAAATCCACCATCCGCCAGTAGTGCACGCAAGTCATCCACTCTACTCTTGGCTGCTTCTGCAGAAGGTAGACTCTCCAGGCAATTATCAACATAGAAACTGGATTCGACAGTCTGGACGAGGTCAGAAGTGCGGTGTGGGTGTTCTTTGACATGCTTTTGTAGCGCATAGATGGCACAGCAGGGACTACTGCTGGTCCCGAATGGCAGCACCTGCCATTCATATACTTGCGGTGGAATCTCTCGCTGCAGATTTCGCCAAATGAATCTCAGTAAGGGTCTGTCCTCAGGTAACAGGCGAACCTGGTGAAACATACCCTTAATGTCTCCACTGATCGCAACACGGTGCAGTCGAAATCGCAGTAGGACTCCAAGGAGAGATGGTCCCAGGTTTGGTCCTGGCAGGAGCTGCTCATTGAGAGATGTACCCTTGTATACAAATGAACAATTGAACACCAGACGTGCCTTTCCATTATGGTGGACAAGGTGATGTGGCAGATACCAGGATTCTTCTGATTCATTAGCTTCTTTAGCTGTGATCTCCTTGACATAACTGCTCGAATTAATCTATTCATCTCACCTTGATAGGCAGCTGCCTTTTCTGGTTGATCTCGGAGTCTCCTTTCAGTACTGCGGAGATTGGCAAGCACAGATTCCTGAGGGACATGCAGCTTGGGAGAATCGTCAGTTCTTAACAAGGGAGTGGCATAGCGTTGAACTCCATCGACTAACACCCTACAGGTCTTGCTGTCTAAGATCTTGATAGAATCTTGGTCCTGTTTGAGCAGTTAACAGCTTTTCACTGCGGTAAGGTAGAGAATCTAGCTGCCACAATCGCTCAACATCTCTATAGAGGGTATCATATGCTGCTGAAGCGGTAATGAAGTAACTCTGATGAGTGGAGGTTGCTCGATTTGGAAGACCTTCAGGTCCTTGAAGAGCCCAGCCTAGTTTGTACGGACTGCGACTGGCCCAACCTGCGTGCCTCCATGTACAGTTTCTACCGCAGTGATCAGAGGGCTATTATCTGAGCCAATCAGCAACAGGGGCAGAACATTCTTGAACGACTGCAATGGAATATCTCTCAAGTGAGCATATCGTCGTTGAAGAGCTTTGACTGGGTAGCTCTGTTCCACTAGATCCAACCCCTCTGCTGTGAAAGTATTCTGAATTCTGTACCTGACTCCTGGATTGATTTTGGAGGACACATCAAAGTTAACAATTGAGCCAGTCAGAAATGTGACATCAGGACGGATAGTACGTAAGGCTAAAGTTTCCTCTTTCCCTTTCAGTTGGAGCTGTTGAGCAGCAGCAGGTAACAGCATGGTAATGCGTTCAGCTCCGTCATCTAATATTGCAAATGTTTCAATTGTTCTGTCCTTATTATGTAGAAGCACAGGCACAACTTTCAGTAGTACTCGACCTGAGGACTTGAAGGTGTGAGGTAGATCCTACTGTTTAGTGCACTGATGGGTTTAACCTTGACTCGCTGTTCGGCGATTCCATGGAGGACCTGGAGATGTATCTCCCACAGATACCACAAGGTTTCTTTAGGTTACAGTCCTCTGGATGATGAGAACGCCGCATTTCCAGCACCTTTCCCTTCCGCTATCCACTGCATAAGAGTTTCTGTAGATTGCTCCTTTATTTCTGAGCACTGTGTTATATAATGCTCTTTGCTGTGGCAGAATAGACAATGGACTTTGGACTTCCAATGAGAGGGCGGATGTACCAGTTTAGGTGCTTTGACACTTTGTGGCTCTGTGCCATGGTAGACTGAAGTACTCTGTCCTTTTGATCGGGTTAAAGGCCTTCCCTGAAGTGAGTAGGAGTATTTCTCTTTCTGATAACGTTCAACTAGTCTACTGGATAGACGCTGTTGTTGAGCTTTACCCTGCAGCCAAACAGAAAAGTCCTGGAGATTATATGGATTGAGGCTGGCGACATTCAGCTTGCCTTGCATCTGTAGAAACTCAATGAAATTATCTCTGAGATATTTGGGTAGTTTGCTGAGGAGCCTGTCTACATGGGAACAACAGCTGAGTTCAATGCCTCTAGGGCCCTCCAGGGACAGCAACATACTCACAAGAAGATGAACTCTTAAGGCGAATGACTGGAAACTACTAGCTTCACCGACCTTCACATCCGGAGCATTGAGTATGGCTGCTATTTCGCTCTGTGCTAATTGATGTGGCTGTCCATAATGCAACTGTAGAGCCTGCATTGCTGCTGTATATGGCTGAGCTTCATGTCGACAAGACTGTCCAATCATTTGAGCCTCTGGAAGCTTAAGATGTTCAAGCAAAACGTGATATTTGTATTTCTCTGACAGTTCAGGATGTGGGTCTAGTAGATTATCCAAAGCTATTTTCAGATTGGCAAAATCCCTTTCACTGTCTACAGCAAAGTCTGGTATGGAAGGTTTTGGTGCTCCATATAAGTTAATGGGAGGTGGAGGAGCTACTTGACAATTGGCATACTGTGGCCAAGTCACTTGTTGTGCTGGGTAGTGAACACTATGTGCAGCTGCATAACTAGGCTGTGCTGAGTCAGCACCAGGATAATTGGGATGACAATCAGCATAAACGGAAGGTACAGAGTGTTCCATCCCATGTATTGCAGTTGGAGGGTTAGTGGCCCATTGCTGCTGGGACCAAAAGGGGGCGCCCTCAACTCTTATAGACCTTCTAATTTCAGGAGGTGACTTATCTTCATATTGCCGGCGTGGGAGTAACTGTCCTTGTAGAGCAGTGTCAGGAGCTGTAGAGGGTTGTGGAGACACAAAGCATGACGATGGAATTGAGTGGACTGAGCTCACATCATTAAGTGGAAGTGTTTGCTGGGCAGTATGAGCTCTTATGGAACTATGTACCACATTCTGCATAACTGGAACTTGTGAGATCGGCGGTAATTCATCTCTCCTTTGTTCAGGGCTCATTACATCAGGCTGAGATTTTGGAAAGTCAACTGGTGTCTTTGTGAAGTGTGGAGCAGTCGAGGTAATGTTATGAACTGACTCAGGGAAAGTACTCCTTCTGAGATGCTATATCTGCTTCTTGGAGTGAGAGGTTATCTGCTTCCTCTTCCAGTAGGAAAGCATTAATTCGTTTTAACATATCCTGTCGACGCTGCTGCCTATTCTCATAAAGAGACAGTCTGCTTGTAAGCTGTGCAATCTCAGCTGACTCCTCCTCTCAGCCGTAGAAATGTTCTCCATCAATTCCCTCAGGACATTTTATCCTTAGCTCTGTCTTGTTTTGCTTTACGTACTGGTGTAGACATACTCCTTGAAGATACTGCTCTGTCACTAGCTGGGGAACTACTTTCCCTTGGAAAATTATAGTCCATAACATAGTCTTCCAGGTGCTTAGGAAGATTATTCCGTCTCACTGGTCTTACTGCTGGCTGATCTGGACAGGGCGGTTATCATCAGGCAGTGACATATCTGTAGTAGTCAGTATCCGGCTCGAAGGACCATATTATAAATTTAAGATATAGCTGGATCAATCTGCACTGACCGCCACAGTGTTCTTGTAAGAGAACTCAGAGTCATTGATAGATGATAGCCTTTTAATGATAGCTTTGGCATCACATAGATGGACATGTGCAAGATTTTTGTCCGTTACTCATGCAATGTCCTTAAAGTGCGAGCAATCCAGCGGCGAACTTTCCAGTCGAAAATGGCGGATGCAACACTATAGCACTACGCATATTCACAGTCTACGAAATGGCGCAAGCTCCGCGGCTGCGCATGCTGCGCAATAGTCAGTGACGTGCAGCGCTGATTCTGAGCGCATCTCCGGTATTTTGCTGAACATGGAGAATTCAGAACACATAATACTTATGGTATGCCATTAAAATGTATTAAAAACATGACAAACAACCCATTTCAGATGTAACAAGAAATCTGCAAATATTATAATGCATTTTAACTTTGGTTTCCATTATTTATGAAAATATATAATTAGTGCTGTAAAATCGATTAATCCCAATGAATTGCATCTAACATAAAGGTTTGTAAATATATTTATGTGTGTGTGTATATATATTTATATACATAAATATACATGTGTATACAGGCTACAAGCTATTATGTTAGATGCGAATTAATCGATTTGACAGCACTATCATAACGTACAGTACATTATGAATAACGTATAATGTATTATACATAAAGGAGTTAAGTAAGTGTTAGCTTATTTTCTTCTTTCATGAGCAGTAATATTTTATTGTATTTTATTTCAGCTTTATTGCAATTACCGAAAATTATTTAATATTATTGGTTTAAGTTTTAGTTAACAATAACACCTTTGTAATCTTTACTTAAGATGTAAAAACTATCTCTTCTTTCAGTATCTTTTCTTTTTCACTTTGGCCATGCAGGCTATTGGATATGGAAATGCCCGCTTTGATCCAATCAATTCACAACTTACAATCCTGTTTTAAAAGTACATCACATTACAGAAATAGAATGGGAATGGAAATGTATGATAACTTGAAGGACAGTACAGTAACTGGTCTGAAATTAATAGTCTGCAATGACTCACCAGGTTAGCATGACACCAGACAGAAAGGTGGTAATATAGTGGTGGAAAACCCACCAGCCTTTAATCCTAAAAAAATCAAAGCACATACACAGTTGTAAACATGGCACAAGCCAGAAAGAGTAGGTCCTTGAGAGAGCTTATTAAATCCATCATTGATCAAACTTTTCTCGTGTGACAGACAGGCAGCTGCAATGTCACATCTTCAAACCGGAAAAGTCTCTTAGTTTCATCTGACAGTTTCTGACCTGGATCCATTGCTGATGAGGACGCTTTCACGGATTGTCAGGGTGCAATAGTACCAAACCAACAGGAAGTTGAGAAGGGCATCAAAAACTCTACAAGACACACAACAAAGGCAGGCATGAAATGTGATGTGAAGGAAGCCTTGTCAGACAGATCTGTGTGAACTCAGTCTCACCTGTAGCTGATGAAGAAGCGACATATGAAGGTCAGCAGGAACAGAATCATGGTCACATACAGCTTGAACCTTTCATACTCATCTTTGTATTCAGCTCTACATTAAAAAGAGTACAGGCATAAAAAGATAAACTGAGAAGAAACATTTTGTTCAAAGTGTATTCAGACTTAAATGAATAGAAATGTATTGTATATTCATTATTCAAGTAACTATAAATAAGTTATTTTTTTAACATGTATACATTTATTTTTTTAATTGGTAACACAAACATTATTTGCCAAAGGTGTAAGATAGCTTACATAGCGACATACACTATATTGCCAAAAGTACATTGAATTCAGTTGTTCCAATCATTTCCATGACCACAGGTGTATAAAATCAAGCATCTAGGCATGCAGACGCTTCTACAAACATTTGTGAAAGAATGGGTCGCTCTCAGGAGCTCAGTGAAGTAAAGCGTGGTATCGTGAAATTTCCTAATTACTTAATATTCCACGGTCAACTGTTAGTGGTGTTATAACAAAGTGGAAGCAATTGGGAACAACAGCAACTCAGCCACGAAGTGTTAGGCCACGTAAAATCACAGAGCGGGGTCAGCGCATACTAAGGTACAGTGCGCAGAAGTCGGCAACTTTCTGCCGAGTCAATATCTATAGACTTCCACACTTTGTGTGGCCTTCAGATTAGCTCAAGAACAGTACGTAGAGAGCTTCATGGAATGGGCTTCCATGGCCGAGCAGCTCATCCAAGCCTTACATCACCAAGTGCAGTGCAAAGCGTCGGATGCAGTGGTGTAAAGCATGCCGCCACTGGACTCTAGAGCAGTGGAGACGTGTTCTCTGGAGTGATTGATGGCACCTTCCATGACTGCACACCAGTGCACAATTAAGGTCCATAAAGACATGGATGAGCGGGTTTGGTGTGGAGGAACTCGACTGGTCTTTACAGAGTCCTGACCTTTAGGATGAATTAGAGCGGAGACTGTGAGCCAGGCCTTCTCGTCCAACATCAGTGCCCGACCTCACAAATACACTTCTAGAAGAATGGTCAAAAATTCCCATAAACACACTCCTAAACATTGTGGAAAGCCTTCCCAAAAGAATTGAAGCTGTTAGGGTGGGCCAGCTCCATATTAAACCCAACGGATTAAGAATGGGATTAAAGTTCCTGTGCATGTAAAGGCAGGCGTCCCAAAACTTTTGGCAATGTAGTGTACTCTCAAAAAAAAAGAAAGCCTCAATATATTATAAAAAAAATATAAATATATCATTTTTTGTAGTGTGCATAGAGTTACCATGTTACTGAGACTGTATGTATTTAAAATATATTTAAGTAGATATTTTTTGCTGCTTACTTTGCCTCTTTGCTTGGAAAGTTGACATTCACACTCCCAAGGACAAGACTGAGATAAAGCCTTGAAAAAACAAGAAAAAAAATTACATGCAGCTTGTAACTACAAAACTAACCTTGCAAAACAGACTCATTTAATAATCTTACCCATTTTTCTTTGGAAGAAATGCTTCCATTTGAAAGATTAGGCTTGGGATATTTTGAATGTGATCTTTGACCTCCTTAACCTCATTCTTCTCCTCTTCAGTCAGTCCTTTATCAAATCTATAATTCAGAGCAGAAAACGCATATTGAAATTGCTACAATCGTAAAACAGCAAAACAGATCATAAAGAAAACAAAAGCATTGATTTACTTAGTCAAAGACTTTAAATTCTCCTTTAAATTCTTTTTCTGTCGAGCTATGGAGGCAGCAAAGCTTTTTTGAAGTTTGGAGACTTCCTCTAACTTCAGCAGGTACAGTCGATGGGTCTCCTGGACACAGAAATGTTTGATTTCAACAGAAAAGTTCAGTAGTTTAGTATGGTCTGAATCTTCTGGGCAAGAACAGGTTCAGAAAGATAATAATATCCTACCTGAAGCTGCCGTAATTCTTCCTCCTGACTCTTGCATTCTTGAAGGGCTGTTGAGAGTGATGGCGACATGTAAAACTTTATCAGTTACAACTACTCAGTTAAACTAACCTGATTTCTCTTTCTTGGATAACTATGTAAATGCAGTAAAACAAACTGTGATGGAAACAGAAATGTAGATTCCTATGCCGTCTTTAAAGAGAGCTTGAGTTTAGAAGCATTTCAATTGACAATCTTCGTCGTATCTCTTATTTCTTAGCGATTGCAATATAGGCATGAACTTTGTAGTGAACTTTGACAGACCAACTTGACTGACCTTTGACACACTTGGTTGCCTGCACTTTATGGGAACAGCTACATATTCAGGGTTACAACACTGTGAATTCTGACACGTGACAAATTTTATGTATTTCAGAAACTTCACTGCACATCTAAACCATTCGAGAATACATAGAGTCTACTTATTCAAATACTCTGAAGTCTCATGCCTTAGTTGCATAATCCAATAATCCCTCATAAATTCCAATGATGTAAAAGAACAGCTGAAACAATGAGAACTTGAACTTTAATCGAGAGATAACACCTTTCATACTTTTATATAGCGGCATTCAGGTAGAGAATTTTGTTTCAAAAATGTATAATATGGTAAACTTTAAAGTCCCATTTATTTTTATTTTTTTAAAGCCGACATGAACCCTGTGTTTTGTTTTTTATTTGTTTGTGAGTCGTATGCTACATAAATATATATAAATTATACATTTACCATACAGACAAACTGAACTTGTATATATAGGCATATATATATATAATATATATATATCCTAATGAAATTTAAAATGCAAGCCTTTATCAATATTTATCCTTCTACATTATTAAACTGATTAGAATGATTCTTTCCAGTATTCTAAAGATTCTAATTGGTCTCTGAGGAGTGACTGAGGGTCTGGTCCGTACCAGGAATGCAGTAGCAGTGCTTACTCATTCAGCCCGGCTTCCAGAGAAGAAATATGGATTTGTATTTAATTAATATCATTTACTTTTTATGGATATTGCCTGTACTTCTCTCTGAGGAGAAGAACATGTTATCCGTATGTTTTGGAGAACTATGTTGTTTTCAGTTGATGCTCAACCAACTCCAAACTTGGTAGCTGTGTATCTGTGAATGTGTGCTATTATTCTGTGTTACAGATCAGTATTGAAGGTGGATTACAGGCATCCTAGAGAGAATGACGTTGTGTTGTTCTGGACAAGCTGGCGCCCTCTCCCGACCTGGAAGGTCACTATATGCCTAAATCCTGGGTGAAAGTGTCAACAGTTGATCTACGAAGACATGCAATTGATTATCAGCCGACGTGTGGAAATTTACTATGACTATCTATTTTCTCTTAGCCAATCAGAAACAATGTAATCTAAAGCTAGACCTTTGAAAAAAATATTGCTGTGTAAAATGTATGCAGAGAGAGCGCACCGTGTGTGTATGTGTATACTGTGTGTGTGTGTGTGTGTGGGGTTGTATTTGTTACAATAAAAGTTTTAGATTTTTTTGTATATTTGTTACTAGATAACTGCATCATAAATTAAATTAATTATACATTCATTAAAATAAAACAACGTTTATAAAATATCATTTGACCTGCACTGAATCTTCCTTATTCGTTTTTAATAAAGAAAGATGTTTATTCGGTTATGTAACGCGTTTTCAGCTGAATATGATCCGAAAGTTGTCCATTGGCATCCTCTTGCGTTCACTCGCGTCATAAGACGCCGTACTTGCGCATGCGCGTTCATACGACCGTAGTATTATTATTGACCCAAGCAATATTTAAACTGCGCAGTGGGATGGCCTGTCAAGACACATTGGACTGCAGGACTATGGGTGGGTTTACAAAGAACTGCATGATGGTGCAACGAAGGCAGGATCTAATCTGACTGATACTCAATGTTCTGCCTTGGAGCGTCTCTCGGCTTTCTTCTGATCGCCGATTGAGAACGGCGGCTGGCCAGAGGTGCTGGATGAGACCTACCGGTGTGTGTGTGTTGACTCCAGGAGAGACTATCAGGTTCTACGTCACTTTTCAATGAACTTGTAATCATATAAATTGCTTTACAGGACTGACCTGTGTGTCCGATTGCTAATAGTAAAAATGAGCACCGCGGTTTATGTTTTATCCACGGTTACCGGATATGTGCTAACCTCGGCGTTACTGCTGAAGTGTCCGTCACTGCTGCACCGCCGAAAGAAAGAAGCCTTCCGGAGCCGACACATCTCCCACCGCGGCGGTGAGTGACAGACATACAGGTTTTAGTTTTGTGTCTATCCAGTCACTCTTTTTATTTGTAGTCAAGTCAAAACCCAGTGATCTGTGATGTACAATATGCTGACAATGTAGGAAGCTTACTAGGTTTTGAGACAGTAAATGAATTAACCTTAGGGTTAGCCTACATTCATAAGATTGCTGACTATAAAAGCCATAAAGGAACATCCAGCTCAGAAAGTACAAACTTTCATTTCAACACAGCTCACAATGAAGGATATACAAAGCACTCATCTGTGAAATCCAAACAACAAAATGTCTGCGACCCGAGGTCCAAATAATTTACAAATGACTCCCATATTTTGTGACAAAAGTCTGTTTTGAGGGGATTACACATGTGAGGTATTCCAGTGGTATCAGTTACATTAACACTTTTTGCTATCCTTTCACAGATGAGGTTTATCCATTTTACACGGGCACAGCAAAATAAAGATTAATTTCCGTGCTGTGGAAGTCATAATATTGAAAAGTCTTATATTAGCCACAGAAGTTTGGTCCTGTAGGTGAACATGGTTTCACCAAGCATAACATCTCCCTGGATCAACTTGTTTGTTGATCCTGGAACAACATTCCAATCAACCAATCAGATATGAGGAAGTTTACAGTTTATGTCAAGCAGCTCGTCTGTTTAATCGAGCGCATGGGCCAGCCTTCGCTCCCCACGTGAATCAATGAGCCCTGACCCTGTCACCGCCGGTTCACCACTGCTCCTTCCTTGGACCACTTTTGATAGATACTGACCACTGCAGGAACACCCCACAAGAGCTGCAGTTTTGGAGATTCTCTGACCCAGTCGTCTAGCCTTCACAATGTGGCCCTAATCAAACTCACTAAAATCCTTATATGCTTGCCCATTTTTCCTGCTTCTAACACATCAACTTTGAGGACAAAATGTTCACTTGCTGCCTAATATATCCCACCCACTAACAGGTGCCGTGATGAAGAGATAATCAGTGTTATTCACTTCACCTGTCAGTGGTCATAATGTTATGGCTGATCGGTGTATGTAATCTATGTAATATTTTCAGCTGAATTGCTTTCATACGATTACCGACACCGATATTGTTTAAGAATTTCCCTATACTTTGTCCCAAAAATCCTCATCAATTGGAACTCGCCTTCCCATAATTTTCAAATCCTCTCTTTCAGTTTGATCACATAAAGAATTATAAAACAAAGTCTAATCAATGTTGTTGCTTGAAAAAGTAATTTCTCAACTAAAGATATTTCAAGATTATCCTTTGTTGTGCTTCTGATGCCTAATGCCTAATTTGCACACAAAAAAATCTTACTTTTGAAGTTATTTATCCATAATTTGTTGAAATTACATTAGATTACCATCAAAAGTATTGGCGCATGAAGGACCTGAAGTTAGCATTCATCATTCCTGGTTGAAAATCTGGATTTGGTAAAATTAGGGATATAAGATCAATTTCAAAATACCTTCATGTAGTGCCAGTGTTGGTTCAGAGGGCTCATCATTGACTTGATACTGGTCTTTATTGACTGCACTGGAGTGTGGACTGTGAACCCTGGAATACTGTAGAAACTACATATAGTCTGAATATAAACATCACCTAAAGTAACTATTTTACTACATTTTGTTTTGATACTTATTGTTTTTCTTCATCTTTAGGGGCTGGTGAGAACTTGGAGAACACAATGGAAGCCTTCAAGCAGTGAGTTTATCAATGGGCTTCTGTGTATTGCTTGGATTTGCATTGATGTACTAAAACCTTGCATTCTTAGTTAATTTCGTATACTTGATCTTGTGGAATTCAGAAGTATCTGGAGTGTTTTTTCCTCTGAATATGTTTCATCCTTCCTCTAAGTGGCATCGTCATTTGATGACTAAATTGTACAAACATATTGGTAACACTTTACCATATTTTACAGTCCTGCTCCCCATGTACATACAATATACCTATTACAGTAATTCATTACAATAACTGGGTAATAGTACTATCCCTGAACCTACACCTAAACCTAACCGTAACCCCTAAAACAGAGGTTATGCATTGATGTCACTTTCCCGCCGGAACACACCCCCTCAGCTGGACTGAGTGGCAAAAGAGCTGCTGCATGACTGGAATTGGGGAAACTGTAAAAATGCGTGTAAAACAAATGATTATCAGATTAAAATAAAGTTTAGACTACATATGGTGTTCCTTATAACTTACCCAACATCCAGTGATCCATGAATATTGACATCTATATGTCAACCATGTTTCCTGACATCTATATGAGCCTGATTTCAACGCCGGGGAAATACAAAACAAATTTGCTACGCTTTATATAAATACATTATAGGAAGATCCACGTTTCCCTCCAGCTTCCAGTTGTTTCTGTGAATTGTAGCAATCCATTTGCTTCTCTTTACTGTAGCTTTCAGCAGTCTGTAAAACTACACCTCAGATTTCTTTTCAAAGCGCCTTTCTAGATGTCCGTTTTAGCTGTGTTTTGCGCTGAAAACAAATGCTGCCGCTCAGTCTTTTTGCCACTCAGTGGGCATAACCGCAATTACTCCGGCGGTGACGTCACATGCATATGTACACATGCTTTATGGATAAATGCTTTCTTAACTTTTCTTGTCTGTTGTATGTATTCTACTTTATCAGCGCTGTAAAACTGGGCACTGACATGTTGGAGCTGGACTGTCATTTGACCAAGGATGAGCAAGTGGTGGTATTGCATGATTCAAACCTGAAGAGGTCGACTGGCATCAACGCATACATCGCTGATGTGGCTTACGCTGTGAGTGGAGAAACTTCAAACTTTTCGAGTCCAAATGTTTCAGGTGTTCTTGACTAATTTGTTGCAGACATAAAACTCTTATGTCAATATATAAATATATGCTGTGATGTAAAAGTGTTTGTGTTTCTTAGGAGCTTCCACCTTACCTCTGTAAGCTTGGGGTGACTTTCAAACGAGGTGAGTGTTCAACAACCTTGATTTAAGGTATAATCAAGCAGATTCCCATTGACCCTGAAGTGTTATAATTATGTAGCCTGTAGTGAGGGAAAAATTTAGGATTAAACATTTTTTAAATAAGTTATATGAAAATGCTATAATGTAAAACAAATAAGAAAATGTTTATTTATTCACTATTTCTGTCCCTAATCAAATGTATAACAGATCATGTGAATAATCATGTATAGATGGTCCGATTGAAGCATGTGCCTTCATTAAAGCACAAACTCTACTCAAAATCATGCAGGATGATAACATAATTATAAGATTTTAAAATAACAAACTTGTGGAATTTATGCAGTTTGAGTGCAGCTGTAATTAAAGCAAAATGGACTTTGGTTTGAATGGTTTTCACTCAAATTGCTATGAAAAAAAATCAAAACAGATGCTTTTACATATTTAAAACTAGCCAGTGTTACATGTTTTGTATACATTCAGTGGTAACTATGACATGTATGTCCTTCCAATTATTACATTACTCCTGTATTTCAGAGTGCTTCTGTGAAGGAGGAGATGACAAACGCATCCCTCTGCTGAGAGACGTGTTTGAAGCTTTCCCAAACACCCCTGTAAACATCGACATCAAGGTCAACAATGACACCCTCATCAAGAAGGTGTGATGAGCCTGCTGTCCTGCTCATATTTCATTTCCTTGAATCCTCTGTCTGTGCAGCTGTTTGTCGCCACTAAAATTAATCAGGTTAATGAGACAAGTCTCTCAGAAGCAAAATAGAGGTTTGCCTTTTTTCCATCAGGTGTCCGAGCTGGTCATCCAATACAACAGGGAGCGTTTGACCGTCTGGGGAAACTCCAGCAATCAAATCGTTAAGAAATGTTACAAAGAGGTGAAACTGGTTTTTAGTAAACTACTCTGACAGTAATTTGTTCAAAGTATGCGAAATGTCAATGTCTGACGTTTTCCTGATTGTTTTGTAGAATCCACAAATCCCAATCTTGTTCAGTTTGCACAGAGTGCTGCTGTTACTGGGTCTTTTCTACACAGGCCTCCTACCCTTTGTCCCGCTTAAGGAACAGTTCCTGGAGATTCCGATGCCTTCAATCGTTTCCAAGTGAGGAACATATGCATTTTAATCATACGTACATACATTCTCCAGTCATTATAATTTTTCCAGGATTAAGAATAATCTACATATTTAGATTTGGCCTTGTAGATTCAGGCTCTTTTAATTTCATACAGAGGATGAACTTTGGTTGCTCATAGAGCTAGTGCTTTGCTAGACATTTTCTCCAAAGATTTTGTTAGAAATATGAAAAAATTTAAATATTTTCTCTCTTGTAGACTCAAAGATCAAAGACGGAGTCAGCGTTTCATAACATGGATGGCAGACACGTGAGTTTATGTACACTCTAGCCTCAATGAGCCTTTTTCCTAAATACTTGACACGGTTTGTGTTTCTTGAAGTAGCCTTGGGGGTGTATTCCAGAAAGCAGGTTATGTGACTTACCTGGGTAAATTTACGTAAGTTGATAATCCTAAATGGAGTGTGTGTGTGTGTGTGTGTGTGTGTGTGTGTGTGTGTGTGTGTGTGTGTGTGTGTGTGTGTGTGTGTGTGTGTGTGTGTGTGTGTGTGTGTGTGTGTGTGTGTGTGTGTGTGTGTGTGTGTGTGTGTGTGTGTGTGTGTGTGTGTGTGTGTGTGTGTGTGTGAAATATGAGGACACAAATGTGTATAATGACATGGGTATGACACAAGTATTACAAGAAGAGGGTGAAATATGAGGACATTACCCATGTCCCCACTTTTTAAAAGGCTTATAAATCACACAGGTTGAGTTTTTGAGAAAGTAAAAATGCAGAATGTTTCCTGTGATGGGTAGGTTTAGGGGCAGTGTAGGGGGATAGAAAATAGGGTTTGTACAGTATAAAAACCATTATGCCTATGGAATGTCCCCACATTTCACAAAAACAAACATTTGTGTGTGTGTGTGATTCAGTATAACATTATGACCAGGTAAAGTTAATAACACTGATTATCTCTTCATCACGGCAACTGTTAGTGGGTGGGATATATTAGGCAGCAAGTGAACATTTTGCCCTCAAAGTTGATGTGTTAGAAGCAGGAAAAATGGGCAAGCGTAAAGGATTTGTTTGACAAGGGCAAAATTGTAATAGCTAAACGACTGGGACAGAGCATCTGGTCATCAGTGGTCAGTATCTTTCACAAGTGGTGGAACAGTGGTGGACCGGCGACAGGGTCATGGGCGGCCAAGGCTCATTGATGCACGTGGAGAGCGAAGGCTGGCCCGTGTGGCCCAATCAAACATAAGAGCTACTGTAGCTCAAATTGCTCAAGAAGTGAATGCTGGTTCTGATAGGTGTCAGAATACACAGTGTATCACATTTTGTTGCATATGGGGCTGAATAGCCGCAGACCAGTCAGGGAGCCCATGCAGACCCCTGTCCACCGCCGAAAGAGCCAACAGTGGGCATCTGAACATCAGACTGGACCATGGATGAATGGAAGAAGGCGGCCTGGTCTGATGAATCACTTTTTCTTTTACATCATGTGGATGGCTGGGTGTGTGTGCATCACTTACATGAGGAACACATGGCACCAGGATGCACTATGGGAAGAAGGCAAGCCGGAGGAGGCAGTGTGATGATTTGGCCAATGTTCTGCTGGGAAACCTTGGGTCCTGCCATCCATGTGGATGTTACTTTGACACGTACCACCTACCTAAGCATTGTTGCAGGCCATGTAAACCCTTTCATGGAAATTCCCTGGTGGCTGTGGCCTCTTTCAGCAGGATAATGTGCCCTACCACAAAGCAAAAATGGTTCAGGAATGGTTTGAGGAGCACAACAACGAAATTGAGGTGTTGACTTGGCCTCCAGAATCCCCAGATCTCAATCCAATCGAGTATCTGTGGGATGTGCTGAACAAACAAGCCTGATCCATGGAGGCCCCACCTCACAACTTCCAGGATTTAAAGGATTTGCTGCTAGCAGACATCTTGGTGCCAGATACCACGGCACACCTTCAGGGGTCTAGTGGAGTCCATGCCTCGATGGTTCAGGGCTGTTTTGGCAGCAAAAGGGGGGCCAACACAATATTAGGAAGGTGGTCATAATGTTATGCATGATCGGTGTATATAAGCAATGTTTATTTTATTCTCATCTTACACCTCGTGGATCTGCACTCAAAAGGTTTTTTTTGCAACATGACGTTTTCTATATAATGTATTTCTAATAAAAAACGTGGTTTGGGTTAATCAACCGAGAGTTCAGGCCAGTGTTGGGGAGTAACTAGTAACAAGTAACGGAGTTGCATAATTTAATTACAAAATAAATGTAACTGTAATCTGTTACAGTTACTGAGGGGGGAAAAATGTAGTTACTTATGAAAATGTTAACAATTACATCTAAAATTATAACTTTTTATTTCAAAACAAAACAATACCATGCATGTTATGACAGCTACACTGGGGAAGTCTTTTTGGTTTGCAGGGGAATATGAAACTAGAATCTATTCTTGCCTCTGTTAGTGAGAAATAAATTTTAGGCCCTTATATGGTATAATATTTTCCCTTCACACACATAGTGGTAAAAAGATGCAGTAGTATGCAGAATAAGATACCCAGAATGCGTCTTGCGGAAGAACATTAAAGCCGGAGCTGCTTCTCTCTGTTTATATTCACAGAGAGAAGCAGCTTCACTTGCTTTCACAGCATTCTTGCACAGCATTCACTTCTTAACAAAAAATCAAGTCAGGAATCTTGGTGTGATTTTGGAGTCAGACCTGAGTTTCAATAGTCATGTCAAAGCAATAACTAAATCAGCTTACTATCATCTGAAAAATATTGCAAGAATTAGATGCTTTGTTTCCAGGCAAGACTTAGAGAAACTCGTTCATGCTTTCATCACCAGCAGGGTGGACTATTGTAATGGTCTTCTAACCGGCCTTCCCAAAAAGACCATTAGACAGCTGCAGCTCATACAGAATGCTGCGGCCAGGATTCTGAGCAGAACAAGAAAATATGACCATGTCACGCCAGTCCTCAGGTCTTTACACTGGCTTCCAGTTACATTTAGGATCAATTTTAAAATATTATTACTTGTTTATAAATCACTCAATGACCTAGGACCTCAATACATTGCAGATATGCTGATTAAATACAAACCCATCAGATCACTCAGATCATCAGGATCAAGTCAGCTAGAAATACCAAGAGTTCACTCAAAGAAAGGAGAGTCTGCGTTCAGCTATTGTGCCAGCCGTAGCTGGAACCAGCTTCCAGAAGAGATCAGATGTGCTCCAACAGTAGCCACATTCAAATCTAGACTCAAAACACATCTGTTCAGCTGTGCCTTTACTGAATGAGCACTGTGCCACTGTACGTCCGACTGATTGCACCTATTCTAATCTATGCATCATCTTAATTTTTATTTTTATTTTATTTTTTATCTATATATACACTGTAATAATTTTATTCTTTTTAAATATCTTTACAACTATATATTTCTATTGTCTTCTTATTTTAAAAATTCTCTTTACAACTGTTTTTAATTATCCTGTTTTATTTTTAAGTCTTACACGTGGTATTCTTAATTCTTATCACTATTTTAATTTCATTTTCATGTAAAGCACTTTGAATTGCCATTGTGTATGAAATGTGCTATATAAATAAACTTGCCTTGCCTTGCCTATATCTATGGCGAGTCACGCAGGGACTGTGCTCCTCCGCAGCGGTACCAGACCAGTCTAAAATAGTCCCAATATAAACACTTATTATATGTGTACCATAATGTTTCAGGGTTAGATAATAACATGGTTTGGAAAATGGATTCATGTTGTACATTCTCATTATATAATTTTTGTAAATCTTGAACACAAAAAAAGTTACGGACAGCAGCTTTAAACATAACTATCTCAGTTTTTTTAGAGGTTAAATGTTTGAAAATGATTAACAGTTCAATCAAATGTTAATCAGTTGCATTACTTTAATGAAGTAATTGAAATAGTTACACAATTTATTACATTTTAAATCTGCATTACATTTCCAAAGTAACCTTCCCAACGCTGGTTCAGGGTATATGTGACGGTAAATTAACCATGCTGTCTGGAATACATACCCCCCTGCTTTAGTGTTTTTGTCCCTGCTGGCCTCAGTGATGATAGTACAGTGTAAAGTAACGCTCAAGCTCCGCCCATCTTATTCTCATACTTATTTTAAAGGAATAATAATACGGATGTATTTTCAGGCTCCTCATGAGAAAATCCCTATTCGATCATCTGACAGGCAGAGGAATACAGGTGAGTACTAATCTTTAAATGAGATTTAGGTCATACACCACATGTGCTTTATGAGTAAGCATTGTTTTGAGTGCTATGATGTGCGTGAGTAGATGGCAAGAGCTTTGAATGGAATTTCGCTCTTGTCTGGAACGTCACCATGAGACTTTCCAACTGGTCTTTGCTTTTTCCTTTCCAACCACAGGTGTATATCTGGGTGTTGAACGACGAGGAGGACTTTAAACGTGCCTTTGACCTTGGGGCTACAGGGATTATGACAGACTATCCCACCAAGCTAAAGGAGTTCATGGAGAAAAACAACTACAATAACCACCTTTAAATAAGACTTAAGGCCAAAGTAAATAATCACTATGCTTTCCCGCTGATCTTTGGCCTCTGATTGGGCATTTTAATTACCCAGCATACTTTGATGTTTATGTCCATTAGTGTAGAAGTGGCAGCTATCAATTCTGCATTAATCAGCATCAGAGCCGTTTTAAAGCAAACCGGATGTCATGAAATCATTCTGTAGCTTTAACTTCATAGCAATACACATTTTCCATAAAAAGCTGGAGGACTTGTAAGAAACTATGCTGAATTATCATATTAGGGTGATGTCATGATCGTCATGACGTTTCTGTGAAATTTGCCCTACTGGCACTTTCATTGTATTATTGACTTGCAGTTGACTGTTTGATCACAGTGTGAGGATGTAAATCCTGGTACTTGTTGTGCATCAGTTTCTGCAATAGCATTAAAGAGTTAATTGTCTAAAAAATGACAATACCGAAGCAACTGAAGTTGTTCCAAGGCACTGAAAATAAACACTACTTTTGAGAGGATATTGTGGGATTGTTGAGAGACCAATAATCATTGGGAATTGGAGATTTTAATGTTTATTTAGTACTATGTGGTTTGATTGACGTGTATAGTTTGTGTTTTTTTGTTTATTTTCAAGATATGTTGTGACTTTAAAGATGCCTCACTATTGCTTTGTGTTTAGCTTAATATATGACCAGTCAGAATATCTGACACCAATTCAATCTTCATTATTACGATTTCAGCATTATTAAAGTGAGTCAAAGCTCATATTTAAGCTGCTTCAAAAAACATGTTTCCTTTAATATCCACTCAAACTCATTTATATACAATAATAAAATAAATCTAAATCAGTCAAGCGTGTCCAAGCTTTTGACTGGTTGTGTATGTCTTGCACTGATAAAATGGTGTGTTGGCGTGTAACTGGGTCACAGACAAGCGTGTTGTGTGTGTTCATGTGACTTGAATGTACTTTTGCTTTTACTTTTAAGATTTTAATTTTAAAATGTTTGTGGTTTTACAGTTAATGAAATCCAGGATGCATTTAAAATTGACATGACAGTAACTCACTCCTGAATGATGAAGTATTTGTGGGGTTCAAATGTTTTTCCCCCTTTTGTGACGCAAATACGGATATAGTAGCTCTTAGCCTTGTGTTGTGTTTAATTTTCTGGTTCATATTTTCTCCAAGCCACTTTAATTTGTTGTGTGTGAACTCAATGAACTGGTAAATATTAAGTGATAGTAGGCTACAAAGATGAATTCAAAGATTAGTTATAGAGCCTAGTTGGTTTCAGCAGCACAGTTCTGTTTTGGATTTGTGAATATACTGCCATAAAATATATTTTATATCTTGCCTTTGTGTTATGTGCTCTCAAAGAAAATAAATGCCCCAATAAAACGCTTGTAATGCCATACATTTTTGGGTGCTTATTAAACTATGTGCCCTTTTGAGGCTGTTGAAGGACTTTTAGAATATCTCTTCAAGCACACTTTTATAATATTTTTTTTCTTCTTCTTCAAAACGTCCAGCAGTAGGTTAAAAATGTTACTCAACCCATTGACACATTAAAGGAGTAGTTCATCTAAAAATTCTGTAATTTGCTCACCCTCGAATTGTTCCAAACTTCTAAGAATTTCTTTCTTTTCTTGAAGAATATGGGGAACTAAATAGTTGATGGACCCCGTTGACTTCCATTGTAAGGGGAAAAAATATCTTATTTTGTGTTCAGCAGAACAAAGAATGTTTTAACTTTTGGAACAACTTGAGGGTGAGTAAATGATAAAAAGAAGCTGTGTCTCATTTCGGAAGGCTGCGTCCTCCGGAGGTCGCATTCGAAGGCTGCATGCCATAAGACTCATTTCAAAAAAGTGAGTAGGACACTCCAAATGCGACCTTCGAATGCGCCCTTCTTTTACAGGAATTCGCAGTGTGCAGGAGGTGCATCCTTCGCTGCTGCAGATTACAACTGTCATATTTTTTTTTAATATTATTTGATAAAATTGCACTACTGTCAGATATACATGCAAAAGTAGATGTGTCGTTTAAATGTAAGTAGTTTCAAACTTGTTTTTGTTTTTTAAGCTGTATTACCTCAAACAGATAGTTGTGGTAAACATGATTACAAGTGTTAAGTGCTTTTTAAACGTTTAGAACAGTACATTGCTGTCAAGGCAAGAAACATTATAGAGTCATTTGCAAGTTATTAATAATTTTCATTCATATAACTGGCTGAACATGTTGGCATAGCAACGTGATACTTCCTGCCTGTGTGTCCTACTAAGGACATGTCGTATAATTCTGTTTTAGGACACTTCGTATACTGCAACCTTCACAGGATGTGTCCTCCGGAGGACGCAGCCTTCGAAATTAAATGAAATGAGACACACCCAGAGTGTTCGTTTTTGGGTGAACTATTCCTTTAAGTGCCTGTACCTGAAAAAAAACAAACCCGTTTTGACCAGAAGGGAGCGCTCTATGATAACTAACAATGCAAGATGTTGGCAATAAGCACTTCGTGTAAAATATATCACTTTACACATGTGCTACGAAATAACAAATTATATAATATGTAACACCAAGACTTCTACAACCGTTCATTTATCTACACACGTCTTTGATTATATATGGTTCCTGTTATTCCCCAATTACTTTAGTGTACTTTAAGATATATTGTTTACAAAGTTTTAAATAAACGATATACTTACATAGATGTATGTATTTTGTCATTTCATCACGGAATGAATACAGTGAATATCTTGTACCTTTTACTTAAAAGGAAACACTGCTAGTCAAACAGACGAGATTTCAAGCACAAGTTATGCCTAAACTCAGTTAGATTTGCAGGTAGATACAAGCCCAATTTACGATTGGTTGTTTTTTCGTGTTCTGACCAATCAGCGTAATGTTGCTATGCCTCTGCGTCTCAGTGATTGGTGGAAAGAGGTGTCATTTGCCCTGTAGGTGATGTACAGTGTGATCGTGCCCATACAAAACTTAGTTTACATGCACCACGTCCACAGTGACCGCGAGCGAAGCGGGAGAAGGAATTTGTCGTGACAGGAAGGCACTCGCAAAGTTTGCTGTGAATCCTGATTTACTCAAACGGAAGAGGAGCGCGTGCCACCATCTCACAGCCCCGTTTTCTTCTTTTCAAAGGTAAATGCGAGTTATTTTAACAAGTAGTCAGCATGCAAGTTTGATATAGTCCTGTGCTTTATGTAAGTCGTGTCAACTGATAGGGTCAGTTAGCTGTGTAAGAGCATCAGGTCAGGATGACGGTGTTGCGTTGTAGTTCAGCTGGATGGTGTGGTGTGATGCGCTGCAGGTCCGCAGTGGTGCTGCTGATTCTTGTTTATCAAACACCTCCACTATCACCACATCCACCAGCAGCATCAGCATCAGCATCACTGCAGCATCAGCAGTGGCACATGTGTCATCTCTGACAGCGATCTCCTCAATCGCTGCGTTTGCATGGCATGTAAGTGCAATCAGTCATAAATTAAGACTTCTCTGCATCCATCGCAGCATTAGTGTGCACTTTATCCAGTCTGCGTCACGTCTGAGTTCTCCAGGAGATAAACATCGCTGTATTTCATCACAGACTTACTGGGTGTTATATGATATTAAACATATATATATATATATATATATATATATATATATATATATATATATATATATATATATATATATATATATATATATATATATATATAAACATTAAGCAGCATAAAGCATCTGGGGTTACACTTTTTAAAAGGTTAACTATGCTCTGTTACAGTGTAGTTTAAGTAATATTTAGTAACTACACATACTTTACTATAGGGTTAGGGTTAGTTGCATGTAATTATGCATAATTTATTAGCCTACTAAGTACCTGTATCATATCTAACAAGGACACTGTAAAATAAAGTGTTTCCGCATCTGGTTACACTTTATTTTAGTGTTCTTGTTTGAATGTAATTATATCTTTAAGTACTGAGTAATATTAATTAACTACATGTATTTACTATGGGTTTAGGGGTTAGACTAGGGTTTGATTTAGGGTTAGTTGCATGTAATTTATAGTTATTACTATAGTAACTAGATGCACCCAAAGACACTGTAAAATAAAGTGTTACTGAATATTTATTTATGAATGAATGGTTCAGTAACAGAGTATTCAGTAATATTTTATGTTTAGAACATGTCATAAAATGTTATAGTATATTCAGCATAAATAAGTAATTCATTTGTTTCAAACATTTTTAATCGCATATTCAGCATAGACAGAATTAAAATATTTGTTATTTAGAATATTTGAATGCACTTCATGAGCACATGTCATGGACTTATTACTACTACTAAGGACTTATTATATTGGTTGTGTTTCAAAACATAGTAAGCTCCCTAACTAGCCTATACTGATGGGTTTGAGTTGGGGTTGGGTTAGTTAGAGCTTGATGGCAGAACTGCAGCATTAACATGCTTAAAGGTGCTCTATGTAAGTTTTTGACTGTACTAAAGCATAAAAATACCATAATATGTTTGCAGATATTTAGAAAACATGCTCAAATACTCGTTTCTCTGAAAAAATGCTACAGCCAGTTATTTTACTTTGAAATGTTCGTTCCGTGGAATGTCTGTTTTTGTTTTGGTCTGTGCGATTGGCACGTTGCCAGTTTACCCAATAGCATTTCGACAGCACAGGTTGCCAGTGGGTGGAAAACAGCGTATTGCTGCCATGGAAGCCGGCAAACAAACTGGGTCAGAGATCACAGATTCTACCCAACCCTAAAAACCTCAGAATCCATCTAAAAATCTCTAAGAACAGAAGCACATTAAAACGACTCATCAAATTCCAGTGTGAGTCTCCGCCTTCCATTGTCAATTGCACTCGTTCCTGTTGCGTGTCCTCAAACTGGCAACCCGTGTGAGCGCAGAGTCTGAGGAGGAGTGGGCGGGGCAAACTATATTTTGAATTTGGACTGCAGTACCCATTTCAAACACTAGCTGTCATTCCTACATACAGCACCTTTAAGTGTGATATTGTGATGGTGCCATGTTTAGTATCGATTTGCTCCAGTATGTTGTAGGCTCAACATTTTTAATTTTTTAAATGTTGTTTAATGCTCTGTTGTGTAGTTGTTATGGTGCAACTTCACATGATCAACAAGGTGTGTGTAAGAGAAGTGAAAGGATTTTGGGAAGATACCAGCAACACTTGCTGAATGGAGCGATCAAAATAGTCCGAAAATGTAGCTGAGATATTACTTCTTATTTTGCCAACGCATTTCGGCATACAGGCCTTCATCAAAGCTAAAAGATTACAGGTGTACAAAAGCTCATTTGAATACAAACAAGGACAGAATCCAAACTTACGGATAACCAATGAAAAAGTCAGATGGTATGGCATCCACCAATCACGTAACAGGTCAATTGAGTAATCACATATCAGGCCAATGGCCTCTGAATGGTAGATTTCTAATCAACATGTTCAAAAATAAAATAAAAGGTACAGTGACAAAAGAAAAGTACAGACCATAAGAACAGAGACTATTGGCCTGATAAGTGATCACTCATTTGACATGTGATGTGATTGGTGGATGCCATACCATCTGACTTTTTCATTGTTTATTTCTCTGTTGTCAGGCGTCAAATTTGAAAGCATGCTTGGGCTTCCAGGAGGAAACAGTGCCAGTAGTGCAGTGTGGCTGAAATCCAGCCCCACATAGTGTCTTCTGCCAGTAAATCAGGTTTAGTCCAGCACAGCATTCAAACTTTGAGCTATTGCATGAAGCAATAATAAGAATTGATTACTTTTTTTATTTTCAACAAGCTCTCTCGCTCTTACACGATCGAATTCAGAGAGCTTGAATGCTGACAAGTAATTTCTGAAACACTGTCAAATCCAATCCGGTCTCTGGGGATTATGTTTTTCAATAGTATTTCCTGCAGGTCTTAAGCTATGGTATTATACTGTGACACTCTTCGCATGATAAACTCCATTTATGAATGCAAATGCAAGCCATCAGAAATGGATAATCACAAAAAGCAGAACATTTTAATTTTCATGACCCACTCAGGAAATTACAGGGGCTGTTTAATCATTTGCTATGACGTAACATCGTATTACACCATTTTTCTAAATGATATCCTTAAAAAGTAAAGGGGAAGGCTGCAAAAATCATGTCAGAAATGCAGATTAGGAATCCAGTCTCTAAGTAATTACAGTAAATGCATCTTCAAAAAGACTGCTAAATAAGACGCTAGAGGCTGGACAGCCAGTGAAGGATGGGACGCAACACAAGGACACGCATTTTCCCCTCTTTCCGTTGCTGCTGTTATCCCCATCAGTGCTGCTCTGCTGGTTACATAAGAAAGGTCCTTGTGTTGCACAGGCCTTGAAGTGATGAGTGCTTACAACCCCTCTGTCACTACACATGCATCAGAGCATTCAGCAGGAGACAATAAGTCAAGTCACCTTTATTTATATAGCGCTTTACAGTGATAACAGGAAAGCGATTCAATGATGCAAACAGAGTTCGTTTCAGGTGAGTCATTGTTCAGCTGAAGTCAGATCAGTGTTGATTCAGTTCTGTTGTAAAGATCATCAATTGTTAAATTAGTTCATTTCATCTATAAAGCAGATCTGCAGAAAACAGCGATGTCATTGTCCAGCACAGTTCAGTTCTCATCCAATAGTGTCAGTGCAGTCAAATCAATAATACTGTTGTGTATTAAGTGTCCCCAACTAAGCAAGCCAGAGGCGAGAGTGGCGAGGAACCCAAACTCCATCAGGTGACAGAATGGAGAGGGGCAAAAAACCTTGGGAGAAACCAGGCGCAGTCGAGGGGCCAGTTCTCCTCTGGCTAAAGAACGAACACTGTGTGATTATAATTCAGGCTGCATCACAGGTCAGATTGTGGATCGGTAGCATTGAAATATTTCATCCAGTTCCTTTAGCTTGAAGATCGGATTCATCACGCCAGTATGGAGACGGAGCTGGTCATAGGGTCTGTGCAGAGGACCTGTCTGGTTCTTGTGGTCTTTGCTGAGGATCTGTGCCGATGGCTGTCGTTGTGGTGACGAGGCCTTCACAGGGGATTGTCTAGTTGACAGGATCTCTGCTGACATTCAGGGCTGCGTTGTGATCGTGTCTAGGTGCAGGTCCACCATCTAATCTGGATATGGACTGGATGCGGCTGACTACGGTAACCTCTGGATATTAATTTAAGAGGGAAATTAACTAAATTAAAGGTACTGTTCGTTATTATTTACAGTACTTACCATTATGTCTTTCCAGACCTGTATGGTGGGGTTTTTTTTCATGGAACACAAAAGTAAACATCTTTTCGCAACTCTTTCTGTAAAACAAAGAGTATGGCTACAGAAGACTGTGTGCCTGTCCAAATGCCCACAATTGCAGTCTTAGCAGGAAGTTAGTGCGCAAGACTGTCCCAAGTCTGAAATATTTCCAAAGCTCCTTAACACACACTAAATCTAAACTTTACTAATCTAAGTAAAGTTACTAATATCTAGACTAATCTCAAATACTGATTCAGAGCGGTATTTGAGGCTAAGCGTATACCATTATGCATCATGTTCAGGAAATCACGAGATTCCAGTGTAAGTTAAATTAATCAGATATCACATATAATTTGGTTGTTAAACAAAAAATGTTTTGCAACTGCTTAATTAGAAGCACCACAATTATTAAATTGTGTTGTCTGTTGTAGGCTTGCTGCGATAGTTGGTGTTAATAGTATATCAGCCGCAACACCCATTATATCACTTGCCCACTTCGACACAATTCAAAATGTAATGTGTCTGCTCAATGCAGCGTGAGACGAACAAGAGCCACAGCACAGATCAACAGCAGGAGTCAGATTTCACCTCGCTTGAAGTTGAGCTTCCATAGGAATGAATTGAAAATGCTTGCTGTGCTGTGCTCTGCACCTGTGGACGCACACCGTAAGCGACTTAAAAGCAAGGAGGATTTAAAATCGAATGTTCCCTTCGAAGGACGCAGCCTCTGAATTGTGATGAAGCTATAGAAGTTTATTTTGAAAGCGCAAAGTATATAAATAAAGCTGTGAAAAAACAGCATTTTTACAACACTATAAGAGTGTCCTATCAGGTAATCAAAGGTTCTACACACACTTGAAGTCTTCATGCCCACTTGGGCCAAATGCATCATACTCATACATAGTAGACAAGTAGTCAAGTGCAAAGACCGCAAGCGTGGTTTTTTGGATAGACCCTTTGGAATATAATGATATCAATAATTTGTTAATATAGCACTATTCTTGGCACTTAAAGAGCTTTACATATAGAAGGGGGAATCACCTGAAACTATTACAAATGTGCAGCATCCATCTGGATGATGCGACGGCAGCCATAGTGCCCCAGAACGCCCACCAAACACCAGCTTATTACTGGAAAGGAGACGGAGTGATGTATATATGGGGATAATTAAGAGGCCATGATGATGGACAGATGCCAATGGGCAAATTTGACCAGGAGGCCGGGGTTACACCGCTACTTTTTTTCAGAGGGTATCCTGGGATTTTTAAAGACCACAGAGGATACAAGGACCTCTGTCTAACATCTCATCCGAAGGTCTGTGCTTTTTGACAGTATAGTTTCCTTATATTGGGGCGTTAGGACCATAGACTGTAAAAAAAACATTCTTCTTCCGTTGTAGAAAAGTGAAGCCACCAATGTCCCAATATGGCGCTGACATATTGCGCTGATTGTGAAATAAACAGTTACAGAAATGTAGAAATGAAAGTTGAAGCTCCTATCTCCTCCTGAAAAAAAGTCTGTTGGTGCCTCAAGGTGTCAATCTCAACTGTCAATCATGACGTCACCCCCTTATTTTTATAGCATCAAATAACTAACAAAAACCAAACTTATTTAAAAACAAACACTTGAACTTACATCAGAATGCTAAAAACAACCTAAATTACCTAGATTACATTAAAAAAATTTGATTGTTTAGTTTGTCTCATGCCCCATTTGATTACATGGAGAGGGCAGGGTTTATGACCTGTACTGGGTCCTGCCACCTTTGGGGCGTTTGAAACATTTTGGCTCACTTTTCAGGACTTGTGCAGCACACTTGATTAGGACCCACACAGACCACAGAGGTCTTGGTACTGACCAGGCTCAACCCTGCTCAGCTTCAGTGGGAAACCAGTCTTGGGCTACAGTGTGATAGCAAACAAGTCATTGGGACTACCTTTGTGGTGCTTTTTGTCATTTTTGGAGCATGACAGACCTAGTCACTAAACTAAGGAAAGAGTTGCGTAAAATCTATTTTTGTGTTCCATGGAAAAATAACAGCAAATGGGTTGAAATGACATGACATGAGGGTGAAGGAATGATGTAATTTTGGGGGTGAATTATTCATTTAATGCTGGTATTTTTAATCTTTAGTAATGTTTGTTCTATGCAGACCCTGAAAAACCACAGCTTAAAAAATCTGATTTAATCTTCTGGCCTCTGTCACCCTAGTTTAATCTCTTGAACACTACATACAATTACTGTAAGGCTTCTTATAAGATGTGCTCCTTTCCATTCAGCTTGTGTCCAAATTTGTGATCTGTGGCACAGTTTACGTGTTGGATCAGTATTGGTTGTGCCTGAAGGTTCATCAGGCGGATCAGGATCACAGCTCAGTGAATATGTTTTTGTCTGCATGACGAAACCAAACTGAGACTCTCTCCCTTTTGCTTTTATCGATCTGCCTGTTATGGCATTACAAAACCTGGTCTCAATTTGCAGCTGTCTGACAAAGGAGGGATACAAACACAAAATCCCAAGAAAACATGTTGGAAAAAGCAGTCCAGTGCGATAAAAGGTGGATTTGATAATTTCTTACTCGTTGGTTACTTCAGCGTTGCGTCTCAAAGGATAGTTTACATATTCCTGATGAAATACTGCTAAACCATTAGGTTTCCACCCTTCTTATGATAATTTATTGATGTGTCCATAAAAAACATAGTACATTTCAATTTAAATATAATATACAGAACCAGTATTAACCAGTAGCCATTTAGTCTTTCCCAAAGCTTGTGCGGGAGAAAGATAAATCCATTATCTCATCTATTATGCAGTTATAGCAGTGTCACAAAGTGCATCGTTTGGTTGACGGTAAACTGTAAGAAAACACCATGGGTCCTTTTCAGCATCATGTCCTGAGCAAACTCGCAGAGTCCTAAAATACCCGCATGGGTCAGAGTGTGGAACTGGGGCGAGAGCGGGTCACCAGAATGCTAGGGAGTTTATTTGTGGACGAGTACGAGTGTGCGTTTGCCCCAGCCGACGGTTGTGTGTTTGTGTGGGAAAGCGCTTCGATCCATCAGTAGCCTCTTTATTCCCCAGCCCCACGCTTTGACGGGGGAAACAATGGACAGAACACAAGAGCCGCCTTTTTGCTCTGGACTCATAAGACGTGCTCACCCCTGCCTCAACAAAGCCTTCTGACTGAGAGAGTAACGTAACAATAAAACATCAGACTGGTGCATAAAAACAGCTGTAACCTCTGGAAATTCTTAAAGGGGAAGTGTGCAGTATCTGCATCGCTGTAGTGAACTAAATGGAAAAAGTGATCATGCCAAAGTGATGCTAGGATGTTGTGGGTGGTTGCCAAGGCAATTGCTACGCTGTTGCTAAGTTCGTCTGAGAGTGTTGCTATATGGTCCAAGTTAAAAGAGCCTACACCAAAGTATCTGGTGTCTAATTGCTTAGAAAAGTAACAGCACACCATTCCTCAACAAGCCACATGATTTAAGCAGTATTGTTTTAGTTTTATACTATTTATTCATATTTAGAGTTTTTCACCTAATTTATATATTTTTTTATTTCTATGAATAAAATAAAAATATATATATAAACTGTTTACAAAAGTTTAGGGATTGGAACCATAAGAATTTGAACATCCAGTTCCACTCCTTATTACTCTTTCCGAATCCTCAATGTTTCCATTAACAATTCTTTTAGTATTTTTGACTGCACTAAAGCATTTTTTTCCCTCCGAGGCTAGTGTCATTTTCAATGGGAGCATCGCATTTTTTAAAACGGCAGCAGCATGACGAGGTGCTGAGTGTCTTTGTGCTCTGCATATTTTTCTGGTCACCGATATTTGAGGACATAGGGCCCTCTTTTAGCGATCTGAGCGCATGGTCTGAAGCGCATGGCGCAGGTGCACGTGTCCAAATCCATTTTTGCTAGTTTAACGATGAAAAAAAACAGAGGCAATGCAATTCATATTGGCTGTGATACTCATCCCAGGACATCCCTGTGTGTGCAGGTGTATACCTCCCACCCCGCCCCACCACGGCCCTCACCTGTGTGTTGCGGTGCTTCCCATGTGAGCCGACCTGGGCCGGCAGCCCCTTCTTGCACCGCCCTCCGACCCGGCCCATGGTCACCATGACGCGCTCCAAAACCTTCCAGGCGTACCTGCCCAGCTGCCACCGCACCTACAGCTGCATCCACTGCAGAGCACACCTCGCCAACCACGACGAGCTCATCTCCAAGGTGATTAAAGAGCTGAGAAATTACGACCTGACAACAGGCGCAGGAACAGGACGTGAACAAACATGTTTGTTAAGCGTACGAAGCACACAGATCGGAAGATCAACACATGCTGTTTAATGTCACATCAGTTCTGCACGGATGAAAAGCTGGTCTTTAACACAGTTCAGATTAACATTTAAATGTGATATCACATGCAATTCTCTTTTTTTCTCTAGTCCTTTCAAGGAAGTCAGGGCAGAGCTTATCTGTTCAACTCTGTGTAAGTTGTTTCTGTGTTTTTACATGGATATTTGTTGGTACAATTATGCTATTTGAAGGAGTTTGATGTGTTTGCATATACACTACCGTTAAAAAAAGCCTCTTTTGTTCACCTGTGTTTATTTGATCAAAAATACAGTAAAACAATAATACTGTGAAATTGTAGTACACTTTAGTATATGTTAAATGTAATTTATTCCTGTGATGGCAAAGCTGAATTTTTATCATCATTAATCCAGTCTTCACTGTCACATGATCCTTCAGAAATCATTCTAATATGCTGATAACAAACATTTCCTATTATTATCAATGTTAAAAATATTTTTGTGAAAACCATTCAATTAATTTTTTCAGGATCCGTTGATGAATAGAAAGTTCAAAAGAAAAGCATTTATTTGAAATAGGAATATTTAATAACATTAGAAATGTCTTCGCTGTCACTTGGTGAATCAAATATCTTTAAAAAAAAAACTTTTGGACGGTAGTGTATAAACTCTGTTCATGTCACCTGGCTGTAGCTTCTGTGCGTGATTATGTCTCACTGGTCTCCTCAGGGTGAACGTGGGATGTGGCCCTGCAGAGGAGAGGGTTCTGCTCACGGGGCTTCATGCAGTGGCAGACATCTACTGCGAAAACTGCAAAACCACACTGGGGTGGAAATATGTAAGAACACACAACGCATGGAAAGTTAAAGCACATTTACATAAAAGTGACATCACCCCATAACACAGGTCTTTTAAATATAGTAGTCTTAAACATACAGCGTAGACAAGAGAGTGTGGAAGATGGCTATATAAAACTAACTTATAAATTATGTGCGAGACACTTTTGCTAATAATTGGAGTTCACCCAAAAATGAAAACTCTGACTTTCTTCTGTGGAGCACAAAAGAAGATCATTTGAAGAACTGTTTTTGACCATATAATGAATGCGGTCCAAAAAATAGAAGAAAGAAAGTCATGCATGTTTGGACAACATGAGGGTGAGGAAATGATGACAACATTTTCATTTTTGGGTGTACTATCCCGTTATAGCTTATCGTTTACACCCATAAAGCCCCATGCTCAACAAAATAGTCACTTGTTGCCACATTTACCTGAAGAAACTGAATGTGTTTGCATGTTTACATTGATCGAAAAGGTCACCAGAGTCACGATCACTTCGAGATAATGGCACATTGTTAATATGCATGGCTTTGCGAGTTTAAGCTTGCTCATAAAGGCTTGTCTAAGCAGGACACATTCCTTGCATGGTGTCCGTTTTTAATCAGCAGCTGTGCCGCATGCCGATTGGTTTTTTCGGTGCTGGTGGATTTCCGGTCGCCCTTGACATGGGCCGATGCAAACACCAATATGCACACAAACAAGTATACGTTCCCATAGAGGCCTGGTTATTTATAAACATCTCAGATATTTATGTCAGTGTGAATGCAGACGTTTCAGAGAAGCTTGACCTAGTGCCCTTCTCCAGAAATCTGATGAGTCTCCCTGATGCACGCATTCATCAGCTATAAAAAGAAAGGACAAATATTAGATGCTGTAGTGAAACAGCAGTCCTACCTATTAATGTATTAAATAATACATTCAAATGCAATTCATTAATACAGTGACTTGAATGCACATTTTAAATGATGAGCTTGTTTTTAACTACTGAATTAAAATTAATTATGATATTTTTGGGTGGGCATAAAGTCATGAATGTCAGAGATAAAACTGTCCTGATCCAGTCATAATTTGACCTTTTTATGACCGGGATCGTTCTCAGAGCTTTGGCTAAAATTCTGTCTAGGTTCTCTCAAAGTTATGAACAAACGCTCTTCCAGTGACGTTAATAGAATGTTAGTACAAATTATCTGGTCTTTAATATTGTTCTCAAAAAGTTAGCACAAAAACAATATTTATACATCACTCATGGAACGTTTTTTCCAGAATGTTTAGAGAACATTAAGTAACATTCACATAACGTTTTCAAAATGATGAACTGCAATTTTCCCTAAACTTAGAAAACAGACAAAAAAAGACATTTTGAACATTCAGTGAACATTAAACTTTTTACTAACTTAATTGGAATGTTTTTTTGTTAACTGGGAGTTTGGGTTGTAAAATGTCATGTGGTGCGACTCCCCAAAAGCGCAATATATTATGAATGAATAATTCATGATATTTGTAAAGATATTTTTTTGCCTTAAAAAATATATTTAAAAACTTTTTTGATAATAATGATTAAGATGTGTACACACATGTATACAAGGTGGAGGGAAAATTTTATTTTATTTGATGGTGACACCACATGACATTTTAGAGATCTTCAAAACTAATTGAAACCAACATGATTTTTATCATGAACAATCTGTCACTGACCCACAAATGATGACAAGTTTCACATCCAAGTTGGTCCTGCGGTCAATATCGTTTCTCGCTCTCCTCCTGCCCCCAGGAACATGCCTTTGAAAGCAGTCAGAAGTACAAAGAGGGCAAGTTCATTATCGAGCTCGCCCACATGATCAAGGACAACGGCTGGGACTGAGCGTCCTGGAGAGAGCAAGCAGATGACGGGTGGATGGTGAATGTGTGGGTGAATGACTGACTTTGGTTTGCCATTACCCTCTTAAACCCTCTTCGACCCTCCATCTCCTGCTGACACACACGCCTCTAGCTGGACCGAAATCAGGAGAGCGTGCCGCCCCGGGGGGCTTTGTGTGTCTGGAGGAGAGAGCGCGCATATGTGTGTGTGTGTCCGCCGTGGCACATGGGAGCACACAGATACATGAATGCTTACACAAGGTGTACAGACATATGTGTGTAAAAACAACAGCATACCGCATCTCACGCTCATCTCAGCCCGACTGTTTATACTACAAGCGGGTCTATTCATACACGTATATGACATAAGGCAGGGCTCAGAGGGCATGTTGTGCTTGGCATGATCAGGGTCACGAGTTCACCGAGCTGATGGGGTTTTCTCCACCTTGTGTCAGTGAGAAACTACCAGGCTGACCTATCCGAATTCAGCTGCGGTTAGGACCATCTGCACCAAGCGAGGAGACTTGGCATGATCTCTGAATGGAGCTCTGACGGACCAACACAGAGGCTTAAAGGGTTAGTTCATCCAAAAATGAAAATTCTGTCATTAATTACTCGGCCTCATTTCATCAAAAACATCTATATTTGTGTTCAGAAGATGAACGAAGGTCTTACGGTTTTGACACGACACGAGCGTGAGCAATTAAGACAGAATTTTCATTTTTGGGTGAAATAACCCTTTAAACCGCCTAAATGTGCGGTCACATTTACTGTTGCTCGGTGAAATTTCACAGACAAAATCCAGTCATTTCAATCCATGCATTTCACATGAGGGCGAAAAAGTTCCCTTGTGTTCAAGTTGGTCATGTGAATTCACTGGGCTGACCAACAGGAGACTCATTGGTTAGATAGTGACTGATGTGTGAGCTGTTTCATACATCGCTATGCTCAGGGCCGTGCACAGGGGGGTGGCCCGGTGGCTAGAGCCTCTGCCCCTCTGCCCTCATCGGCTGAGGTGCCCCTCTTGCCCCCTTCCCTCACTTACCCTCAGAGGATTCCCATAAATGTGTTCTGTTCCGCTTAAAATCCACTAAATCCGCTCCGTGTTTTCTTGTTCGCTCAGCAGCATCACTCACACTCAGTGGCCGCTCTCAGTTCCGTAATGTCATACCATTAACAGGTAAATTACAAATCACAATCCACATTACAAACAGTGATTTATCCGCGGAATTAGTAATTTGGTAGTTTGTTTTTGTATTTCTGTCGGTTATGTTTTGCTCTGGTCTTCTAATAGTGCTAACAACTTGTGCAAAATATTCACGTTCTGGAAGATAATCTTCCAGAACGTGAATATGTTGCACAAGTTGTCTTAAATATTTAAGACAATTGTCTTATCAAATTATTGTACTTGTTCTGATCTAATATAAATAACACAACATTTGCTCTTATCAGCACACTTTTTAGACTTAAAACAATGACTTCAGAAAAAAAGAAGACTAATGGACTCAAAAAGGGAGGCTAAAGCCCATTCAACTTTGCAAATATGGATTCAAGTCTCCATCATATCAGAGGGTAAATCATATAGAATATTTAGAAAGTTTGTCACACTTTAACTCCTATAAAGTACATTTCCCATTATAATCAATTTTCTGAGTTAATACTAGTATCTATAACATAATATTTATGATATTTTATTAAGACCATGTAGTAAAAAGGTAATATACTCTAAATGTTCTACATTAGTTATATCATAGGGTACAATGGGGCTAACGGCACACTCTAAGAAAAATGTGCTTTTTAATCATGTCTAAGTTAATACTTGTTTAAAAAAAATCTTGTTAGCAAAGTTTGTACTATGTTTATTTTGATAAATAAAACTATTATTGTTCAATAAATATTAAAATATGTTAATATAAAAATATATTTCAAAAATACAGAAACTTGTTTTAAAGTAAAGATTCTGAAAGCATTGAATGAGATCCATAATAATTTAATAAAGCTTTACAGTAGGCTAAACATATTTTTATTATATGATGATTATCATATTTTAAAATCTGATGGTTTCATTATAAATATGGTGATTATCTCTAAGGTGGACACCCAACTTAACATATTATATTACAATCTGAGTCTGAGCATGTCATGTCAACACATGTGAAAGTCAGCCGCTGTTTATGATCATGTTAAATATGATGCCTTTTGCCCCAAACACCATACTTTTACATATTCTTCCGTTATTGAAAAACTGTTGCTTTATTTATTTTGAACAAAACTGACAATCATTAACAAGACCTTTGTCTACAAAATATATTCAATATTTTAAGCGATTCTTTGCTACATTTTAAATAAATATAAGATCATCAAATTTGCGCAGAATCAACCTTTTAGAAGCATTATTACAAAAACATAAATTGAATTCTATTCTTCTATTCTATTGAATTATTCTCTAGATTATGATACTCAATGTAGTGCCCCTTTTTTGTGGTTTGGGCCACTGCCCCTACAAATGTCTGTGCACGGCCCTGGCTACACTATTGATAAAACTCAATGTACCCTTTTTGACAGCGAAATTTTGCTGAAATATCACTAATGTGACTGCACCTTAAGAAGGGAAAAGTGAACTCTACTGACATGTTTTTGCATAAAACGTCCATATGACTGATTTGGGATTAAACATGCGTGAATGTAAACCTCTGTGTATAGCAGTTTACAAGGTGTTGTATCTGACATCTTTGTGTCTGTGTTCCATGTTCCAACAGTTTGTGCTGGTCCAAGTTTCACAGTGTTAATTTGTACTGACTGTTCTTGCGTGCTAATGGACTCTTTAGGGAATAAGGACATAAGATGAGACCATACACTGCCTATTCATTAGGTTATTAAAATTAAAATATAAAATAAAATAAAAAATACTATTTATCATAGCTCCTCTGTACCCAAGACAACTAATTTACACTTCACTGTCTCCAAAAATCACCAAAGACTCAACTGCAAATGAGTTGACCTAACAATAAATTGCTTTTTTTTTTTTGCTTGGGTGCAGAAAATGTCATGTCTGGCTGTGTATAGTGAAAAAACGGGCTCAACAAAATTTGCATTGACACGCGGTAATATATATGTGCATAAATGTATTTATTCACCATAACTGATTTTCATTTGTGTCAGGGACTAAGTTGTTGCATTTGTTATCACTTTATGTCTGGACACCAAAATTTACTACTTTTGTATTCCAGGAAGAAGTTTCAACTGTAGTGTATTTTATAAATGGATGATGAGAGGATTATGATATTATTGGAACTCCCATCAACATTGATATAAAATTTCAATAAAACTGAAATATTGATTGATTTGCTTTACGTTTTTATTTTTCTAGGCAATTTTCATGACTGAATGCTGTTTTTAAAGGTGCTGTATGTAAGAATGACAGCTAATGGTCCAAATTCAAAATATAGTTTGCCCCGCCCACTCCTCCTCAGATTCGGCACTCACACGGGTTGCCAGTTTGAGGAACCGCAACAGGAACGAATGCAATTTTCAATTGAAGGTGAAAAAAAAGACCCAGTTAATGAGTTGATTTTTCCGCGTTTTAATGTCCTTCCGTTCGTAGAGATTTTAGATGGATGCCAAGGTTTTTTAGGTCGGGTGGAATCTGTGATCTCTGACCCAGTTTGTTTGCCGGCTTCCATGGCAGCAATACGCTGTTTTCCACCCACTGGCAACCTGTGCTGTCGAAATGCTATTGGGTAAACTGGCAATGTGCCAATCGCACAGACCAAAACCGTCATTCCGACACAGAACGCTCAAAGTAAAATAACTGCCTGTAGCATTGTTTTTCAAAGAAATTAGTATGTGAACATGTTTCCTAAATATCTGCAAACATATTATGGTATTTGAATGCTTTAGTACGTTCAAAAACGTACATACAGCACCTTTAAAGAGACGGTTCACTCAAAAATTTAAATTCAGTCATTTACTTACCTTCATGATGTCTCAATCACAATTTTTTGTTGTCCTTCTGTGGAACACACTCTTTTTGGAACACAAAAAGAGATATTTAGCCTGTCTATGCTGCTCTTTTCCACACAATGAAAGTGGAGTGGGGTTAAAATGTACAGCAGACCAAAATTTTAAGTTGATTAAATTTCCTTCTTTTCACAGTAGCCCTCAAATCCCATTCACACTTGCACATAATCAAACATGTAGTTGATCCAATTAAAAAAGCAATGGTAGATTTTTTACATCGCTTCCCCTTTCACAAAACAATGTTAATTCTTAAAGGGATAGTTCACTCAAAATAGTAAATTCTGCCATCATTTTACATTCATGTTGGTTACCACTGACTTACATTGTATGGACAAAAAAAAATCATATGTACATCATAAATGTTTGGGAGGACATAAAGGTGAGTAAATTATGACAATTTTCTTTTATGGGTGAAATATCCCTTTAAAAAGTCATATGGTATGTTGTTTATTTGGTCATTTACAGAGCTTGATTCCCAATTTCCCATTTATTTTCATTTTATGAAAAAGAGCAGCTTGGACATTCTGCTAATCTTCTCCTTTTGTGTTCCGCGGATTAAAGAATACCCTACAAATTGGGAATGCCATTAGTGTAAATAACGCAAATAATTTTCATTTTGGGTGAAATATTGCTTGAATTCTATTTTTTCTCAGTTTTGTCTTAAAACTAATTTTAAAATATTAAATTCAGGCCCAACCTGATTAGCAGAGACACTGCAAATGAGGTAAAAATTCAGATGTGAGCTCACTGTAACAAAAAGAGCATTATTTCAATATGGAGGAGCTTAAAATACAAGATGGTGGCTGCTCTCCATTCCTCTGTTGTTCCAGGGAGTGTGCCAGCCTTTCAGTTGCCCTACGTCTCCTCTTTACACAGACAGATGGCTCTGTGTTTGCACTGGAGGCCGTGTCTCCTAGCAACTGGCTCTCTCTTTCTCTCCTCAAGTTGCGGAGGAGGCCGTGCAAGTGTGTGTCTGTGAAGGGCTGGTGTCATTCAGTGTCTGGGCCCGGAGTTTATCTCACACAGCTCGCTGACTGAGGTTGTTTAAGGTCTGTCGGAGGGTTGGTGGTGCTCTGGTGAGTGTGTGGGCGAATAATATCATCTACAGTTGATAACCCAGCTCTCCAGTGGTTGATAGATGAATATGTAGACAGGAGCTACAAAGAAAAACACATTCAGTGTGCATATATACACTGGATTATAACTGTTTTGTTCCAAGTCCTCAACTGACCTTCCGCTCTTGCAAAACAAGACTTAACGCCATACGTCTTGTCTCGCCGTTCCCTCAGCACGACGATTAAACAGAGCAAGGAAGTTATCACATTCCAAATAATGTCAGTATTAGTCAGAGAGCTGAATGCCAAGCCAGAATATTTCCAGGTAATTGTGAAACACTGAAAGAAATAGTTTAAGGCATAAAACATGAGTGAGTAACATTTATTACTCACTCTCATGTCGTTCCAAACCCGTAAGACTTTCGTTCATCTTCAGAACACGAATTAAGATCATAGAGCTCTATGATCCCTCCATAGGCAGCAACATCATTGTAACTTTCAAGGTCCAGAAAGGTAATGAAGACATTGTTAAAAAGGCCCATGTGACGGCAGTGGTTCAACCTTAATGTTATGAAGCGACAAGAATACTTTTTGTGCGTAAAAACATAAAATAACGACTTTATTCAACAATTTCTTCTTGTCTGTGTCAGTCTCCCAGTTCACGGAGTGTAAACAGTGCAGCGCTTCCAGGTTCTACATCAGAATGCCGGCTCATTATTGGTCAGCTCCTGCGTCATATCACGCGCATGAGTCATGGTGCTCACGTGAACACCGTCAGCCAATGGTAAGCCGGCGTTCTGATGTAGAACCTGGAAGTGCTGCACTGTTTACTATGTGAACAGCATTGGAGACTATTTTAACAATGTCTTGACTACCTTTCTGGGCCTTGAAAGTTTCAATGACGTTGCTGCTTATGGAGGGGTCAGAGAGCTCTCCAATTTCATCAAAAATATCTTCATTTGTGTTCCAAAGATGAACGAAGGTCTTACGGGTTTGGAAACGATTAATGACAGAATTTTCATTTTTGGGTGAACTCACCCTTTTAATGGCCTTTTACACAAAGCGCGCGTTAAACGCAAAACAGTTTTTTGTTTGTTTTGCTGCATTTGAATGAATAATTACGAGATGACAACCCGTGACAATCTACTCTGAGCTGTTTACGAGTCTGAAACGATCTGCAGCAGTCAGGTGATTCAGTGGTCACATGGTACAGCGCCTCATTTATAAAACGTGTGTGTACACACAGCCAACGTACAAAATTTATGAGAACGGTCTTTGACGTGGAAAAATGTTTAGAGCCATGTCAAGGTCTGAGCAGACATAGCCTACACACTTTTCCTTGTGGCAAAGAGTCTGAGAACTACAGGGATTTGGAAATCCAAGCGATTTTTGTTGCTCACCATTCTCAAGAAAAAATTTGGACGTTGACTGGTGCTCTTTTATATGTTAATGACATTAATTAGGCGGCGTTCACAAGGCAGAAATCTGAAACCATTTAGCTGCGCACAATTTCATGATAAATTGCGATTTACATTTCACATCTGGAAAATAGGCGTATTTTGTACGTACGTTCGTTCTCTGAATTACACGTACGCACATTTGAGATATGATTGTAATCGTAGTATTGTTTCTACTCAACGTGTTATAAACGAGGCCCACAGGTCTGAGCTCAAAATTCAGTTTTCAAGTTGTAATTTGTTCTGCAAGGACGTGAATGCTTTTTACGATTGGGAACTTGTAATAATGGTAATTCTGACATCTGGTAATTCTGGGATCTTTTTTACTCACTTCTATTTGTGTGAAAAAGAACAAGACATTCTGTTAAATATATTTTGTATTCCACAGAAGGAATGTCGAACAACATGGGATGAGTAAATGGTGACAGATATTCAACTGTCCAATGAAAAAATGCAGGAATATGAGCAGCACAGAAGCAGAGGTGCTCTATCCAGCCATAGGATGAAGTGTCTAGGGACGTAATGACTCAGCAGAAAAATCAAACAAAGAACACCAAGTGCTCATGTTCCAGAAACATCAGACTGCAGTAAGGAATGATGGCGCTCAGAGCGGATCGGGTTCTGTTTATTGGCTGGTGAAAGTGTAGTCCTCAGGGAGAGCCGTCTTTTTTTGGCCAGTGACCTCACATCTGCATCCGCCTCCTCGTCCAAAAGCAGCGCTTTTTACTGTTTGCTTGGAACACAAGACTGTAGGCAAAAGAAAATCTTAAAGGGATAGTTCACCCAAAAGTATGAATATCTTTTTTCCAAGCTTTTCCAGACGTCATGTGGATGGTGAACAGCTGCTTTTATTATGCTTTATGGTGTACTCTTGTCCTTTTTGGAGTTTGCCAGCCACAGTCCCTATTCACTTACATTATATGGAACTGAGCAGCATGAACATTCTCATGAACTTCTTCTGTACAGTGTGTGTTCATGTTTGGAACATCATGATGGTGTGTAAATAATGTAGATTTTTGTGTGAACTATCCCTTTAAAATGCCAGAACTTGGCACTCTCTCGTATTTTTATGGTAGGTTGACTGTTTTGAAGTGACTGCCTGTCCCCACCCTTCCTATTTAACAGAGACGCCATTCACAAGCATCTTTCCAGAAGCAGTCCTCTCATTCTTGGTTTGGTGTTCAGCCCTCCTTGCTGTAACCTGATGGAGTGTTAGCTGCAGAGGCTAAAAATAGCAGAGCTGTTCAGTGAGTCAAAACTCTGCAGCAGAGACTGACTCAGACAGACTCACACAGACTGGTGCATTGACACACTGAACAGAGAAAGCACGAGAGACCCAAAGAGTGCTGTGAGACGAGCATGTGGCATATTGCAGTTAAATACTAATGCACTGAGATCACTGGGAGGCGTAGAATTAAACAGGGACAAACTATATTTTCCCTGTGGATTAGGGATTGTGGTAATCTCTGCATTTGTTTAAGATTATACAGATTGATTTATTCCTGTGGTCTACATTGAGGCCCAGTCCGTGGAGTGTGTATGGTGTGATGTTATGGAGGCATAAGCCCTTTATATCTCACATTTAAAGAGGTCATGAACTGCATTTTTTATTGTTATTTTATAATGTTTGTGAGGTGCACTTATAATGCCTGATTTTAGCCTCCGATCTGAACACTCTGTTGGAAGGGGCGTGTTTGCTGTGAGACTTCAGTGTAAACGCCCTGCTGTGATTGGCTGACATCTTGCATATGAAATAAGCATTACATATAGAACTCTCTTGATTTTTTTACCGCGTTTTTACTAATACAGCTGTCGACATTAGCCAGTCGTGAAAAGTGTTGATTATAGCATTATATTTTGATCTACTCCTGTGGCATTGTAGCCGATGACAGACGTGTCTGTTGAGCGCATGAATGCAGTGATCTTGTCATTGTAATGCGATTTCTGCAATTTCACTTTCTTTCATCATAACTAACTGTTCAAACATGATTTAAATAAGGGTGTAGACAGAGTCCAGAACTCGATGGCACTGTGTCGAATGTGAAGAGGGGGATTGCTTGAGACTGATATAGCCTACAATGTAAACTTTGCATCACGCTAGTGATGTCGTACAATATACAGAATAACGATAGCACCGATAAAAGTTACTTTACTAAGAGAACCTGATCGCTGAAGTTAGCAATGAAATGGTAAAAAATACGGAAAGGTAAAACTATTATTCATTTGACATAGATGTCATAACCTACATGTTAACTGACAAATTCAATAACTGCAAATAGTTTTAGGAGTGTGGTTTTCTTCCTAGTTTTCTAAAGTAACCTCATCACTTGATCAAACTGGAAGCCATATTAATCTTGGACTAAATCGGCCACCGTAGGAGTAAAAACGAAATCGGAATTGAGAGGAACAGAAACTAATATTCACTGGATGGTCATATACCTTTTCACCGCTAGATGGAGGAAAATATCACACAGTGTAGCTTTAAAGTTTTTACTCCTACGGTGGCTGATTTAGTCCAAGATTAATATGGCTTCCAGTTCGATCAAGTGATGAGGTTACTTTAGAAAACTATTATAATTTGCAGTTATTTAACATGTAGGTTATGACATCTATGTAAAATGAATAATAGTTTTACCTTTTTGTCATTTTTTTACCATTTCATTGCTAACATCAGCAATCAGGTTCCCAGACGAAAGCAAGCTAATCTTAGTAAAGTAACTTTTTTCGGTGCTATCGTTATTCTGTATATTGTACGACATCACTAGCGTAAGGCAAAGTTTTCATTGTAGGCTATATCAGTCTCAAGCAATCCCCCTCTTCACATTCGTCACAGTGCCATCGAGTGTTAAAACGCGAAAGGCGAAGCTTGAATTTACGGGTATGACCTCTTTGGCTAATGTACTTTCAAGATGGAGGGCAACATGACGACGCGCATTCAAACCCTCACCCGTATGTATTTTCAATGGCATATTATAAACTTACGAGAATACTTTATTACTTGAAAGAAGTAAATATACATTAATGAGCACATATATTTTTGAAAGAACTAAGTGTTTTTAGCTAAGAATAAACTAAAAAAGTTACACAGTGTAGCTTTAAGAATTTATCAACACAAATGATGCCGCACCAATACTGTCCAATAGATGGCAGAAAAAGCACAGACATGGCCTAGAACAGTGGTTTTCAAACCTGTCCTGGAGGACCACCAGCCCTGCACATTTTGTGTGTCTCCCTCATCTATCACACCTGCTTCAACTCATCAGCTCATTACTAGAGACTGCAAGACCTGAAATGGGTGTGTCTGATATAGGGAGACATACAAAATGTGCAGGGCTGGTGGTCCTCCAGGACAGGTTTGAAAACCACTGGCCTAGAAGTATCTTGGTCTTATGCAAGGTGTTGCTTAGTTTACAGTATTGCCCAGCCCCATTCCGTATAAATAAATAAACAAAAAACAGTTACTTACACAAGTTTGGAGATAGCATCAGTAGGCTAGCAGGGCACTTGTAGCAGGTCTTGCACTCAAACATATTCTCTGGAAGGCTGTGGCTATATTTCATCAATAGAGGATGATTGTTGTCCAGTCTTAACACCCTCAAAAACGAGAGTCTGTCAGAAAGCTGTAGGGTTTTAATTTTCAAGTAATTACAAATTACTGCAAACAAATATCAGATATGAATCACAACTTCAAGAATGTATTGAGTAGACTTTGGTATATGATTTTAAACTCAAACAAACACAAGATTACCTGCATATTGCTTGAATGTACTTCAGAAATGCACTTGAAATACAGTACCATGCAGGCTCCTGAGCATCTATTCCTCAATTTTTCCTTTATTTAAAAATTAAATATTTTATTATAAAATTTTCTCCCTGTATATATAGTGGATGATCCCTTCATCTTCAATTATAGAAATGAACACAGATGTTTGTTTAGATACCACATTTTACCTGTCATTTTACAGCAGCAGAAAGAAAATGTCTAGAGTAAACATTTCTTACCCTTTACAAAAACAATGAATATTTTACAGCAGAAAACCAATACAGCAGATTTGTGAATCTGGAAAATATTGTTTGACAACAAGTATTCATAGCACTAAAACCTTATTTTGGGTGTAAATGCATTGTCTCTGACATGTGAGATGATCAGTGGTGCTGTATTTGTACCTTCTTCATTATAACAAGGGCTGAATAATGGGTAGAGTTTCTCAGTGAAAGACTGACCAGTAAAAGAATAAATATGAGTGCTGGACTCCACATCATAAAAGGAGACCAGACCCTCCTCATAATCCACAAACACACCCACGACCTGAGGCTTCACTCTCAGAGACAGAGAGACAGGAGGATATTCATAAGCCTGATAGTGACTCTCATCCCTCAGGACTATAATCCAGTGTCCATCCTTAGGAGCTGCTGTGATCATTCCTTTCCTGTTAATGGATTCTCTGGCCACTCCTAAATCCCACTCAGTCTTTCCCTTTACCTGAGCCTCAAAATAAAATCTCCCTGAGCTGAATCCCTCTTTTGCCAGGACACAGTGACAAGTGTCAAACCGCTTTTGGTTGTCTGGGAGTTCAAGTTCAATGTCTCCAAATGTCACTTGTTTTCCATCATCAGACAGGATGAGTTTTGGATGAGCTGTATCAGGATCCACAGTCACATCCACTGAAATATCAGATATGAATCACAACTTCAAGAATGTATTGAGTAGACTTTGGTATATGATTTTAAACTCAAACAAACACAAGATTACCTGCATATCGCTGAATCGTCTTCAGCTCCGTGGAGACTAATGACAATAAAAGACTGTGAGAGAACTTTAATACAATTTGTATGTTCAGCTTATGTTCTCAGATGGATGTTTGTGTCTCTACTGGTTTTCCTTATTGCTGCCTATAAATGACTGACACTAATGAATTTAGATGTTTGTGGTGTGATCGTAGTGCATTTCTACAGAGTTAAAAGAAGATACGATTACTTGAAAAGCTAATTAAAAAAAAAATATATATATATATATATTTGTATTTTTTATCAAACTTTGTATATTAATTATCAAACTATAAGACCTAATGCCAGAATGCAATATGCTACTTGAATATATATATATATATATATATATATATATATATATATATATATATATATATATATATATATATATATATATATATATATATATATATATATATATATATATATATATATATATATATATATATATATATATATATATTCTACAGTTGTTTTAATTGAAAGCAAGAGAAAGATATTGATGAAAGAAAACTTTTTTGTATTTGAAAGAAAGCTCATTGTATTATGCTTTCAGCTGCCAATAGGACTGCAGTATTCTTTATGTAACTGAGAGGAGAAACATGTGTGTAAGGTGCCTTGGCAGAAATCATCCAAACTGATAATTGATTTTAAGACATTGAAGATTATGTAAGTTTACATTGTCTGTTTGACTAATGATTCTTTCATGTGTGTGTGCCCTTTTCCGACTTTAAGATAATTACTGTCAAAATAAAGTCTGCTATTCTCTTACCAGTTTTGCTGAGTTTCTCATCTAGAGTCTCCTGCAGCTGAAACAAAGTTGTCCTCAGATTCGTCCCACTCTCATGAGTGTCATTACTGATCTCAGTCCAGCTGCTGGTGTGTGTAGGTGTGCTCAGGGACGGGTAAATCTACAGCAGGAGCAGAGGTGTAAAAAGTACTCAAAAATGTTACTCGAGTGAAAGTACTGAGTGAAAATTTTACTCAATTAAAAGTAAAAGTATCTGGCCAGAATCATACTTCAGTAAAAGTAAAAAAGTACCACATTAAAATTGCACTTGAGTATTGAAAAAGTAAAAGTGGCGTAAAAGTAGCAGCAAGAATGAAAACTAGAGATTCTTCTTTAAGCTTTTAATCTCTAAAAACATGAAGTGAATGAACCACATAGAAGGTTTTATCCTGCTTTAGAACTGTTTGTATTTAATTATCAAACTATAAGACAACTACCTAATGCCAGAATGCAATATGCTACTCAAAGTTGTATAACCTCGGATTAATCTTAAAGGGATAGTTCACCGCAAAATGAAAATGTGTTGTTTATCTGCTGACTCCCAGGGCATCCAAGATGTAGGTGTCTTTGTTTCTTCAGTAGAACATAAATGAAGATTTTTAACTCTAACTGTTGCTGTGTGCCAGTCGTATAATGCATGTCAATGAGGTGTAATTCTATGAGAGTAAAAAACACATAGACATACGAATCCATATTAAACCCTGCAGCTTGTGACGACACATTGATGTCCTATGACACGAATACGATCGGTTTCTGTGAGAAAGCCAACAGTATTTATATTAATTGTAACGATCTATGTCTGACACCCGTTCTGCACGCCATCACTACTGGTGAGTGATGTCAATGTACACAATCTGGCGTAGAGATATGTGCGAGAGATCGCTTACGGCGCTCTGTCAGATCATGTACATTGACCTCACTCACCGGAAGTGATCGCGCGCTGAACGGGTGTCGGACATAGATCGTATTCGAGGGAAAATAAATAAATAAATACTGTACGGTTTCTCGCACAAACCGTCCGTTTCGTGTCTTAGAACATCAATGTGTCGTCACGAGCTGCGGGGTTTAATGTGGATTTGTCTGTGCATGTTTTTTTTTTACTCTCATAGATGATGCTGGTAGTCATGTACCATTGACATACATTATAAGACTGACAGACTGCAACGGTTGTAGTTAAAAATCTTTATTTGTATCCAACTGAAGAAACAAACACACCTACATGTAAGCAGATAAACATCACATTTTCATTTTTGGGTGAACTATCCCTCTAACAGAAGCTGATTTTCAAAATTGTGAGTGTCAAGCCTCTTTTGGGGCTGAAAAGCTTCTCACTCTAGTTTACTGGGTTCTGTTCTTCGTACCTCGCTTAATACACCTGAGATGATTTGACAGATCCCAGATCTTCTAATCGTGATAACTGATCTCTGGCTATTTTGGTTCTTCAAATGAATTTGCGGATTGGATTAAAATATCTGGATTAAGTTATCTGAGATTACTGCGCAAGCGTTCCTGTGTTCCCTGAAGAGGGCAGATGCATCGATACTCAAAACCACGATCAGTAAAGCAGCGATTGGCTGGCGGCAAAATGTCAACGTAATGACATTATAATTAAAAAAAGACACCTGTCAAAAAACTTGACAAATTACACAAAAAAAACCCCACAAATTTCTGGACCTTTATAAGGAAACAGCCAAGCGACCAATCCAACATAAAGTTATAATAGATAAATGATAAATGTTTTTTTAAACATGATCCCAATTATTTATATTCACAAATATATAGTATTTGTACACCCTTTACGTTTTTATTTCAATGTTGTAATTAGCAATTCATTTAAATTCAATTTGAAGCAGATTTTTTTACGTGACTTAAAGTTTCTAGTTATCTGCATCAAGCCACTCCCATAATATCCGTCATCACTCAAATTAATGCACGGCTAAGAGAAACGTTACAGTATGTGTGTCAGACTCCAATTAAATTATAAAGTAATAATTCCATTACAAATAAAGCGGTTGTGTCTATAGTATTATTCAAGACTGGGTAAACCCAGCCTGATCTGCCGGAGATTTGATTTCGCCCTGCAGCTCAGTCTGGAAACCTTCAGTCTGGTACATTCATTTCTTCTGCTTCTGTTACACTTTTGTGGGAACCAATCACAGACTGGCTTATCCACCTGGCGCACTATTGGCGGGTTTAACACGATGACAGATAGAGAAGCGGTGGGTCGCGTTGCCCGTTGATCGCGCCTCTTGTGGTCTGATTGGTTGAAGGACTATCCAATTGCATTCAGAGTCATTTGAACTATGCTCATTGATCACGCCTCTTGTGCAGTAGAAAATACACAGCAGACTCCCCAGACCAATGTTCAATCTTAAATTGAGCTTGGTCTGGTGATATTGCCAGACAAGTATTATACACCTTTTACACAACATTATAATATTATTTTAAAATATATTTTTTTATATTATTATTATTATTTTAAATTATTATAGCCCCTGGTTCAGTAATGAAATCTTATAATAAAGTAGCAATCTAATCCTGTTTATATGAAATCAGCTGCTCCCGAGCAGGTTTTATCTTACAGACCTGTTGCTATGACAGCAAGTCTAGGATGAGTGTGGAAGAACCAAACAATCCGAGATCATGTCAAATCATCAACAATCAAATCCAGCTAACTGAGTTAGTGACATACAGAAAACGGACCCCAGGTTAGGGTGCTGTGCATTTTGGTAATTAATGCGACATGATGTCACTTCCAAAGGACCAATGAACATGTCTGATCAATTTCATGGAACGTGAAAATTAATCTCATTGGCAGAATAAATACATTTAAATTAAACATTTAAATTAAACTGGGTATCAGCACAATTCAAACGATTTGGTAATAGCAATGGAAAATAGAATGAAGTGATCTCCAAAAAAGAAGTACTTTTTTCTGAAAATAAAATTGTAAGGAGTAAAAAGTACTTTTTTTTCTTAAAAAATGTAATTAAGTAAAAGTACTGATTTTTAATTGTACTCAAGTAAAAATCCCAAAAAATACTTAAGTACAGTAATCAAGTAAAATTACTCAAGTACTTTACACCTCTGAGCGGGAGAGAGCAGAAATCCCTCAGCATGGGGAGTGTTGTGCTGTGACGTGAGCAGACAGAAGGACCTGCACTGACCTGTAGGAGGTGCAGGTGATCCTCAGTGTGTGAGAGCTGCTCCAGCTCAGTGTCTCTCCTCTTTAGCTCAGTGATCTCCTGCTCCAGCTCTTTAATGAGCTCCTCAGCCTGCTTCTCTGCTGCTTTCTGCTTCTGCTCCATCATCTCCAGCAGCTCAGACTGACATCTCTCAATGGAGCGGATCAGATCAGTGAAGAGCTCAACACTCTCTGCTTTCTCTTTCTCTGACGTTTCCTGATAAATCAATGAATACATTATTTTTGTTATTTCTGCACCTTTTTTAGAAAGCAAATTGAAATATCATAATTCATAGAATATTTAACTTTAATTATATTTGACAAAAAAAACAAAAACAAAAAAAACGAATGCAATCTTTGATATTTCAATTGTTTCTCATCGACAGCTAGCCTATGACATTAAATGGAGATCAAATAAAGGGATTTTCTTCTCTAACATTTTTTCTTTAAAAAAAAAAATCTCCCAGTAACCTCATTTATATCCTTTCAGAAAAAAATCTCAAGTGTCTCAGATTAGCCAAGTTACCAAAGTCTGCAAACAGAAGTCTGAGATTTCTACATGAACTCAAACAAATGATCTTGGCTATCCAGATTCTTTCCATTGCTCAACATTCCTGTCACAGTGGTTTCAATTCTTATTTCTAAAGAAATGTAACATTTCTTGAGAAAATATTTAATGAAAACATTGCGGTGCGGTGGATCACTTTTCTGAGTTTTGCTGAGCGTCTGAGGTCTTGAATCCTCTTCATTCTGTCCTGGATCATCTGCTGCACGTCTGTCTGCATGTTCATCAGCTGAGGCTACAGACAGAACCGAAAAACACGGACACTCAACCGGATTCAACACCATCTAACACAAATGACTAAAGCATGTGCTGCTGTTGTTACCTTCCTCTCTGCGCTCTCCTCCTCAACAGAAACAGTGTTGTGATTCCTGTGGTTTGTCACAGCGCAGAGCAAACACACACATGTGTGATCATCTCTGCAGAACAGCTCCAGAGGTTTCTCATGTTTCTGACAGATAAAGTGCTCAAGATTCTCCACAGGATCGATCAGTTTGTGTTTCTTTAACTTTGGGACTCTCTGATGAGGCTCCAGGTGAGTTTGACAGTAAGAGCTCTGACACACCAGGCACATCTTCAGAGCGTTCATCTTTATATCATCACAGATGTCACAGAGAACCTCAGATTTACTCTCACCAGACTTTCCTTTAAAGAGGAGCACAACCTCTCTGAGTGCTGTGTTGATCTTGAGGTCGGGTCTGTTACTGAATGCCTCTTTACATAATGGACATTTGTAGGTCTGACTGCTGTCCCAGCTCTGGTTCAGGCAGCTCTTACAGAAGTTGTGTCCACATGGAGTGCTGACTGGATCAGTGAACACATCCAGACAGATCGAGCACAGGAGCTCCTCTGCCAGAGGACCACTGGAGAAGGACATAGCTGAAGATGAAGATGGAAAAACAGCATTTATGATCTGCATTTAGAACTGATTTACACATAAAATGATTAAAGCAAAAACTCATCAACAATTAGGCTAGCAATAGACTATTAGATCCACTGCTTAAGTCTTGACAACACACAACACTTTTCTTTAAAACTAATCAAATTACATACTATAAAAACCCATTCAGTAAAATCTTATAGGTAATTAATATTACTTACTTAGTGGGTATCAGTTGTGGTCTTTAAAAGTATCTGAATAAAGTTTGTGTTGTTTAAGAGAAAAATAGTTGATCAGTTTAGTTTCACTTTCACTCACTCACCTGCAGTGATGTCATAGCCACTCCCATCTTTTCTCTACATTATAGAATTTATTTCCGTATTAAATGTCAGATTGTACTGTGAAAAACATCTTCCATATAAAAGATACAAATCCTCAAATTCAATAAAAACGTTATTTGGTGGGCAACCCGTCGTCCTGTCCCTGCAGCTGAAAAACACCCCCACAGCATGATGCTACCACCACCATGCTTCACTGTTGGGACTGTATTGGACAGGTGATATTTTTCTCCACATATAATGCTTAGAATTAAGACCAAAAAGTTCTGTTTTGGTGAAAAAAATAAGATTCTCTGGTCTGATGAGACCATCTTGGAGTCCTTCAGGTGTTTTTCTTTAGCAAACTTTTATGTGTCTTGCACTGAGGAGAGGCTTCTGACATTCCACTCTGCCATAAAGCCCTGACTGGTGGAGGGCTGCAGTGACGGTTGAATTTCTACAACTTTCTCCCATCTCCCGACTGCATCTCTGGAGCTCAGCCACAGTGATCTTTGTGTTCTTCTTTACCTCTCTCACCAAGGCTCTTCTCCCCCGATAGCTCAGTTTGGCCGGACGGCCAGCTCTAGGAAGGGTTCTGGTCGTCCCAAACGTCTTCCATTTAAGGATTATGAAGGCCACTGTGCTCTTAGGAACCTTAAGTGCAGCAGAAATTGTTTTGTAACCTTGGCCAGATCTGTACCTTGCCACAATTCTTTCTCTGAGCTCTTCAGGCAGTTCCTTTGACCTCATGATTCTCATTTGCTCTGACATGCACTGTGAGCTGTAAGGTCTTATATAGACATGTGTGTGGCTTTCCTAATCGAGTCCAATCAGTATAATCAAACACAGCTGGACTCAAATGAAGGTGAAGAACCATCTCAAGGATGATCAGAAGAAATGGACAGCTCCTGAGTTAAATATATGAGTGTCACAGCAAAGGGTCTGAATACTTAGGACCATGTGATATTTCAGTTTTTCTTTTTTAATAAATCAGCAAAAATGTCAGCAATTCTGTTTTTCTGTCAATATGGGGGGCTGTGTGAACATTAATGAGAAAAAAAAAATGAACAAATTATTTTAGCAAATGGCTGCAAAATTTAAGGGGGTCTGAATACTTTCCGTACCCACTGTAAATCTACAGGTTTATTTTTAGTGTATATTAACTATACATATGTATAGAAATGGAACGGAGAGCTGCATTTGTGTACATACTCTTCATACAGCGGGAAAATAAGTATTTGACACATCAGCATTTTTATCAGTAAGTGGATTTCTAAGTGGACTATTGACACAAAATTTTCACCAGATGTAGCCATCAAGCCAAATATTGAATTCATACAAAGAAATCAGAACATTTAATTATACAAGTTTAGTCATAATAAATAAAGTTAAATGACACAGGAATAAGTATTGAACACATGAAGATAACAAGGTGCACAATGGCATAGAAAGCCAAGAGATCACCTGAAATCTGTCAGTTTTGAGAGAGAAACCCTGCCCTCTCTCAGTACTAATTGATATCAGCTGCTTTAGTCCTAATTGATGGCCTATAAAGGCTTCTCATTACCCAGGAGGCACACAGGAAAGACTTCATGATGGGTAAAAGCAAAGAACTCTCTCAAGATCTTCGTAATCTTATCGTTGAAAAGCATTTTGAAGGGAATGGTTATAGGCGCATTTCCAGAATGCTGAATGTTCCTGTGAGGACTGTGGGGCCATTATCCGGAAATGGAAAGAGCATCAGTTCACCATAAACCGGCAACGATCAGGTGCTCCACGTAAGATCCTGTCCGAGGAGTCCAAAGAATAATCAGGAGAGTTCTCCAAGAGCCAAGAACCACTCGGGCAGAACTTCAGGAAGACCTTGCATCAGCAGGTACTGTTGTTTCAAAGAAAACTATAAGCAATGTACTGAACCGCCATGGTATCCATGCACGCTCACCACGCAAGACTCCATTGCTGAACAAAAAGCATGTTGAGGCTCGGTTAAAGTTTGCAAAAGAGCATTTGGAGAAGCCTGTGGATTATTGGGAGACTATAGTATGGTCAGATGAAAGCAAAATTGAACTTTTGGCAGTCATTCTACACACCATGTTTGGAGAAGAAATGGCACTGCCCACCACCCCAAGAACACCATACCAACAGTTAAGTTTGGGGTGGAAGCATCATGGTTTGGGGCTGCTTTTCAGCAAGGGGTACTGGCAGACTTCATATTATTGAAGGCAGGATGAATGGAGAAATGTACCGGGACATTCTGGATAAAAATCTGCTGCCATCTACCAGAAAGCTGAAAATGAAAAGAGGGTGGACATTTCAGCAAGACAATGATCCCAAACACAAGGCCAAAGAAACAATGAAGTGGTTTCAAAGAAAGAAAATCAATTTGCTTGAATGGCCCAGTCAATCACCTGACCTAAATCCCATAGAAAATCTATGGAGAGAAATGAAGATCAAAGTTCATAAAAGAGGCCAAAGGAACCTTCAAGATTTGAAGACGATTTGTGTGGAAGAATGGGCCAGAATTACTCCTGAGCAATGCAGACGACTGGTCTCTCCATACAAGAGGCGTCTAGAAGCTGTAATCACCAACAAAGGCTTTTCAACAAAGTATTAAATAAAGTGTGTTCAATACTTATTCCCTGTGCCATTTCACTTTATTTATTATGACTCAACTTGTATACTTAAATATTCTGATTTCTTTGTATGAATTCAATATTTGGCTTGATGGCTACATCTGGTGACAATTTTGTGTCAATAGTCCACTTAGAAATCCCTTACTGATAAAAATGCTGATGTGTCAAATACTTATTTTCCCGCTGTATTAATATGCTGTGTTTTTACCTACTGCTCTGGTTCTCATATGAGACTGAAAACTCAGTAAATCCAGTGTTAAAGAAAGTGTTATAATCCAGATTTACAAGATGAGCTTCTTTAACCTGAACTCAGGCTAGTAGGCTACAATTTAGTAACACCTGGTGGAATAATCTTCAACATGTCAACAGATTATTGCTCAAACAAATAATTTTACGTAACTCAACTCACTGGTTGCTTAATCTACAACAGTTACAAAACCTTGCATCTGAATCTTTCCCTCTGGCCTTCAAGACCCTCAGCAATGCCGACTGTAAAGTTAATTATGACATAACACAAACATCTTTCACAAGCAGCATTGAGACAAAACAACTAGGAAGTATATCAATGAGTGAAATATTTATTTAAAAACTGAAAAATAAAACAAACCACACACAGTTTTAGCATATATCATACAAAGATATTCTCCAAAATGTTATTGAGCGGTCTTGTTTTTTTTTATTAACAAAAGTGAGAGGCAGTTTAGAGGCTGGCTGAGCTGGTAAGACTAGACAACCGAATCTAAATGGTGGAATAAACCATTACTGGAGGTGATGATGACACTCCAAAAAAACGGAAATTAAATACCCAGTGTCGCAACTTAACATAACAGCCGAAGCAGTGCAACAAGTGAAACAATATGAGGGTATTAAGACATAACAACATAAGGGATATACAGTATATCATATCTCAGTCACACAGCATCCACCCAAACACACACACACACACACACACACATTATATTAGTATTAAAGAACACTCACACAAACACACACACACTCAACATGTTCATACAGAGTCTACAGGACCCTAATGCAATCATTTTCTCTTTTTGTAGTTACTGACTGGTAGTTTGTGGAGAAGTTGAGGTAACCATGGTTTGTAGATGACTACAAGACTTCATGTCACTGTGTCCGGCTGAGCGGAGGTTCAGCCGAGCCCTGGCAAGAGCGGTGCTGCTGGCAGACAGTGGTGGTCTACAAGGCGATGTGGTCTACATTGCTTTTGCGGAGATGGACAGGCCTCTTGAACCAAATACATTTTACGTCACATTTTTCATGCATCTCCATTTTGGTCTTATGAAAACCTTTTCAGAGCCCTAAAGGGACACGGTGAAAGGAAAATATATTATTTTAAATCTGCGTTCCCTCAAGAAAACTGCATTCCTCAAAAAATCTTTGCCAGAGCATACATATCTGGGCCTCATCTGGGCCACACACAGCAAGCCACAACTCACGCTAAAACCGGCCTGCTGTGTGTGGCCCATGTGACCTTTGTCGCTGCCAGAACTGAGCCACATGTGCCATATTTGGCCCAGATGAGGCCCGGATATGTATGCTTTTGCCAGCCACACTCAGGTTGAGTCTTCAGTGTCTGGTGGGCCAGAAAAAATGTGGGAGATGTGGGCCACAATTGGGCCAGATGTAATTTGCTGTCTGGGTTGCATTTGCTCATAAAACTTTTACTTAGCTGGAGAAACCGTCGCTCACAAATTTTGCGTTCCCAGAGAAAAATCTTTTGTGATGTAAATAACATTTCAGTGATTTTGCTAGTAAACGCAAAGTTTCTCAGGGAAGCGATATGTGTGCCAGATAACGCAAAAAAAAATTGCACGTTTTCTTGTGGTTTGCGAAAATGTCGAAATGTGATTTTTCCTCCCATCTCATAATTTTTCCATCACCATGTTCTCTAAGGGCTCTGTATAATTTATTCTTTCTTTTAAATATCCACCAAGTTGGAAAGGGGAGCTCAAAAAACCAAACGAAACACACCAGAGTTGAACACAGGGATGGGTACATCTGTTTTCACACCACACGGTTCTCTACTGATTTCATGATCTCAGTTCGCAATACCAAACTACAACTTTAAAGCACTGTCCTAATGCTACTCTAGATCACGATTTTAAGATAAATGTCTTATTGAGGGAATGTGATCCTTGACCCTTTTCCCTTTTGGAAGGCACGGATGTCTCTCCTCGCCTCGGTGTGAAGGGGTGCGTGTATGTGAAGCAAGAAGAAGACAACAGGAATTAACAGATACTGTCGTATTAACAGCATGTAAACCGTAAGGGACCGTCTTATGGGCCTTTACTAATACAATATGGTGCATTATCTATCTGTGCTCAGGAAACCTAAATAGAGCTAATAAAACAAGAACGGTGAGCTCTAGAGTGACGTGAGGTCTCACAAAAACAGTCAGTTCATTGTCAGTCATGGACTTAAAATTGGTGAAACACATCAGGACACAAGTTTTGTCGAAATATCATACGTTAGATGAGCTATTTAGCAGTTTGTTCCTAAAAGTGAGCATGGTGAAACAGTAAAAAGCCTGTGGATTAAATCTATTTTGGGTTTCTTAACATAAACAAAAGAAAACGGAAGATAGAAAAAATTCTACACACAGAAAAAACAACTCTGTTGAGTTTGCTAGTGTTTTGGGGTGTTAGTCCACAGTGGTCATCACCAACTACGCCCAATGCTCTCGTTTTAGTTCAGAGACCACTGCTAAGGGGACTAGGGATGGGCGGGCAAGAACGAGGGCAATCCTACAAGACATTAAGGAATGCTTTTGAGAGTTGGAAGTCACACAGCTGCTGTTTGTAAAAGTTGAGTCCGGAAGGGTCACAGCACAGTGCCATTTCCTGCAAAATGGGGTGACTCACCCTTGTGCAATGCATCATGGGATGTTTCACGGGGAGACGGGATTGTTCTAAACGGTCGAGGGTGGGGGAAGATTCTCCATTCCGTATGAGGAGGAAGAGGAAATGAAATACTCAGACAAGTTCAGCGAGCCTGCACTTCTCTCTCTGTCCACTAGGTGGTGCCATCCACTTCCTGCCTTCCTCTCCCTCCCCCTTCGTCGCACACTATCATCACACTCCTCACGTCTCCTGACTCCACGGGCAGGGGAGGGAGCAGGTTTAGAAAAAAAGCACCTTTTATTTGGCTTAAAATGTACAATAAAAGAAATCAAAAGAGTTAAAAAGTACAATAAAAAGGGAGATGGGAAAGATAGCGTGTATATAAAGATGTCAAGAGTCCCGTCTGTAGGGCTGCTGCACAGAACACGATGAGTCTCAACCCGTTCCTGCGGACAAACACAAAAGAAAGAGAGCGAATTACGCACAAGCAAACAAACCACACCCTTTGCACCACCAATTAGCTTGCCACTCCATCCTCAGCCGTAAAAAGCAGTTTTGGGTGATGGGCAGACAACATTGTTAACAACAAGTATTCTTTACTTCAATGAGCCCATTGAGCCATTGTTTGTGCCTTAAATTATTACATTGTTTATTAATACATTGTTAGCTAACTGTGTGATTTGTACATGTACTTTTCTGAAATCCATAACTTGGACAGTCTCCTCTGATAACAAATAACTTTAAATTGCAATGTGGACACATGCATTTTCTTTAAAGCTGCTTTGAAACACTATGTATTGTAAAAATCGCTATACAACTGAATGTGAATTGAATTGTGTTGTCCATTTTTCTGGTGTTATTAAGGGTCTTACCCTCGTCCTCCCCTCCCCATCCCTCTGCGACGCCGGCGAGCTGGTAATGCTTCTTCCTTAGTTCACCAAGTCGCTCCCTCTCTTTCTGCAGCCGGGTCTCCAGCTCCAACACCAGCACCTGAGACACAATAAATGGTCAGGTTTGTTCACATAATTGCACAGAGACATGGACAACAGGTTAACACTCGCTCACCTGTGCGTCCATCTCTTGCCTCTTGATCTGAGTGAGTGTCATTGCGGAAAAGTCCATAGTTTCTGAAACAAAGAGAGAATTCAGCATTAATTACCTATAACATTTTATAAGCTTTGAGGCTATTGAGGATTGTTATTGTTTGCCAGTGTTTTTGGCGAACAAGAACAATCCTCAATAGGATTCTCTTTAAAATGAGAATGTGAATGTCTCTCAATTTTAAGAAGAAAATCATGATTTCACCAGGCTGTTATGTGAATTAAAGGCTACTGGCTATTAATAGCCGCGTGTCCACCAAAACTACAGAACAGTTTGTCCCAGAATCTCCCCACCCCCAGACCTGTTGCTGTCTACGTTTCCATCGCAGTCTAAAGTACCGTGAAGATAAGGCAAATTAGTCCGGTGATGTAGGAATGCGCCTTTTAAAAATGGTGTTTGAAATAAAAAGCTGCGTGGAGTCAACCAATCAAAATGCTGCTTGAACGCAACCAATGAGAATGTTGAAGCATCAGCACAAGAGCTTGTATGGAGAAAAGCCTGACTGAGTGTGGACTTGCTCATTCCTCTATCTCTGGAGAGCACTATAAACCAGTTTCCATGGCTATAGTTAAATGTGAAATGGGGCAGTGTAACTGTGGAGGTCAATGAGAAGCAAAATGAGGCTGCTACCACTCTTACTACTAACTTTTGTCCCTTACATAATGAATAACGGAAAAAGGACAAAACATTATGGAGGAAATATTGCGAGCAAGATTCAAACCTGAATTGCCCACATGAGCATCACAGCTCTGAAAATAAACATAAAAGGATGTGCTGTATATGCCTAGCAAGACCTTACCTGTATCCTCGATCTGAGACTTGCCGGACTTTGTTGATGCCACAACCCCTGCGGTGGCCTGGGTGACCCCTTTGGAAGCCTGCTGGAGGCGGGAAAGGTTTGTACTGCCCTTGTCTGCTTTTACCTGAAAAATAAAATAGATAATGCATCATTACATTGCTTTAAAGTTAATTCAAGTGCAAATGTTGCTGGCGATTTGTAGGCGCTGTACCTTAGACGCTGCAACTAGCTGAGCCGTGCTGGCAGCGATCTCATGTGAACACACCATCAGCTCCTCAAACTTGCCCTTGCCTTGCACCACCTGATCAGCAGCATCACTGCAGGAAGAAAACTTTACCGGAGGCTGCATAATGGTGATGGTTCATTTATCAGTCCGTGTATGATTCAGGCAGAATCACAGAATGCCACAAAAATGCGGAACGCCATGTAATTTAGGCACATTTTGGGTTAACAAATCAAAATAGGGCTGTACACTTAACAAAAGTAATTGTTTTAAGTGCTATATCTGTTGTATTATAAAATGTACTTATCGAAGTAATAATAATAATCAATTTACAAGAAAATTGTAAAGGAATATATCATACAATCAAGAGATCTGTTTTAATTTGGAAAATCTGTAATGGAATTGTATTTTCATTTGATCACAAGTTTCATGAATTAATTTGATTACCTCACTTTTGATGATAAATCTGTATTAAATCTTAAAACACATTATTTAAACATAACAGCAGAATCTGTGAAATTCATAGGGCCCTCTTGTTAAAGGTGCTCTAAGCTGTCACGCGTTTTTTAGGCCAAAACATTTTTTGTCACATACAGCAAACATCTCCTCACTATCCGCTAGCGGCCTGTCCCCTGAACACTGTAAACAATGGGTCCCTGTTTATAAGCTCCACAAACTGCAACCAAACAAGAATGATTTCCAACCCCAAATCATTCTTGTCGGCTATTGGATGGAGCACTGTTTGTTATGCTTTGTGGTCCAGACTACACCAGTGTGTTTCGGTTGCAGTTTGTGGAGCTTATGCGGACTACAGGGACAGTGTGTTCAGGGGACAGGCAGCTAGCGGATAGTGAGGAGATGTTTGCTGTATGAGACAACATATGTTTTGTCTCATACAGCAAATTTGTCTCATACAGCAAATGATTAAATGGCTTTTTTAAATTTAAGTAAGCCACTAAAATGGAAAACAGAATCTTGGGGAAAAAATACAATGTAATTTGGGAAAAAATAAAGAGGATTTCATTTTTCCACTGAGATTTTTAAATCACTACGCCACAGCATACCACAAAAATGACAAAGATTTTGTAATTTTCTCACTGTCTGTAATTACTCACACCAACATGGTGGCACCCCAGCCTACGGCCTTGGAGGCAGAAATGAGACCTTCCGTCCATCGAGAATTCTTGGCGTAGAACTCCTTCATAGATGCGGCCCCCTGTGAACACAGCAGAAACGTCATTAACATTCATTTCTGTCAGTTTTGCTCTACAAAGCAAGTTTTTGAAGTTTACAAAAAAACAAGTTTGCTCACCCTGCCGCTCTCCACAATATCCCTCTGCAGATCTTTGGAGGACAGCACCAGCACTTTGATGGCCTGCATAAGATCTGTGCAGGATGCCAAGATCCTGCAGGGGGCGACAGAGAGCAACATTAAATACTCCTAGGCCTGTTTTGCATGCTAATGTGTCTGGGAGAATGTAAACGTGCAATGCTGTCCAAGGGAAATAAACTCAACATTTAGACATTTTGATCACTTGACAACTAAATCAAATAAGGAATAAACTAAATTCAGTAAACTATTTTTGTAACTGTAACAGTAATCATGAAAACATTATATGCATTGCATGCATAACACATGAGGCTCGGTCAGTCTGACCTTTCATTGACTTCCATTTTGATTCCCGTGTCAACTGCCCTGGACTTATTGAGCATTTCCTGTTGGAGAGCAAAGGGAAAACATTAGACAAGCAGACTGGAGCGCTTCATGTTTGATTAAGCATCTGTCTGTATGGCAGAAAAAAGCATACAGACTGATCACCTCAATCCTGGCGGCAGCCAACTCCACAGCTGATGATGTGGCTGCCATCTCCTGCTCCACCAGATCTCCCAGCTCCCCTTGCTGCAGTTCCAGACCCCGAGGACGCAACTTCTGCTCATGAAAAAAACAAAAGGAATTAACTAAGAATTTGTGTTCAAGATAACATAAGAACATTCTCCTCATCTATTTCTAATTTACGTTGTAGAACAAACCGTAAAATGTGTTTACCACAGGCTTTATTTTACTAAAACCCCATAGCAACATCTCGAGGGAACCAGGGGGCGGAGCTTTGATGTTATACCTGCACCACTCTATTGTCCAGTATAAAACCACAGCCAATTGCATGTATCCCACAATTCAAAGTTCACAACCTTCTATTTCCATATGAAAAATACAATCTGAATATCAATTGCAAGTATTTTAAGTCATCATGAATTTAAAATGGACAGTTATTATATTTTATCTAATTGCAGTATTTATTATAGATGATAATTTAATGCACATAGAAATAACACAAACCATACATACAATATACATACAAAAAATATATATAAATAAAAGCTAGTTCAAAATATTAAAGACACAGTATGTATGTTTCGCCACTAGAGGTCGCTTATTCAAAACAAAGCTGTAGCTTGTTGACGGCGTGAATACGCGTGGAATCATGGGAGTCTTGACTCTTCACTCGATGGAAAGTAACCCGACGGACTCGGGCAGAAATCATGTTCATGATTGAGTGAATGAATTTAAGTTTAATTAAAGTTACGGTGGTATGAAGCAGGACGCACCGACAGCCCTTGTGAGCGGATACTAATGAGAGAGACCTGTTCGAAACACCGGTCTATGAGCTTTTATTATGCTTATCGCCGCTTCCACTCTTTTTGTAGGATATGTGGCATGACGAAGTGCTGTTTTACAAGTTTAAAAAAATCATATAAAATACATTTGAGTGTGTTGAAAGTTATAATAACGCTACTCTGTGCGTTCGCTCTGTGGCTGGTATGAGAGACTAGTTACACTTTGCAGTAATCTAGATCGATATTAGAATACGACTAAATGACTGTTGCTAAATTACATACAAATAATTTTAAAATATATTGTATGATGGAGAAAGTGCTCTCTGATTATGTTAGCCACTTGACAAAATAGTGTTTTCTCTGAGACATGGTAAAAACGTTACTCGCGGTGAATCAAGAAATCAAGCGTTTCAAACAATAAGACTAACTGTGTTGCGCTGTGTAACAATAATGATAAACTTATATCCAAACAGTTGCTCACCTGTCTAATAAAATACATATTATATTAAAGTGTTTGGTTTCTACAGAAATCAAGGGTAGCGCGGATGACGTCAATGACAGGTGACGTAAAGACAAGGTCCATAACACTGGTTTAAAAAGCTGATTCTCTGGATTTAAACATTGTTGGAAACGTTTGGGATAATGTAAGTAAACAGGTCAACAAAACATTTAACATTGTTCTAGTGTTTTTTGGATATTTTAATCTAAAAATCTTACATAATGTGCCCTTGATAAATACTATAATAATTGATCAATATTATTATAATAACTCTGGACATGCAGTGTGCATACTACTCCATACTAGCTTTGGCATAATTTAAATAAATCAATAATTGTCAGAAAGAATAATTTTTAGCACTTTTCTTGAATTATTAAATTAAACCACGGACTGACTCTCAGTGGCACGCTCACCTCGCCCAAAGCCATTACGGTATCCAGTGCCGACGTCAGCTGGCTGCAGTCTGCCGTCCCCATAGACTTCTGCTCCTTAAGCTGGCAAAGCAGCGCCATGGCCTCCGCGCCACACGCCTTCACATTGTCTGCCAAAGCTGACCACAGACAGACAGAGACAGAAACCAGAGAGCAGTCAGACGAGCCATCTGTCACCTGCAGACACTCCACATACGCCGGGAAGACACACATTTCCTGCCGTGTACAGTCATGACGCGATCGCATGTGCGTGTGGGAACCGCACATTAGCCATTTTTAATTATGTCATGTTCCTTTCAAGCATCTCTCCCGAAACAACCAGACCTCCGGCGACGGAGTTATTAACAGAACCGCAGTGACACTAATGACCTTCATGATGTATGGGGACTGACTCATTTTCTTGGATGTCTCTCTATATGTGGATACAGCGGTATTGTAAAATATTTAGCAGTTTAATAATAGAAATTTCATTTATGCTTCCTAGATCAAACAGATAACTGGATGAAGTTTCTGGATGCTGATTGGTCAATACAGTGTATTAAAAGCACAATGAATGTTTCTTTAAGGAAGTGTTTTAATAGAAATGCATCATTTGTGCTGATGTGATTACATAAACTTGTTTGAATACATTTTCATGGCGCCTGGGTGATTGACGTCTCGTGCTTACCGTCAGCTTGTTCCACTGGCACCATGTGGGAGGTGGCGCTACCCTGCACGATGACATCGCCCACCAGGTGAGCAAACTGCGTCACTGCTCGCACCAGTCCAGACACATCTATTGCACACAATGAGGAAAATCAGTGTGAAACAGTTACAACACGATCATACGAGTCTCTCATCGCAACAGACTAATTGTGTCAACAAAGTGATGAAATGGTGTCTGAACGCATTCATGGCACACTTGAATCATTTTTGGTAATGGGTTTTTATCTGTATATCATTACGTGAATAATAAACTTGTGCATGCTGAGTGGAGAACAGTGATGGGAGTCATTTTCAGTAGTGTGAAAGTAGCTCAACTGACTTCAAAATAGTGTGGATTTTTCAGTACTGAGACAATTTTTCCAACAGGTAGCAGTGTAGCATGACAAATCACTACATCACAGATGTATTTCAATGTATTGCACAGCCTTCCTAGCATGCAAGCCTGACAGAATGTTCTCCTATGTCTCAAGTACTGCCGGGAATCGATTCATGTCAAAATTGATTCAGACAGTTTGTTTCAGTAATTCAGTTTGTCCAGATTGCAAAGAAAATAAATTTTGTTGTACTCTGTAAATAAAATAAACTCCAAATGAGATAATCAATGAATTCTGTTGTTCAATGAATTCTTTTGACAAAATGTGAAAATGCTTATCAATGCTTTGGTGTACTTTAATTGTATTTTTTTATTTTTTATTATTATTGTTTAAGTTTAATAATGTCACACTCAATGAGATAATTGTTTTTTCTTATCTGAAATTTATAAATTACGTAATATAATCCAAACATTTGTGACATATTTTTTAAACGGAATGCATTAAGGCATGGTTTCACAGACAGGGCTTAGATTAAGCATTTAAGTAGCTTTTATAAATGTGCCTTAGAAAAAAAACATTACTGGTGTGCATCTTGAGACAAGACAGTGGCACTGACTTATTTTAATAAATATGTCAATGCAAGTTGCTTTCAGTTAAAACAGCTAAAACATGTACTTTAGTCTAGGACTAGGCTTAAGCACTGTCTGTGAAACCGGCAAAACTGATCAGTGACAGTAAACACATTTATTGTATAAATTTATAATATAAATTGAAGCAGCACAACTGTTGTCAACATTGATAATAATAAGAAAAGGTTCTTGAGCAGCAAATCAGCATATTAGAAGGATTTCTGAAGGATCATGTGACACTGAAGACTGGAGTAATGATGCTGAAAATCCAGCTTTGCTATCACAGGAATAAATTACAATTACATTTAAAATTCAAGTAGAAAACTGTTATTTTAAATTGTAAAAGAAATTGTTTAACTGTATTTTTTATCAAATAAATGCAGCCTTGTTGAGCATAAACTTATTTCAAAAACAAATCTTACTAATCACAAATTTTTGAATGGTAGTGCACAATGAGAATTATCTAAAAGACATTTGTCCTCTTACGCAGCTTCAACGTAGCTAATTACCTTTTAGCTAATGACTATTTCAGTATAGACTACGTTTATTGTTATTTAACTACTTTAAATGATGTGTAACTTGATATCTTGGCAAGCGCCAGTTTCAAAGCAACTTTCACAACACTGTTGGAGTGAATGGTATATTAATGAATGCTAGTTGAGAAGGAAAATGAGAGTGTATGTACATGTAATTCACCTGTGTTATCTGATACAAAGCCATCCCTGGCCGACTGCAGCCTCTCCACGCACTCCAGAGCCACCTGGCACCTGGACACCAGGTAATCTACACACACAAGAAGGTCCTTTAATATTAATTACGCTCTCGTAGCTGTATCAACTCCAGCTGTATGGTGTAATCAGCGAGGGTTGTCAGGACGTGAGGGTAATATGAGCTGGTCACTGACCGGCCGAACTGGTGCAGCTGATGTGTGCGGGGTCCTCCAGCTGATTTAAGCTGTCCTGTACAATCCTCCCAGCCTCCTCTAGAGCTGCCCGCAGAGCCGCCCAGCGCAGAGACACCAACTCGCTCTCCAGAGCCTGCTCACGACTCTCCTACAGACAGAAATACATTTAAAACAGGCATTTAAAGCTCCATGACATCAATTAGCCCTTAGTTTCTAAAATCAAAAGGAACTTTAAGCAGTTTTACAGCCTTTTTCTTCTGATATGAGAATTTGAATGGGTAATCAAAAAATGTACAAAGCCATAATTGAACAAATAAAATCAATTATAAACATACAATATCCCACCTTCTCATTGAGTTGGTTTTGCAGGGCCTCAGCAGCTTTCACACCACTCTCTCTCTCATTGGTCAGACTGCTCTGTACACGCTCTAACTCCACCCCCAAACCTACCAACTCCGCCTCCTTCTGAGAAACAGTCTCCAAAAGACCCGCCTTCTCAGCCTCTAAAGCAGACAGCTGAGTACTGAGCTGCTCACTTGACTATACGAGGAGAGAGAATAAAGTTCAATGAGAGCCATCTGTCATTACGTAAATTACTAGATCAAATGTGACTTTTATATTGAGAGAACAATAATAGCAAGAAACTGTGTTATTGTCAGAAATGCAAACTCGTTTCTGGGTTTTGGCGTAGAAACATACGTCATCCCTACAGCACTCTATAAAGCATTACATTTAAAGTGAACTGATACAGTCATGATAAAGATGTTAAATGTACGTTAACACACAGTTGTCTTTATTTGAGTCAGCAGTGGAGGTGTTGCAGCAGGTGTGCAGGAGACAGAGGGAAGTGGGATGAAGAGGGAGGCAGGGTAACATATCAACTCCCACATGCATTCTGGACACATCAAATCAGGTAATTTAGCACCCCACATGCTAACACAGAATCACCATGTCAACCTGCGCTGGACTAAATCGCAGAGACAGTGATACATGGATCCTGTGGTGGGCTGAGAGATGAACAAGGATGTATGGAAGAGCGTGAAGTAGGGCTGAAAACCGATATGGCTTTGTGCGAATATACAATGCGTGCAGCCTACAACACAGTCCTTCAGCTTCGGCTTCCTTCAGAACAGGTTGGTTAATTTACCGTGAATCAAGCCAATCAGAGAAGCCGAAAAACAGTGGACCACAAGCTGCCCGCATGCAAAGGGCTGAGTTTCAATCTGAAACCGACAGCGCATACATCAATTTACATACATCAGCAAATACGTCAAAATAAAAGTTTGATGGTTTAACGTTTGTAAAAAACAAATTAAGATGTCAATATTAAAACTATCATTTAAGTTGTACTATAAAATTTAAATTATTTTTATTAAAAACTCTATTTCTTATTTTACAGTACAACAGTTAAAATATTATAATACTTATTTTGTTTAATATTTTAATAATAAATCACAATAAAAATCACAATTATGTTTATAAATTTTTACTGTATTGGTCATATTTATTGCAGAAAAAGTAAATATAGCAATGTTTTTCCAGGATCGTGCAGCTAAAGCATGACAGTTTATAATGCGTCTTTAATTTTCGACAAGGGGTGGAGAAAGATTCATGACAGGGGTGAAGAGGAAGAGAATGATGGGTGGAGGAGGGTGAGGTCCCACCTGTTGGGAGGAGGTGACGGTACTCTTCAGGGTCTCTAGTTCTGTTCTGCTGGACATGAGTTCGGCTTGTAGAGCTTGAAGCTGCTCTAACTGAGCCTTCTCCTACTCGTGCACATACATGAGGATAGGGACGTGTAAGACAAACATACTACGGATACATCAGGCAGAGGAAGTGTGTGTACAAAGTGTGTGTGTATGTGGCTTGTGTGCAACCTGCTGACTGGCAGAGTCCTGAGCGGCTTTCAATCTGTCCTGCATTTCTTTCTTCACATTTTCCACCTCGTCCTGGGCGGCACGGGCCACCGTCATTTGACGCGTCACCTCTGCGTTCTGAGAAACAAACATACATGTACACAGACATGTACAGTTTATTACAGTCAAAACTATGGGCTGACCCAGTTCCTTTCCCAAGAACGTGGCACCCACTGTCAGATGGCTCAGGGATCAGAGTGTGCTGCTGTATGAGAGCGAGAATGATGACAGCCTAAGCGTGGCAGAGGAACACCGTGCCAAGTTTCATCTGTGAAAGAAATGGAATCTGCTGGGAAAGAATTCTTGTGGAGGAACTGAACCACCTGCAGGTTTACTGACAGGCCTGACACTGGAGCTGAAGCAAGCAGTATGCAAATTCTCCATCTGCATGGAAAACACAAATTACCGACTGCATTTGCCAAAACAAGTTCACCGAGAGAGATATTGTGTCCCATAACGCAATGCGCTTGACCATCCATTTTCAGCGTTATGACTTATGTGGAAGTAAATATCAGCTACAATTTTTTATATCTTTCTCCACTAATTATTAGACTGTACAGCAAGTTATTTTTTAAACACGTCAGGTCTTGACATTAAGATTTCAGTAGTGGCGTGTAACGCAGTCACTCCTACTAGCCAATTTGGCGGGTTAAATTTGATATAATATAATTTTTTCAATACACATTTCAATAAAAAGGCATTGGGTATAGGTATATTGGCTATATAAAACAGTAAAATGGGTATGTGGCATCAGGTCTTAAAGTGACAGCAGCCTAATATACTGGATCCCAAATTATGAGATAATATTAAAAATATCTACGTATATGACAGTTTTCCCCATGGTATCGATGTCAATATTGTCCACAGTGAAAATGCTGAGTGGCTAGTAACTTTGGAAAACCTATAGGCACTTTTTTGCTCACCATATATATATATATATATATATATATATATATATATATATATATATATATGTCAATAATGTTAATGCATGCAATTAATTTAAAATCTTACTCAGAAATCATACTATACACTGAATTCTGAAGGGTGTTTTCTGAAATGTTTTTAATGGGAAATTTAGAGTGCATACATTTATGAATTATATGGAATCCTTATAACATTTGGTTATTTGGTGTACTTTTGGAGACTCCAAGTGTCCTTTTTTGGAAAGACACCTAAATTTACCTTGAAAAAAGCTTGCAGAAAATACAGTTTTGTGAGAATCCCCCTTCAATCAGAAGATATACTTTGCTGGATATAGCAATTGATGTGTTAAACAAGATAAATGGTGTATGCTTAATTTTATCCATATAAATTAAATATGTCTATATACAGCCAGTGTATGGGATCTGAATGAAGACGTAAGGACATCAATTTACCTTCCTGAGCAGATCAGCATGGCTCTGGACCAGCTCTGTGTATTTTTCCTTTAGCTTGGTATAGCGTTGCTCATTTGCTTGTGCTTTTTCTACACAAAAAAACAAACAAGATATACATTAATTATTTAACATATCGAGTATCAAAAGCACAAGCCTAAGACCTTGCTCTCTGTGTCACAGAACAGTTAGCACCACTTAGAGCATCAGCACATGCCTTTGTTTGTCGGCTGGTGAATTGGACTGTAGTCTATATGGTTTATTAGCGTTTGATTGGTGGCTGCTGTGGCTTGAGGTTCCTTCTGGCTATGTTCCTCAGCTCCAGAGAGTATAAAGTCTGTCTAAAGAACATCCATCTCCGTCCTGCATCTCTGCACTCTGAACAGCCCTTTAATATCCTTTAACACAGCGTTCAGTGGTGCTGAGGGCTTCTGTATAGTGATAATAAAAGGATAACCGACATTCCAAAAAAGCAACAGTTTTGAACCAGTTAGTGTAAATAAATCGAAGAGGAAGGAAAGCCTGCTTTTTGATTTATGAAAGAGGAACAGAGCAATGGTTTGTGTTGAAGCCCTAAATTACTGACGTCAGTCCAAGACCTTTGAAAATTAACGGTCATTTTACAAGAATATCTCACTTCAAATACAATATTTCAAAAAAGAGAGTTCAAATTTAACATATATATTATTATAAAATATTGTAACCAATACCAAACTTACTCTCGATCTCGCTCAGGCTGCGCTGCTCTTTCTCTGTGTCCTCTTTGACCCTGCGCAGGTCGTCCAGCTCCGCCCTCAGGAACTCGCTCTCACCCAGCGCCTGCTGCTTAAGATGAGTCTGCTCTGCAAGCTCCGCCTCCAACTCATTCACACGCCCCCGTAATGCTTGACAAAGACGCCCACTCTGAGAAAGACCAAAAGAATCATTATTGAGATACACTACGTACTGTGTGGGTGTATATATATTTCATTACATCTTCTGCTCTCATCTCCTGCTCATTACCTCCAATCTAAAAGACTCCAGCTCATCTTTCAGGGCCTGCAGCTCTGCTGTGAGCTGCTCAATCAAGCGGTCTCTGATGTGAGAGATACAGATACATGTCATCGTAATCTGTATCATGTCATCACGATCTTGTAAACTCATAGAGCTCTATTATTAATTATATTCCAGTATCTTCAAGTCTTACTTCTCATCTTTGCGCATGCCGTTCTGATTGTTGAAGTTAAACGGGTCTGTGGCGGCGAGGTGCCGAAAAGGTCGTCGAATTTGCTGTCCACAACACTCTAATGGAGATAAATCTTTAGATGCTCAAGTTTAAAGAAAGTATACATGAGAGCTTTGGAGAGTGAGATTGTTTGTTGTACCGGTAAAGGTGGGATGTCCGTGTCCACCAGGTCTTCTGTCTCTACAACATGTTCACTTTCAGGAGACGAAGACTCCACTGGAATCACCACCACTGGACTGATGTGCTCGGACAGGGCTGATGCTCGCAGGAAGTTTGGCGGATTCTGTAGAGAAAAGGAGAACAACTGCAATAAAAGGAAGCCAGCTCCAGTTTGGATCCAGCCTTTGCAAAGACTTCAGATAATGCCAACACTTGCAGAGCTTTCAGATGACAACAAAAAAAAAACCTTGAAGATAATGGAATCTGTTTTCATACAGGTTTTCCCAAAACATTTCCCTCATACGCTATTGGTCAGGGGAACAGCCTCACCTTAGTCTCATGCCATTGGTTGAGCCAATGTCATCATGTAGGGTTGGTCAAAAAACTCACTTTTTCTTTAATGTTAATTTATATTATAAGATTGTCATGAAAATTGAAGAAAAATCTATATGGTGTTTTATAGGACCGCTTGAAGCATTTTCATGGACTCCTGAAAAATCCTGAAGCTAGCAAACTAAGCCGGCAGATATGTAAATGAGTTACATAATTTCTTTCCACTAGCTGTATTTCTGGACTCAGGTCAGGCAGGAATCTGTTTGGTATGCAGGAGTCTCACCTCAGGAAGTTGTGGGATCTGAATCAGTCTCTTGAAATACTGCAGGTTACTGGAGCGATAGAACAGACTCTTCAGCCTGGAGAGTGAGAGAAGCAGAGCGAGAGGAAAGAGTGAGAAATGGCAAAAGATTTAAAATAGTGGCAGTCTGTGTGACTCAAGTCAGCTGTTCTGACTGGATAGTGACTGACAGACTCACTTCTTAAACTGCTCCTGGAAGCGATCCCTGTGGCCCTGCAGAGTATCTGCTGGCAGACCTGGAGGACACGAGAACGAGAGGACTGAGAGAGCGCTCAACACCTATCACAACCAGGAAAGGTCAAGAAAATGACCCTCCACTAGTCCTACCCCAATTAGTTACTAACTTGATCAAGCTTTCGTTTTTGTTCATTTCTATTTTTATGAAATTTTGTAATAATATTCTAAGAAACAACAAAACACAATTACAAGTATTCCAGCCAAAAATATTTAATTATTAAAATAATAATAATAAATAAATAAATAAATAAAATATGTTACAACATTAACAACAATTATAATAATACATTAACATGACTTACATGACAATTACACTTGCAGTTATTAGTACAGTATCTGTTATTTTTAAGAAAAATTATTTTAAAAGTTATTTAAAAAAAAGTTTTCTAGGGTGTTTCCTCAGCTATGGGCAGACTGAAAGGTGGGGTTTAACAATGGGTCAGTTTGGTGGTTTCTATTTTATGTTCCTGTGTGTGTGTGTTTGTGTGTGGGCATGTTTTTGTGAAATATCAGGACACAAATGTGTATAATGACATGGGTATGACATAGGGATTACAAAAAGAGGGTGAAATATGAGGACGTTCCCCATGTCCTCACTTTTCAAAATGCTTATAAATCACACAGGATGAGGTTTTTTTCACAGAAAGTAAACTGTGCAGTCTCCTGTGATGGGTAGGTTTAGGGGCAGGGGCAGTGTAGGGGGATAGAAAATACGGTTTGTACGGTATAAAAACCATTATTTCACAAAAACAAACATGTATGTGTGTGTGTGTGTGTGTGTGTACTCACAGGAATGGAGTTTGAAGAGCAGTTTGACAGTGTAGTCGTACAGATGACTAGAGTCCAGAATGACCTGTATAAGAGGGGCCAGACGACACTGACCCGCTGCTGTCACTGACACGGAGCGAGACATATCCAACGAGCTGAACACTGTTTAGAAACATAAACATCATAAAACTCCCATCATTCTATTGATAACATTTTTTTATAGAATAATTACTCTTAATTACTCATTCTCCAACACAAAATGTATCTATCTATCTATCTGAACTTCTAAACTTCAGCTGTGGAGGCTTCCTCAGTGCGCGATACACAGTGATACGAACAGTAACGATGGCACTGATTTTGTTACATGAGTAACAGACTACCTGAGTAACAAGAAATGAGACTGGAATTGCCGCCAACTCGTTTCGTCATTTTTGTCAGTTCAGAAACGCTTCTTTCTTTTAGGTGACAATAACTTTCTTTGTCATGCACTTTGATCTTTAAAACTTTGCAGACCTTTTACATTCACGAACAGCTATATTACACACTGCATGAAAGGTAATATATATATATTAAAAAAATACTCTAAACAGCCTTAATTCTTAATCTGTAAATTACATTCTATAATTTTCTGAATCCCTCAATCCCTCCAGTCCCTTAAACATGCTGTTTTTCTCAATTTATCCCTCTCATTGCCCATTTTCTCATTCACATTCACGCCCATGCTCTCTCCCTCCCTCCGTCCGTCCGTCTCTCTGGTGATCAGTGATGCAGGCTCCTGTGAGACCCCGTCTTCTCAGCATACAGAGGTGTGGTTTCCTGTGCCAAGTAGCTGTGTTTCGGCCAACAACACTCCCTTATGCTTCCAGCACAGGCACACTGACATCTATCAGTGTTCAAGCTAGATTTTACTGCATTTTCAGCAGATAGACCTACACCAAAACAGATATCACCTGTTTTTTTACTCTAGAATGCACCTTTTAGAGTGATCTGATTTTTTTTTTTTAAATACTAATTTTATTGATCCCTTGACGTGTTCTTCAAATATAATTTTGACAGATGTCAGTCTTTCTCTGTTTAAGTAGATTGAAGCTGTATTTGTCTGCCTACTACCTACTTAGAAAATAGCTGCCCGGCTGCACAACCAAAATACACGCCAAGTGAAAGGACTTTGCTGATGTTCAAAGACCTTACCACCTTAAACTTACCGCCGAGGAAAAGATTCAGCTCACACTCCAAGTAATCAAACATCTCCACCGTCAACTGGAAGCTACACGTGTTGAGAGGAAAGGGAAACATGATTACATTTTGGAGCTTTATTTAATAAAACAGACTGAGAAAACACAGAGCTTGCGAGAAACAAAGCAATACTCACAAATTATTGACGTCGTTCTCACCCGCCTCATCAAGCTGTCTGTTTGACATCTGAAGGTTGCCTGGGAAACGAGGATTCTGAGAAAGCAAGTGGGATAAATGTAATATTTGTGAGTCTGACAGCACAGAGTTTTTAAAATACCCATGAAAAGGCTATTTTATTTCCTGCATTTCAGTCAAATCAAAAAGTCTGGTTTCATTATACATACATTATATATATATATATATATATATATATATATATTTATTTATTTATTTATTTTTAGATGTACTGCCGAGTGAGTGGGTGGATGAATGGGTGGATGGATGGATGGATGGATGGATGGATGGATGGATGGATAGATTAATTAACTTCAAGAATCAACAAAGTGGTGTCAATAAGTTTAAATTTAGGTCATTAGAAAAAAAAACAGCCCAAACTAAAGTGCTATCTACAATATTTCTCCATATGTAGCATATTTCTTCAAGCCACAAAAACAAGCCTGTTAAAGAAATTAGCCATTAACCGGCCCACAACGTTGTATTTTAATGGAAAACTATGTGTGACTTGCATGATTTTGAACAGACAGAGTAGTAAAGATGTGGCGCTACACAGTGTGAGCAACTCTCCTTACACTTTGTTTTGCTAATGTTTGAGGCTTCTTTTAGGGGAAGGGCTCTGATAGCGATGCCATGCCAAGTGATAGAAGATGTATTAATCATAACCCGCCAAATTGGCTAGTGTGCTGATATGCGTTACCCAAAAGCTCTGAATAAAGACTTAGAATGGTCTGGGAATTAAAGAGAGGAGATGTGAGGAGGGGTGTAAGAAGATGGATGTTTTGCTGAAATAAACTTCAAGGGCTCAGTCACTCACTTTGATGTGAAACTCCATTTTGGTGATGAGCAGTTTGAGGTAGATGCTGCACAACTTCCCATAGCCTTCACTCAGATGACCCTGAGAAGAGAGAATGAAGTGTGAACGCTCTAAAAGGAAATGTCGTTCCCCTTCTAAAGCAACAGTAGCAGCTAATGAGTCCTTGTCTCACTCTTAGCTCATCACTTCACAATTCAAAGTATGAGTCATTAGGGGCAGATTAAGGTCAGGTTGTGTGTCTGTTCACATGTTTGGTGTACACACATAATAGGGCCAGCTGCATGTCAAGATAATGATCTCATTCTTTCACTTCCTGTTCCCTTCACCACTTACTGTGACATCATAACAGGAAGGGGACAGAGTTGTTCACAGGAAATGCTTCTCGTGAGTCAATTCATAAATCAGCGAATACTCAAAGGGATGCAACTAAAGGTCTTTCCAGTAAACAAAAGATGCAACTCAGCATCCAATTTCAGTTCCATCTGACCATTTCTTTTGGCTGGCATACAGAGCTGATCGTAAACTGCATTAGAAGCAGTGACACTGCAGACAACCAAGTTAAAATCAACATGAAATGGCATTCACAATTCACTGTATTAGAGCTGCACAATTAATAGGAAAATAAGTTTGTAGAATCTCAAAGCTGCTCAGTTGGCATCTCCATGAGCTCCATCTCTGCATCTGGGACACTTATAATGTTGGGAGCAATACAATTATATAGTCATTGAGCTATAAATCATACATTTTTGGCCAAATTGTGCAGCCAAAAGCACAACAAACCTGAAGCTTTTTTTTTTTAAATTAAGAAAAATTGCATTTAGATTTTCCCACAAATCATGCGGCCCTACAATGTAACGTTTTTTCCCTGAATTACCGCTCGGTGTGTAACACTTAAAAAAAACATTGCCTCTTCTCTGACAAGCTTTCCGCACAAGCAGTTGACATAAACCACACTTTCAATAAACAAAGTAAAATATATCCAGTTCTGATGTGATTTCGGGGTTAACAAATCTTTCACGGTGTTCTACCAGCCGGCATTCGCACACAACGCGTCCACTAATGTCCGATTTGCGGATAATGACTCTTTTAAACCAATTAATTGTAATGACTGGTTAAAACAACTGATCTGTCCAACACTGAACTCACAAATCGGTGTATAATCATTCACCCAAAACACCTCTGAAATGAGAATGCAAGTGTGCTTACTTACCCCATTTAGCAAGAGTGCTTAGAGCATTTTCAGGTTATTTATATTGACAATGTGTAGTTAATAACCTATAAAATCATTTAGTGTAGTCTGGAGTGAGGTGAAAAAAGAACAAAGCAAGTTGTTGTTAGCTAACTGCTAATTTTATTATTTGTTAAATACCTTTTTACAATGCTACTTTTTAATATTGATATGATTATTTAGTCAAAATAATTATCTGTAAATAGTGTAAAAAATGAGGAACAAAAGAAACAAACATCAAGGTTTCTTTGCATTTATTTTAAATGTATTGTCAGTATTGGGCTCACAGATTACACGGGTTCTACTGTGTGTGTGTGTGTGTGTGTGTGTGTGTGTGTGTGTGTGTGTGTGTGTGTGTGTGTGTGTGTGGATGACCATGTCTGTCAGCCGCCACGAAGACCATTTTTGACCCAGGAAAAACCCTGCTATTTATGCTATGTGATAGAAATAGTAAACTGATTAAATATATATTGGATTAAACAAAGAAATAACCAAAATATGATTTGGCATATACTGTCTGATCTATTATACATCTCAACTTGAATCGAGCTTCACAAGATCTCAAGGATGTTTGACTGGTACACTAATAACAAGCAAAGCTCTGTAAGCGTTCCTCCAGAGTGACAAACACATGCTCACATCAACGTTAGCTAATTACAGATCATCTCTGTGCTGATGTTAGTGTGTCTGACTCATACACAGAATGCCAAGCTTTTCAGCTGTCAGTCAGCAATAAAGAAATGGCTTGTCGACTGACACACTGACAGTTTCCACAATGAGATGGAAACTCAAGGGAACTCGACAAGGCCACATTCAATAATGACAGCGCTATATTGAGCGAGCCTCTGTTTTAGAGGGAAATCATTAAAACCAGCAGCCATACAACTTGTGTTCATGCACTTACCCACATCCTGCTCATGTCGTTCAGGTCCGCCTTGTGCCGCATGGAGTCTTTAATGACCTGAGGTGACAAAGAGAGAGACAGAGAGAGTTGATAAATAAAATAAAATAAAAATAAAATCTGTTATTGGTATTGCCAATAACCTCAAAGTGTCTGAATATTGATAGAGTAATTTGTCTGTCTAATATTTGGAACCTCAAATCTTAACCAAGTTTTCAATTATTTTATCAGGTTTAAATCCATTCCACATATCTTAACACATAAAACATGGGGAAATCAGCATATTCCGTCTGGGCCAACTAATATGTAAGTTAATTGGAACACTTTATATACCAGCAACCAGATCTCCTCAAGTGAAGCGCAAGGGACACTTGATCAACACTGATTTCAATAGAGTTTGAAGTTAGCATTTTGCAAAGCAAACTATAATCTAAAATAATCTAATTGCAATAATCTAATAATAGACTATTCTGCATATGTTATTTGCAGTGATGCTTTAAAATTTGCCTGGTGTAAAATGATTGCATAATGTTGCTACCTACCTTTTTGAACAGACTTTAAATCAGGGGTGTGTCTATGTTGCCTATGTTGTCTAAGTAGACAGCTGATTACATTTTTTGTAACAGAGCTGTGAGAGTCAATGTGCAATATGGATTACACACACATCACATGTCACTGATTTACTCAGTGGAGCTTTTTTGAGTGTGTGGGAAATGAATGAATCAAAGGGAGAGGCAGAGATATCAAGAGACTAAGAGATTGAGAGAACGTGAGAGTGAGATGGAATTAGACGTGTAAGAGATTATATGGCTGTATGTACTCACGCTTGGATGGCCGTCCCTCAGCAGCTTGTGGAAGACGTGGCAAAATTTCCAGCAGAGCACTGCATTGCTGGAAAGGGGCAGGCGGTTGACTGCAAGCCAAAATGTGTGAGCCCCCTTCTCATGATGCGTGCCCAATATGCACGGTGAAGACAGTAGTCAAGGACAAAAATGAGGGTCACGCTGTTTAAAGTCTGCATCTCTGAATCATCTTAATCCAGATGCTCCATTATCAGATGCTGATAGCCTCAAAGTGGCCAAATACTGGCAGATTAATTGGTCTGTCCAGTATACTGGTACCTAATATCTTAGAGATAGATAGATAGATAATAGGAAGCGATAGCTAGATAGATAATAGGAAGCGATAGCTAGATAGATAATAGGAAGCGATAGCTAGATAGATAATAGGAAGTATAGATAGATAGATAATAGGAAGCGATAGATAGATAGATAATAGGAAGCGATAGATAGAGCGATAGATAGATAGATAGATAGATGATAGGAAAGCAGATGATAGATAGATAGATAGATAGATAGATAGATAGATAGATAGATAGATAGATAGATAGATAGATAGATAGATAGATAGATAGATAGATAGACAGATAGACAGACAGACAGACAGACAGACAGACAGACAGACAGACAGACAGATAGATAGATAGAGCGATAGAGATAGAGCGATAGAGATAGAGCGACAGACAGACAGATAGAGAGAGTGATAGATAGACAGACAGACAGACAGATAGATAGAGTGATGGATAGATGGAGCGACAGACACAGACAGACAGATAGATAGACAGATAGATAGAGCGACAAATAGATGAGCGACAGAGAGACAGACAGATAGATAGAGTGATGGATAGATAGAGCAATGGATAAATGGAGCAACAGACAGAAGGGCAGACAGTAGGGCATTCAATGTACAAAATAAAATGAAATGACAGTTATCACGTGATGCCAACTACTTATTCATAGTAAAATATGCTTCTTAATTCTCTTTTACCCTCATATTCCTAAATACAGTATTTCTCTTCCAGGGTAACACAAACAAAAGGATATTCCTGGCATGCTTCTCTTTGACAGCCACCTCCTGTGTGTTGATGGCTTTGTTGATGCTCACTGCCTGTGGAAGAGAAAGAGAGAAGGAAAATTCATTTTTGGGCCCTTCGTTCAGGGTTAAAAATTAAAAAGCAACTCATAGCAGAAGAGTGTTCCTGTGTGCTGAGGGAAACAGTGAGTTTTAGTGTTTCACTGGAGCCTTATTGAGCAACTTTAACCACCGCTGCGCTACCACCACTGAATACTAATTAAGTTCAGCTCAAGGAGTGTTTAACAGGCAGCATGGCCTAAAACACTATTAGCGCAAGTTGGGCTACATCCCAATAGTTTATGATTAATCTCTGCACCATATACCATGCTCACGTTTTTGAGAGCTCTGAAGCAGAACAAACTGGAGAGAGGTATTGAGAAAGCACTAGCCATATGTTCTCTACATACCGTCTCTTTCCTGTTCCTGTCGTAGATGCCAAACCACCATCAGTTTTAAGTACCTTCACTACATAAACAGTGTTCCTGTTTAAACAAGCACCACATATTCAGTCATGGTCAGCTGAACGTAATGAACCCTTTATCTGGCCATCAGATAATGCACATGGTTTCATAAGCCAATTAAGGTGTGGCAGTCAAGTCTCTCAATCTTACTTCCTCTAAATGCCAGAATCTCTACAAATACTTTAGTTCTGAAATAGCAGCTATAAAAGGTTGCAGCAGTGTACTTGTGATGCAAAAGCTGTCCAAAAAGTTTTTGCGTGTATCCATGATACATTGCGAATAACTATAAAATTATGCAAGATAGTAAACGACTATTTGAAATATTTTAAAATCAAAAGGTATTTTTTACCAAATATTTGTGTGCTGTGTATTTTTATGCTTAAAGCATCACGTTATCTTAGCAATATGCTAAACTACACTATCATTTAAAAGTTTGAGGTTTGTAAGGTTAAAAATAATTATACTTTGATTCAGCAAGAATGCATTCAATTGATCAAGTGACAGTAAAGACTTTTAAATGGTTACAAATACATGCTGTTTATTTGAAGCTTCTATTCATCAAAACATCCTGGGAAAAAATGCATTGCAGTTTCCAAGAAAACTGTTTTCGACATTGATAATAAGAAATGGTTCTTAATCAGCAAATCAGCATATTAGAATGATTTCTGAACAATCCTGTGACACCGATGGATTAATGATCACAGGAATAAATTACATTTTAAAATGTATAATATTATATATTTCATAAATTCTGTTCATCTTTTTTTTTTCTGTACCGACCCCAAACCTTTTAAATGGCAGTGTAGGTTTTGAAACAGAAAAATACTGATGCATATTATGCTTTGGAGCAAAAATTATTTTGGTTGAAGAGGCCAGGGATCATCCTGACAGGAAATTTTGGCAAGGAAGCTGAGAGAATGCTGTTGTAGTGCAAATAAAAGTCCCGTTGTACACACACAGCGTTCAGTCTTCATCCCCTGTGTCGGCTTCTGCTGCCAGACACACTGTTAAAGGTGACAAGGCATGGCTTTGTGGAGACGAGATGGATCCATGGGATGAGAGTCTCATTAAGTCACAGCTGTGATCTCAAGCATGTGGAAAAGAATGAAGAAGGTTGGAAAAATTCTTCCAAGTTTCTCATAGACCCTCCCATGGTGTGAATTACACAATGACTAGAGCTAGAAATTCATCTTCATATTTACAGGTAAAGCTTTACCATCCCCACCCCAAACCCTGCCGTAATACGCACCCTGGACCAACCAAACAGAAATTTTTGCTAAAAAAGGCACTAGGTTTCTTCCATCCCTCTCCAACAACCAATGATGCATTCAGATCATATAAACATATGACTGAAACAGTCCATGACGCATAAAGTCTTTAAAAAGGAGATCAGTAGAAATGACGTCAACAAATTCCCATTAAAACCTTCAAAAATAAAGAACTATATAAACATGGCAGCTAGAGCCTAGGAGAATGCTAGTGTGAGGAGAGGTGTGACCTAATTTGTTCACACTGAGACTTTGTCGTCTGTGTGAATGAGTAGTGCCAGCTGCCCAGGCTTTTTGGCACTGGCGAGTGAATTTACTGGCATCCCAGACCCATTATCTCTCTCACAGTCATGGGCGAATGATAAGATGAAGTGATAACCACTTCATAAAGTAACAGGGCTCAGCGCTCGGCATTGGTTGGGCCAGTGGTTCAAATTTTTTCTTGCCCTGACAAAGCTTTCGCTGGCCTCACCAAAAAATAAAAGGTTTTGTTGTTGTTTTGATCCATGTAACATTGTATTCTAGTAAATAAGCCATTTCGATACCACAGCAAAAACTACTAGCCTAAGTAATATAAAGTAAAATAATTATTGAAGTCTTCAGTAATAAAATAAGAACAAGTTACCATCAACAGAACAGAGATACAAACTAAATAAACAGTGTTTTAAGTTTTTCAAGTCTAAGTATTCAGGTAGCTTACAGAAATTAAATAATCAAATGTAAACACTGCCTAGTCTTCACAGTTTAAACTGAATCTATATTTCAGAGGCCTAAACTGACCAAAAATATGCAATTTAGTCCAGTTGTTGATATTTATATTGCCAAAAAGTAAGATAATATTCTGATAGCTTGCAATGTAAATCAATGAGATCTTTGTAACAGTATAGCAGACTAATAACATAAAATGCATATAAATATCAATTGTCACTGTATCTGATAGGGGTGGGCGGAATGACCAAAATTGTATTTCACGGAATAAGTTATTTTATTTCACGGTAGCGGTATATATCACGGAATAATAATTTTTCAGGTAAATCAACAAAAGGGACTTGCTTAATATATTAAATACCACTTTAAAAATAAAGAAGAGGTGTTCTCATCTTATTTTATTAAATTTTCTTTTATTTAGAGCATAGTAGTGAATGAGTGAACTTTTAGATCAACCTCACCATAACAATAAATAGGCCACATGTGTGTAGTTTAAAGAGAACAGACTTTTTATTAATATCAGAACAGATTATTAATACTTTCTCGGAGCATTGAAATAAATAAAACTTAAGTAACTTAAAAAATTTTTTGCAGAAAGTATAAAAATGTAAACATTTGGGGAAAATGTCAGAATCTAAACACGTTCTAAACAACAACAACAACAACTGTAAACACTTCCTGAGCAAGAGAAATGTAAACTCTTTTTGAAAAAAAAATCAAATCCACTTCACCAGTCTTTGATGAAGTGGATTGTTAAGCTCATATATGGCTGTATAGTTCGGCTTGTCCACAAATCAGTTGCTGTTGAGAAGTATAAAGCATCGCGAAGCTCCGCTTCAATTTTCTGTCGGCATTCTCCATACAATCGCGGCAACTCTACTTCACTAAAGTGCTTGCGGCTCGGCATTACATCTCGGATCAAGCGTTTTGATAAGATCACGAAATCCCTTCTTTTCCACTGTGTAAACTGGTGACATGTCTCTACAGATATGCATTGTAATGGCTTGCGTTATTTCTTTCCATCTGCGTGAGGTTTTGTCATATGGAGTGCCTCTGGTAAATGACTCGGCCAAACTGTTTTTTGCTTTTAGCACGAGAGGTTGACGGAACACCTGATGTGGAGCGCATCTGTTGGCTTTCATTGTATTATTTGACATGCTTCATCTTTAGATGATAAGACAAGTTACTCTGGCTAACGGTTACATTCGCGTGACACAGTTTGCAAATCACATTTTTCTGCTCTTTGTCAGCCTTTGTAAACCCGAACCACGTCCATACCACTGATGTCGCTCGTTTCACAACAAGTTCCTCCTCCTACTGCTCGGGATTGGTTTGTGGGATTTCTTTATCAGCATGCTTATCTTTCTCCATGTTTTTATTTCTGTACAGCTTATGTGCAGCTTCTCAATCGTTCTCACGCCCGGCGCTACACGTGAGGCTACACGCCCACTAATTTAAACTTCACGGTGTACACGGAATAGAAAAATCAGTGACGGTAGACATTTTATTCGTGGTCACGGAATATACCGTCATACCGCCCAGCCCTAGTATCTGATGTATGCTTGTTTCCGCCAGGAAATAAAAAGTAATTTCAACTTTTTCTCTCAGAATTCTGATACAATTTGACATTTATAAAGTCCAATTCTGAGAAAAGTCAGAATTGCAAGATACACTTTTTTTAAAATTTGGGTGTCGAAAACAAGCTTAGTATCATAGTATCTCCCAATAATATATCTGATATTTAAAAGCTTAGTTTAAGATCAAAAGTTTTTTTTATTGTGGGGGCAAAACATAATGCAACCCAATGATGATACAAATAAACATTCCTCAAAAATTGAATGCATCATTTTCGATACTCACAAGATGGATAATTAAGTAGACTGAAGTTGCTTCATTGCAGTAAGTGTTCATCTGGAAATATTAAGAACAATATACAATTGATCCTTGCATTTATTATATTTGATATTTACATTAAAGGGTTACTTCAGCGATTAGCATTAAGCTTTGTATCAAAAGAAACCTGGGAGTATATTCAAATTATCGTACTTTCCCCCCTCATATGACCCTGAGACGAAAGAATTATGTATTTTATTTCTGGAAAAATTCCTCCGATGACGCAAATATCGTCATTTTGCGTCATCGGAGGAGTTTTTGGCTAGAGGCTGAAGACTACAGCCAGCAGGAGGCGCTGTTTACACATGTTTTCAACATCACAGCACTCGGCTTGCGGAGCTGCGGAGATTCATGTAAACGGAGCGGTGGAGACCAAAGTGAGAACTTTTAAAATGAACTTCCTATGACAGTTAAGATTCCAAAGACATGAACTGAACACGTGCCAGACTGATCACGCGCTGTGAATGCAGCCGCGAATCCCGCGACTACCTCAGCCAATGTGATGAATGTAATCCGATCCTGCTGCGTTTGTGCCGTGATTATATCGAACAGACACGTTCAGTTTTTAATTGTAGTGTCTCTAACTGAACTGATTTTCTGAAAATGAACGTGGTAGGCAAGTGATCAAGTAATCCAGCAGCCGACTAGCCGCGCCTAGAGTAGGGCAGTGAAGCAGTGCATTCTGGGAATTGTTGTCTTTCATCCCCATGAGACAAAAAGAACCTGCTATAGTATAACCTATCAATCAGACAACAGGAGGCATGTAGAAAATTGTGTACAAGTTTTTCACATTTTGATCAAATTTGCGTATCAAATATTATACAGTAGGCTTCATGGGGTTAAAATGATAGTTCACCCAAAAAATACAGTTCTGTCATAATTTACTCATTTACTCATTAGCCATTCTGTATTAGGCTACGTTCTTTATTCATTATAAGTGGAAAGTCATTTTTGGACTCACAGCAACTTGGCAGGTGCTTAATCATCTTTACTTTACTCTTAGATTTGCATTCAGAAATGCATTGCCATCCTACGCAAAAACTGCTTTATTATTTCTTCCCTTGAAACCATAGTGAATAACTGCTTTTGCATTTCAAAGCAAGCTCTACAAACAGCTTGTTATGCCACAAGTAGTTTATTCAATCCCTCGCCTACAGCAATATCAACCCATTAGACACTTAATTACTGTAGCACTATTTCTATACGGAGCTGACACAAGCTTGTTAAGCAAAGCATATGTGACGGACGATCTGCAAACATCTGCGCTGTGAACCGTTCTGACAGTCATGTTGCACAGAACTGCCAGAGGCACAATATCAATCAAATCAATAGGATCTTAGATGGGAGTAATGCACTACAGGGATATTAAGGCCAGCTGTCCTCATGTGACCCATCTGCCAGAGGAGACTGTAAGGAAATAGCTCTCCTCATATGGAGCTTTATCCTTTAACCCACGCTGCTCCATGATTACACAGGCCGGGATGTTATGAGAAATAATTAGAGGATAACTAGTTTATTGATGCATAAAATCGTGCAACTGAACTTATTTTATTTTAGGGTGGGTGATGGTATGCTTGAATGTGAAAAAGTTGCAAACAAGAATTAAGAAAAGGAAATCTGGTAAGAAATGTCATGTGGTAAATAAAACATTTACCTTAGTACATTCCTGCTTGGATTCATGCACCTTTATTATTTTCAAAAAAGATTTTAAATAAACACTACCATTAGAAATGTTGGCATAATTAAGTAGGATTTTTGCTTTTTGAAAGAAATTAATATTTTTATTCAGCAAGTATTAACTGACCGAAGGAGAAAGTCATTTGTGTTATGTAACATTCCAAAGACTTCAATTTTTATCAAAAAAGGTTGTATCACAGTTTCCACAAAGGCATTTAGCTGCACACCTGTTTTCAACATTGACATTAATGATAATAATAACGGTTTCTTGAGCATCATGTGACACTGAGGACTAGAGTAATGATGCTGAAAAAATTCAGTTTTGCCATCAGGAAGAAATTTTACATTTTAAAATATATTAAAATAGAAAACGGGTATCTTAAACTGCAAAAACACTTAAAAATCTTACCAACCTCATAGTTCAAAAACTATATTTTTCTAATATCATGAATAAATAATCAAATGAAAAAAGTCAAATTATGTGATATTTAGGATATTTATTTAGGTATCTAACAGTAGTTTTCAGGTAAAGTAATCAAATGTAAAACATCAATGCATTTAATTTTCACAGTATAGCCTAAATTAAATAAATATGAATCATTATTAAAGTTACAAAAGCTATTCAGTCAAGAGCAGTGAGTGATTTCCTTGTCTTTTGTTGTTTGATTAACAGACAGCAGGAAGTTTAGGCTACTGTCACTTTAAGACATGCACAGAAAGATTCACTTAAGACTAAATCTACAACGTCGCCAACACAGGCATGGTGACAATTTTTGTGTGAATTTGTCCATTCAAGAGCAAGACTTGAACCCAATATTTGTGCGATGTCAGATCTGCACACTTCGGACGAGTGCACACACAAATCTTCTCACAGTTTAAATTGGCAAGGCCTAAATGAGTTTAGTTAAACAGATAGTAGCATGTGCTGTTCGGGTCTCACCCAGGTGATGACAGAGCACATGCCTCTAACATTGAACAAAGTTTAAGGGGAGCCAGAATGCGTATCCATTGACAGAAACATACATTAGCCTAATTCTGTCTATTGGCTTTATGCGTTGTTATTTTCACCAAACCATATTATATATGCATCGTCAGATTAAAGATGAAACGCAGTGCAAGTGCGTTCGAACCGTGATTTTGATCTTGGACGACTAAAATGTGTCCATGACTGGTTTTATCAGTTGCAGTTCTGGCACCTCCATCGCAACATACACGACGTACATTCACATTACATGTTAACGCAGAGGTAGAGTTACACTAACGACACTTCAATTCATAAAAATTCATTATTTGCATGTGCTTTAAAGCCTTGGCAGGCAAACATTATTTTTGCTTGCTGATGCGCTGTTCTAACAGCGTTTGACAACAGTTATCTTTTGAGTTTTATTGAGCAAATACTGACAAATACACACAACGTTTACATAAACACAGTTGGCTAAATCTAAATTGAAAGTAAACATTTAAGGGAAAATCCGATGTGTGCCTGTATTAGATGCATACAGGTCTTAAAGTGACAGCAACTAACAGTAAACATGCGTGCAGGTCATGCTGCCGCTTGTCCTTAAAGGGATAGTTCACCCAAAAATGACCACTCAAATCCTGATGCTAGGGGTGGACTGGTCATCAAACTGTGGTCATGTTCTCTATGGTCTCTTGTCTCAGAGGTTTCACACGGGACCTTCTGATGTCTCTCTCTTCTAGAGCTTACCATCTTGATTTCACCCTGACTTTCCCATTTCCCATTGACTGAAGAATGCAGACTCTACCCACAATCATCTAAAGGGCATTGCAGCCAACCCAAACAACATTCCCAGCTTCCCATTTTGGGTAATCTCACTACTTTGAGGTGGTTCAGAAAATAGACTACCAGTTTAAAGTGCACTATCTATTGAAGCACTGCTGATCTGCAGCTTCTCTTCAGCTGTTTCTGAGGCGTGGGTGTAAAAACAAAAGTTGAAAGAACTAAAAATACCTCTCAACTTCCTGATGTGGCCCTCTGTTCTCAAGATTAGGTCTGAACACCATAAAACACCAAAACTCTCTCTCACACACTACGGAAACATACACAAGCTTCTCCTTTCTTGCCATGTTGATGAGTGGGGGATTGATGCTCGCACTTAGCCACTAGTGTTTTTTCAGCTAACGCAGTCTCCTGCAAACAACTCCACCCCTTTTAAAGGTCACTGCAGTGAAAGGCAACTGTGTACTGCGCTTCGAAAATACTTTTTCTTCCCTTTTAAAGACAATTTATAAATTTTACTCATTTATGACTCAAACTTCCTCTTGCAATGAACACTCAGTCAACACTAGTGAGGGGAAAAAACACACTGAACAACCCTGACTGGACTCGCTTCTGGTGCTGTCACAAGTTTAGCACAAATGTAAAGGCGTAGTTAATATCACCTTGACAAGCAGCAATACTTGACCAGTGGAACTGATTTCCAGGTCTAAATTTATGAGGGTATATATTTTCTAACATATAGTACATCATCCAGCAGTCAAAATACTTCTTCACTTTGACCAAATGAAGCTGCTAAAAGCAAACCAACATCAAATGCAAACGGATCCTCATATAATTATTCATGACACAATAAATGCAGCATCATCAACAACACTTGTCTTTGAGACAGCAAATACCACATCTGTAGAAAAACTAAAACAGAAACTCTTTACAAAATCCAAAAAACACATTAGATTGAAGGCCACGGTGCGAAAATTGGATATTCACCATCATATTAAAATGTACATTTAAAAAAATAAAAAAAGATTTATATTTTCTGTGCATACATTTCTATTAAATAAACAAACAAAATACATAGAAATGAAGATATGCATCAATGGCATGCTTTTTTTCTTTTCCAAGGTCATGGGTTCAGTTCCTATGGAATACATGAACTGATAAAATGTATCACATTGTAAGTTACTTTGGCTAAAATCTGCCAAATGCAAGTTATGAAAATAAATGAAGACGTGACTATAAATGGTTAAAGTGCCTCTATTATGCTATTTTATAGGCTCCTAATTTGTTTTAAATGACTCCTACAACAGATTTACATGCATTAAAGGTGAAAAAACACTTAGTGCATAATATAGATTGCACATCACCACAATGTTCAATGATTCTCAAACGACTCGATTGATGAATGAGTCTCTCTAAATCCCTCCTTTCCGCAAGCTACTCTGCTCTGATTGGCCAGAAGGCCCAGTCTGTTGCTGTGATTGGTCTACCGCATACCGCAAGTGTTTCTGGAGTTAATGTCTATTACCGGTACTATAACTGAACTTCAGCTCCGTCCGGACTCCGGAGGTTTCCTAAAGCTCAGCGATTGTACAAACTGTAAAGACAGCAACGATTTTATATCAATCCGAGCTCGTCCATTGCTGAAACATTAGAAAAACTAGTTATTCAACCCAAGCCTCCACTGTAAGCACGACTTGAGCTGGACATACGCTGCTCAGTTTATGAGATGTTGCAACTGTAATTCCTAACCATCATCAGCTAGGGCTGGGCGATTTTTCCTGATTTTTATTCAATTAATTCGAATTTAAGAAGTCCCTCAGAACATCCAGCGAGTACAGAAGAGCTCTCCGGCTCACCAACTTTGCAAATGACACCCTCCGGGCTTCAGTCAATCCGAGCTCGACCAAGACCTTATTGTTGCAGGAAGGCCATTTTTCTCGCGCTCCCACGGGGAATCCTCATATCCCGACCTTCTCAACCCCCAACATAGATCCAATCTGAGACGCAATCGATTGATAGTGGTCAACTTTCTCTACAGCGGCCCTCTGTAGAGTATCGTTCGCCATTTCGAACATTATGCAATGGGAAAAAGATAGCCAAAGATATTAGATGCCAGCTGAACTTTCTTCTAACTTGAGAACCGTGTTTTTAGACTGCCGTTTCATGGCACTGCTAAAGACGCGAGACACGAGTGCAACAGACGTGTGCAAACTTTTTGAGTAAATAGGATATGTTTAAGAACCATTTATACAATATTTGCCTTCATATTTAATGCATATTTTCTGCTACGATATACATTACATTTGTTTTACATTTACACCATGTTGATCACTTTAGATGTGTGCACTATGAATAGAACACTTTAACCAGATGGTTAATAAAGAGAATCATATTGTAGTTACGTTTTTAAAGGTAGTTAAACATGTTTGTTTTTTTTTAAATAAAAATCTTAATCATGAATTGGTCAATTGTTCTGAAAAATAAATTAAATTTTTTTTTGCCATATTGTCCAGCCCTATACCATCAGCATTAACAAGTGTGTCCTTAAACAAAACCATGTGTATATTTCTAATTTATTGCAGTGTACATCCAGAATCCGTATCAATACCGGTGCATAGATTAACCCAGCACTAACGTGAATGACTGATGTAACAAACTTTGTAAAACAAATCTTGCTCCATCCTTTATTTTTAGTTTTAGTATTAAGAACATAGTAAGACAGACAATATGCATTAATAGACACAGTTGTATATGTAATAGTGGCCGACAGCTGCTAAGCAGAAATATTTCAGTAAGACGTGAGTTAGCCAGTTTGACTGAAATGTACACAACATTACATATTTTGAACACCCAGTAGAAAATACATCAATAATTATTCATACTGCAGGTTGTGATTCTGAGGAGCAAGCTGGGCACAATAAACTGGGTACTGACCCATCTTTCAAGAGCAAGCGATTTGCGAATCCCGCGTTGACAATAAAATTACGTGTTTTTCACGTGTGGACAGCGTACAACATAGGCATTATGCAATTATCTTATCTAGTGACGCAAAACTGTGATGCAGTGAGATTCTACTTAAAAACGACTCGGTTAGGCGGTTCTGCGTTGTTTCTTTTTACTTTTGGGGTACAATAACTTTATTTATAGTGAACTTTCAACTTTGCAGAACGTTTACATTCACAAACAGCTATGTTACACACTGCATTAAAGGGAAAATTCGAAAAACCACAATAGTAACACATCACAAGTCTCAGGTCTTTCTTTTTTGTCACCTACTAAACACATCTGAGATGGACAAGTGGAGCAGGTTTCTAAAAGGGCCTCACAGGCAAGGACTGAAGAGCAATAACCAGCAGCATTATTGAAAGAAACCTTGAGTTTTACGTGCTTGATAACAAGAGGACACATGAAAAACTCTCAGCAAACCCAGAAGACAGATCAAATTCAATCACTACTCCTGCTTCTCTGCAAATTACATCAATTATTGACTTTCTATAAAGCTTGATTTAGCCTCGTTGTGCCTTGAACACACACACACACACACAAATCTCCGGTGGGGATCCTAAGTTATACCCCACTCAAGTAAAAACATGTTTTCATAGCATTGTCAAGCACAGCATGACATGAGGGATTTGAGAACAAGCAGATATCACACATACAATGTTGATAGCAAGTTGGGAGTCAAAGCAGAGAGCGGGATGCAGTGATTAAAGTCAAAACAGTGAATCACGTGTTCAAAAAAAAAGATTCAGATACCGTCTCTGATCCTACAAGAATCTACAAAGCCACTCAAGAGCCAAAATCCAACATTTAAGTCCTCAAACCCAAAAGTTTGTAGGCTATTGGCTGCACATTTATACTTCAGTTCACCCAAACAAAAGAAAATGTTGTCATTACTTACTCAATGTAATAAACATGTATGACTTTATTTCTTCTGCAAAACACAAAATGTGATCTTAGAAAGAATATTAAGGACTGACATTCTCAAAGTCTCAGTCACAATTTACGTTCATAGAGTATTTTTCTTACAATATAGCCAAGTCTTGTACTGCTCAGATCAAGGGAAGTATTTTTAAAAAAATAATTAAAATAATTTTGCCCACATTTGTCCCCAATAGGGTATTAGGGTTAAAGTGAATGGTGACTTGCTCTGGATAGCATATGCTTTTGTATTGCAAAGAAATAGAAATACAGGCACACGAGGGTAAGTAGATGATGATATAATTTGTATTTTGGTTTGAACTATCCATTTAAGTAAGGTAAAAACAGGTCGTGTGATCCTGTTGACAAAACATGAAGACATTAGCGGTCCATTTAAACACAATTTCCCAAGAAAAGACACATTAGCACACTCGTTGTGACTTCCTAAAATCCTGGAATGTTTTGGGAAATACTTAATGAGCCCAAACACCCCAATATTGGCTAAAATGCGCAAGCGAGATCGCTGCAACTTGTTAAACGTAATTTAACGGTCCAAGCAGTGGACGCTCGCGACGGTCAAGGTAAACAAATACACAGGACTGTTACTCCAAATCATAAAATCCTCGATACAAAACAACCCCGCGCGAATCCCTCCCCACCCCCAAAACGTGTAGATGCACAACACCCGCTAAACATCCACATTTCGTCGACCACCTACCATTTTATTCGAGTCCATAGTTCAAACGGGGTTATGGGAGGGAAGGCGAACCGGTTCCCTGCTCGGGAATCAAAAGCAGACTGCGAATCCGCTGAGGGAGGCGGAGGGAGCTGGAACGTTAACTCAACATGTGTCCGGTTCAGTATCGAACAGTCCCTCTCTCCTTTTCTTTCCCGTTCCGTTCTCTTATTTCCCCCTCGTCCTCCTCGCGCGCCGAAGATCCGATTGGCAGATGGCGAGGCTCACGCGAGTGGCTTTTCTAAAGCGTTCTTGAGTCATAAACGTTTAATGGAAGCGCTAGACGATGGACTAAATATTATGTGACAGGTACAAAATACAGATTGTAATGCTAGAGGAGGAGTTCATGCACTGATGTCATTTGCCACAGCTTTGGGCTTAAAAGGACAAAAATGAGAGCGAGAGCAAAATTCTGTCAAATGTTACATCACTAAAAAGAAACAGAAGAGGAAATGATTGTATTGCAAGACTTATGCAAGGACTTACACATACCGAGACCAACAAAAATGGCATGTGAATGCTTCTGAAGAAAATCAGACCGCACTAAAACTTAACTGCAATGACACCAAAGACCCACGAGACACGCCGCAAGCATAATGCGTGATGCCATGTACAGATTTACAGATGCAGTATCTAGAATTGTTTGCCTACTAAGGGAGTTGATGTATACATACATATAGGCTATCATCGATGTGCAGAATCTATGACGTGATTGATGACATCCCAGTTAAATACTCCTGCACATGATGACGTGTGTAATGTTGGTGAATGGCGCCCTCCTCTGGTTACTTTTCTGTCATAAGGCATTTGTTAGAAAATTTGTCCGTACATAAAACTTGCTAGCTGTTAGTGTTGCTTTATAAATGACAAGCAAAAATAGTCTTTTTATTTACCACAGAATTCGTGTTTTCTCTAAATGATATATGCATTTAATTCAAGATGACCTAATGTCCCCATGGCTCATATTAAATTCAACTGAAATAAATATTAACATATAAAAACATGCTAAACATTACAAACAGATGTATCTATTAGAATACTTTAAATGTACAAAAGTGAATGTAAGTTTTTTTTTTAAAGAAATTAATATTTTATATACAAGCCAAGGACATTCAATAGATCAAAAGTGACAGTAAAGACAGTAATTAAAGGCTGGTTTTGTAAACTTTCTATTCAATTAAAAAAAATGTATCTTAAAAATTTTCTACACCAAATTGGTATATAGGAATGATTTCTGAAGGATCATGTGACACTGAATAGCAATTTTAAAATGTTACAATTTAATTCTCATTTCATGCATTTTAAAATTCATTTATTCACATTAAAATTAAAAATACATTTTAAACTAGATAACATGATAATTAAATTGTAATCATATTTATTTACAATATTACTGATTTACTGTCTATAAATGCAGCCTTGGTGAGCATAATACTTTAAAAAAATCTTACCAAGCCCAAACGTTTGAAAAACATTAGCATATCCATATTTATATGTTATTGTCAGAGCTGCTGTTCTCTAATTTACATTAATCCCAAACATAAAATCTATTGCAAAAAAAAAAAAAAACTATTGTTTAGAGAGACATGGTAAAAGATCAGTTAATCTGGACATGATACTAGTCAAGGTTTACATAACTATGCTACGCATAGAGGAACAAATGGGTCCAAACAAAGCATTCTCTCTAAAGAGAAATCACTTCCTGGTACTGTGTGGTAGGCCCATCGGGACAGTTTACACTGGTGTGTTTCATTGGTCAAGCATATTCAACCCAGCGAGACGCTATGACAGTGTAGTGTGACTGCCAGTGAGTCACTGCCCACACACTGTCTATGTCTGTCCATCTCGTACTGACCACAAGCAACAAACAAGTTTCAGACAAACAAGATTCCTGCCCACTTTAGATAACGCATTTAAAAAATGATAGCGTTACAGTGGATCTGATGGCAGTGTATCAGACATCACTGTGTAAATGTGACCTTTGCTTCTACCCACAGGATTCCAGGATTTAGACCAAGGAATTTTCATAACTTCTCAAAGACTTCATAAAATGCCATTTCTAGATGCTGAATAATTGTATAGATAAGAATAGTAATTAAACATTTAATTTACATGACTGGACAAACAAAAGGAGTTTTCATAACTAGGGTGAACAAGAATATTTGGGATATAAAAATAGAAAATACAGTTTAACTAAGAATTATTTTCAGTAAGAAATAAAAACAAAACATACAAATACAATATATTATATTGTTTATATATTTTGGGCATAGATTTCTACTTTGAATAAATGCTGTTCATCAATGAATCCTGAAAAAATTATCACAGGTTCCAAAAAAATATTAGGCAGGACAACTGATTCCAACAATGATAATAACAGAGTATCAAATCAGCATATTAGAATTATTTCTGAAGGATCATGTGACAAATGGCTGATGAAAAGTGTGTGTGTGTTCATGTTTTTCTATCCTGGTGGGGACTTCAACCTGACTGCACAGAGACTCATGGGGACTCGTGTCACCGTGGGGACCTAAATTGAGGTCCCCATGAGGAAACAAGCTTATAAATCATACAAAATGAGGTTTTTTTTGAAAATGTAAAAATGCAGCATGTCTCCTGTGATGGGTAGGTTTAGGGGCAGGGGCAGTGTAGGGGGATAGAAAATACGGTTTGTACAGTATAAAACCTATTAAGTCTATGGAGAGTCCCCACAGAGATAGTAAACCAGACATGTGTGTGTGTTAGACCCATTTTTTTTCATGTGTGTGTGTTAGACCCATACAAAAAATGGGTCTAAATACAAGAAAATACACATTTATAAATACATACTTTAGTAAGGGGGTCCACCATAAGAAGAAGATCATATTTGTTCATCATAATTTGCATTAAAAAGTTAGGCTATGCAAAACAACAAAACTGTTCTGTACACATTTGTTAGAGCTATATAAATCAACAATCTGCATCTAATATGACCACATCCCCTGCATTAGATGCATTAATGGTCTGTGTGACAGCAGTATGACCCGAACACTGTTTCTGGCACAGACATCATCTGGCCGCCAGCCAAACTGCATAGGATTTTTAATCCACAGCGAGCGAACAGAGGCCACAGGCCAGGGCCCGCGTGTTCTGCTGTCTCAGGGCTTTTCATACATGCCCTCCTGCTGTCGATGACCCCAACAAACCCTCCTCACCCTCTAAGCCGCAGGAGGAGCTAGAGTAAATGTCAACATACGTGATGGAAAGAGTGAGAAAACTTACTTTAAACTGAGAAATAGTGAATTACTTAAATCAGAAAAAGATACTAAAAGGATATTATAACTACTGTAGTTGGAGGAAGTGACATGCTGAAAGTAGAGATTGGCTGCGTAGAGGGAGGCGAGATTACGACTCTATCTCTGTGTGGGTGAGTCCTGGAAAAACAGAGTGGGGCAAGATCAGGCTCCTCCCGAGAATTCCTCCACAGGCACGGTACCAACACAGGAAGAAACACAAGCACAAGAGATGCAGAATCATAAACTTAACTGCAAATAATAGAAACAGAATTACCTATATTTGCATTAATTTTAACAGGTTTGGTTCGATTTAAACAAACTCTGCAATTGCTCTGTTAGTGCGGTTCATTTGAAGCGTGAACACTGCCATGCAATCTCTGCTGCGCACCAAACAAGCGGACAGAAACGCCTGAAAGGTGGGTCTCGGTCCACTTCCAAACGAACTCTGGTGCGGTCAAAGGAGCTACGTTGCCCACAGTTCCATACAGGTGTTGAAAATGCCATCTAATTAATTCTAGTTTACGTGCAACAGAGAAATTCCAGCCACTATTTTGACTCCTTTCAGGTACTTTCACACCTGAGTGTTTGTTTCGGAACCTGGTGCGTTTTCTCCATGGGTTCGGTTCATTTAGGCATATGTGAACACGGCAAACGCACTCAAATCCGCACCAAAACAATCGCTCCGAGACTTGCTTGCAAACAAACTGGGACATGAAAGGTGTGAAAGCAATCGACCTAATGGACCAAATGGTATCCTAATTCATAACAAGAAATGTGCCATATAAAAAGCAGTAGTGTCTGATTCTATGAGTACATTATCACATTTCAAAACCAAAAGGGCACCTCTACATCTTAAAATGTGTGATTGCACTTCTCCGTGCGAGAATGCTGTCCCGATGAAGCCTTGATTCCTGCTCTAGCTGCATTATAATATTCAAATAGTGTTTGCGTGTGTCTTGACAAAGTTAACCTCTAGACAGCGCTAGGAGGTCCAGAGAGAGCGCGTTTGCTGCGGTATTAAAGGGTTAGTTCACCCAAAAATGAAAATTCTGTCATTAATTACTAACCCTCATGCCGTTCCAGATCCGTGAAGATATTTTTGTTGAAATCCGATGGCTCAAAAAGGCCTCCATTGGCAGTAATGTAATTTCCTCTCTCAAGACCCATAAAGGTACTAAAGACGTTGTTACAAAGTCCATCTCACTACAGTGGTTCAACAAACATTTTATGAAGCAACGAGAATAGTTTTTGTGCGCTAAAAAACTAAATAACGACTTACACTCACCTAAAGGATTGTTAGGAACACCATACTAATACGGTGTTTGACCCCCTTTTGCCTTCAGAACTGCCTTAATTCTACATGGCATTGATTCAACAAGGTGCTGAAAGCATTCTTTAGAAATGTTGGCCCATATTGATAGGATAGCATCTTGCAGTTGATGGAGATTTGTGGGATGCACATCCAGGGCACGAAGCTCCCGTTCCAGAAATCGAGACTCATCAGACCAGGCAACATTTTTCCAGTCTTCAACTGTCCAATTTTGGTGAGCTCGTGCAAATTGTAGCCTCTTTTTCCTATTTGTAGTGGAGATGAGTGGTACCTGGTGGGGTCTTCTGCTGTTGTAGCCCATCCGCCTCAAGGTTGTGCGACTTCACAAATGCTTTGCTGCATACCTCGGTTGTAACGAGTGGTTATTTCAGTCAAATTTGCTCTTCTATCAGCTTGAATCAGTCGGCCCATTCTCCTCTGACCTCTAGCATCAACAAGGCATTTTCGCCCAGAGGACTGCCGCATACTGGATGTTTTTCCCTTATCACACCATTCATTGTAAACCCTAGAAATTATTGTGCATGAAAATCCCAGTAACTGAGCAGATTGTGAAATACTCAGAACGGCCCATCCGGCACCAACAACCATGCCACGCTCAAAATTGCTTAAATTAGCTCTCTTTCCCATTCTGACTTTCAGTTTGGAGTTCAGGAGATTGTCTTGACCAGGACCACATCCCTAAATGCATTGAAGCAACTGCCATGTGATTGGTTGATTAGATAATTGCATTAATAATTTATGAAATGCACTTTCTGTAAAGCTGCTTTGAAACAATGTGTACTGTGAAAGCGTTATACAAATATATTTGAATTGAATTGAATTAATGAGAAATTGAACAGGTGTTCCTAATAATCCTTTAGGTGAGTGTATGGTGATGGGCCGATTTCAAAACACGGCTTCACAAAGCTTCAAAGCATTATGAATCAGTGTATCAAAGCATGATTCGGAAACCGCTGATTCATTACGCTTCGAAGCTTCAGGATGCAGTGTTTTGAAATCGGCCCATCTCTATACAAGTCGTTATTTAGTGGGTTTTTTAGCATGCAAAATCTATTCTCATCGCTTCATAAAATTATTGTAGAACCACTATAGTGAGATGGACTTTGTAACAACGTCTTTAGTACCTTTTGTTTGTCTTGAGAGAGGAAATGACATTACTGTCAATGGAGGCCTTTCTGAGCCATCGGATTTCAACTAAAATATCTTAATTTGTGTTCCGAAGATGAACGGAGGTCTCAAGGGTGTCGAACAACATGAGTGTGAGTAATTAATGACAGAATTTTCATTTTTGGGTGAACTAACCCTTTATAATACTAATGTAGTAGGCATATATCATTTAACAGCGGGAATGATGGCTACATTAGTATAGCGTTTGCATGTGTCTCGACAGTTACAAATAAAGACACAATAAGCTAATGGAGTGAACTTGACAATCATCTTGATGGATGACACAGAGGGAACTCTGTAGCTTAGAAATCTAGACGCACCCTAGCAACAGTAAATCTAATTTGCAGCCAGGGTCATCTAGCAACTCTCTGTTGGCTTCCGAGCTGGAAAAACCAAACTCTGGTCAGGCCAATCACATCGTGTATAGGGTCGGTGGGCGGCCTTAACATAATGACGGCAGAGTTGCCACGGTTCCGTGCGCTACTTAAAAACAAAGAAGCTGGCGAACAGCGGTCTTTCGAATCGGCTTTGGCCACAACTCTGGAAGACTTGTTGTTAAGCTTTGAAAAGAACAAGGAACAGTACTGAAGTCAGTCTAAAAGCTACACTGTGTAACTTGTTTTGTTTATTCTTAGCTAAAAACACTTAGTTATTTCAAAAATATATGTACTCATTAATGTATATTTACTTCTTTCAAGTAATAAAGTATTCTTGTAAATTTATAATATGCCATTGAAAATACATACGGGTGAGGGGTTCGAATGCCGGTCGCCATTTTGCCCCTCCATCTTGAAAGTACATTACCCAAAGAGGGACATACCCGTAAATTCTAGCTTTGCCTTTCGCGTTTTAACACTCGATGGCACTGTGACGAAAACGTAAAACTATTATTCATTTTACATAGATGTCATAACCTACATGTTAACTGACAAATTAAATAATTGCAAATTATAATAGTTTTCTAAAGTAACCTCATCACTTGAAGGAACACTCCTGGAATAGGTCGAACTGGAAGCCATTTTAATCTTGGATTAAATCGGCCAGCGTAGGAGTAAAACAAAATCGTAATTGAGAGGAACAGAAACTAATATTCACTGGATGGTCATATACCTTTTCACCGCTAGATATATATATCACACAGTGTAGCTTTAAGAAGGGAGGATGTGTTCAGAGTTTTGCCAACCGGATACGGTGAAAGTTTAATCTATCAACTAGCTCTGCTTCACCTTCATCTGTGCTCTGGTTGGTTGTAGCGCTATCTTATTGCGTGCAGAGGGAATTTGAAAGACAACCGTTAATCCTGCCCATCGGATTGAGCCCTGCCAATGGTGAGTTCCCAGACCCAACATCTTGATGTGGGTCTGGCTTGTCAGGCTAGAAACTCTGACCAATAAGAGTTTCAGCCTACTCGCATTTGACTTATGTGAACACATTTTGCTACACTTTCAAAGGTTGCATTGTGAAACTAACCGAACCAAGAAGAAAATGCAACACTGTAACAAATTAAGTCCCTGTTTTGGAACAAATGAGGAGTTCTCAGCTGGTAAAAATATGTACTTATATCATATGTACGCACATACATTGAGTTCTGTCACAAAATATACATAATTTTCTTTGTATCTTTAGGTTTGGTCTTAAAATGAAGGTCTGGACTCCATAGCAGCTCTCATTGGCTAAGGACCGCGCATAGTCCATATGACTGACAACAAATCACAGTTTGTTTTGTTTAGTGTCATGTTTAGGGGCATGAAAATGTAACTTTAATGTCCCTACAATAACAGACTCTATTCCGCAAACTCCATCGTTTAGTTGATCCTGATTGATCCTGATAAGCGCTCATTGTCACAGTTGTAAACACAACAGCGTTCTGATTCCACGAGGGGGTTTGACGCCACAGCATTTTTTCCAGGCGGAGCACTAAAGAACGCAAAACACAAGGACATCCAATAGAATTCGACCAATCAGATGACGACTTCGAAAATCTTGAAGTGTTTCCAGTTAAGTGTGCCATATGCATCAAACGTTCAGCCAACGGTCTGTGGGCGTGACACCTGAAGCTGAGACTAGGGCTGCCCGTAACCAAAGATTATCCTATTCAACATGTAAGCCTAGTTGTTTATTTAAGCCATTAAATCAAATTTATGATATTTAATTACTTTAATATATACTGGGGGGGACCAGAAAATGGTTTGAGTTTCAGAGCTGAAAAAGAATATTATATATGTAACATTGCTAACATTATTCTAGATTAGAGAGAAATACTAAATTATATAATGAGCCTTTAAATATAAAGCTTGCCGCAGGGCTATAGAGCTGTCAATCTAGAACTAGTGGACCAATGGTGATGCTTAAGACCGCCCTAATTTACATGAAACTCAACCTGCAAGATTTGGAAAAACAAGCGGAGAACGTGGAAAGAAGAGCGAAGAGAAAAACAGCATAAGCATTAAAAAAAATATGAGCAGAAAATACAGAGTAATAAAAACAAGAAAATAATTTTTAAGAACACACTGCAAAAGTTTAAGTTCTGTGCAATATAATTTTTAATATGTTTAAAGTTTTGATTTATGCTCGTTATTTTTTAAATACTCTTTTAATTTTTTGATTCAAGCTTATAATAATTTGATCCGTGACCATGTTGTTTGCTATTCTGATAATTTTGCATTCTTTTTTTTTTGTGCAATATATTTTTATTTAAATTTTGAAATCACACTTATCATTTTTTGATCTGTGACCGAAATACATTTGAAGGGAATTTAATCCCACGTTACACCCCTAATTTTCTTTAACAATTTTTTAAAAAAATGCAGTCGGATCAACTTTACTTTCATATTGCCTATCTTGAACTTTGCCTGATACAAAACATTCTGCAGGATGTTTACTACACAATGATTTGCAGATGACTTATTTTGGCAACACTCGCTTAACATGTTATTTCATCGGCATAGATTCTGAGGCTGGCCGGATGTCCCTCTACTAAACTGACCACAACAAAGGTTCCCTGCTTAGATTTCCTCCATATAAACCCCAAGTTAAGTAGATGCTGGTCTTCTAACACCCAGCCACAAGGCAAACCATGCTCATGTCATTACAGAGCACCACACTAACATCCTCTCATTTAAAACAGGCTGAACTCACACCACAGAAGGCTCATTAATCTAAACATAGTGTTCCAACAAGAGCAGAAAAGAGACGGGATATTATGGGATCAGACTTCCTTCAGGCAAACTAGCTGATAAGGATTGCTCACAATAGCATTTCCTACAGAGAGCTGATCAGTTTGAGCTGTTTGAAGTATTATTTTTAGATATGAACGTTCATTTCAGGCTTTATAGTTAAAGAACTCCTGTGAAAATCAAGTTTTTCATGTTGATTATACGTCTGTGTGGTGCTTTAAGCAAACCATAACACCATTGCTTAGTATTTTTTCCTTAAAGCTACACTGTGTAACTTTTTTAGTTTATTCTTAGCTAAAAACATTTAGTTATTTCAAAAATATATGTGCTCATTAATCTATATTTACTTCTTTCAAGTAATAAAGTATTCTCGTAAGTTTATAATATGCCGTTGAAAATACATACGGGTGAGGGGTTCGAATGCCGGTCGCCATGTTGCCCCTCAATCTTGAAAGTACATTACCCAAAGAGGTCATACCAGAAATTCAAGCTTCGCCTTTCGCATTTTAACACTCGATGGCACTGTGACGAATGTGAAGAGGGGGATTGCTTGAGACTGATATAGCCTACAATGAAAACTTTGCCTTACGCTAGTGATGTCGTACAATATACAGAATGACGATAGCACCGATAAAAGTTACTTTACTAAGATTAGCTTGCATGCCTGGGAACCTGATCGCTGATGTGAGCAATAATATGGTAAAAAAAATAACGAAAACGTAAAACTATTATTCATTTGTCATAACCTACATGTTAACTAACAAATTAAATAACTGCAAATTATAATAGTTTTCTAAAGTAACCTCATCACTTGAAGAAACACTCCTGGACGAGGTCGAACTGGAAGCCATGTTAATCTTGGACTAAATCGGCCACCGTCGGAGTTAAAACGAAATCGGAATTGAGAGGAACAGAAACTAATATTCACTGGATGGTCATATACCTTTTCACCGCTAGATGGGGGAAAATATCACACAGTGTAGCTTTAAAACTGTAGTGTCTCGGTTTGAAACTGCCCTCTCTCCTACTATCACAAATTTCTAACCAACCCAGACAACATGTGTGGCGGTGCTTTTCCTATTATTTCTAAGGATGCTGATTCTCAGAGGGCAGCTGTCTAACTCTGAGATTGTGATCGGGAACATGGTTTGTGTAACATTAGCAAAACATTATTAGCTGTTTGATAATGTAGTCAAGCCAAAGGCTAATCATATCAACTACCATCATGTGTCAACTTTTAATCAAATTCTGAATGGATTATATCTAGTAGGGGTAGGGTGATATACCGGTAGACACACGTCTCTATCACGGTTACGTTTATGTGATGTTGCTGTGCTGAGCGGTCACGTTGGCTTGCGTATTAAAGCACTGTGGTTTAAAAACAGGGGATTTTAAACCATTAAAGCACAATTAGCAGAGAAAGACAACTCATAGCGCCATCTGAGAGATGTGCGACATGAAGCCGCTGCTCAAAAAGAGTGAGAACTGAACTGATTGCTTTTTGCTGCCTAATTGGGCTTGAACGGTTAAATGCACATAACTGTGTATTTGTAAGTAAACAGAGCCATTTATGCCTTAAAGGCCCACTGAAGTGCTTTGAAACGCGCCGCATTATTCAATGTGTTGACGTAATTTCCCTTGAAACGGCTCCAGCTGTTAGCAGCTCCTCCCCTTTTTTGAAACAGCCAATAGCTTTTCGTTAATACATACAACAGTTTGACTAGAGCCTTTTTGTTTGGTAAAGCCAGTTTCCTCTAACCGTTTATCATCATAATCTCCTCCATATTGCTTTGAAATACAGCATTCTGTGCAGAATTCAAACGAGTCCGATGTGTTTTGTTGTCTGCGCCGACTCACGCATATGATCCGCGCTGCACTCTCGTGTCTATAGTCTAACTTTAGACCAGAGCCGTTGGTGTGTGTGTGTGTGTGTGAGTGTGTGTGCTGCTGCGGTGCGTGAAACCAGACTTAATTCGCTCCGACTGAAAGCATATTTACACTGAATCGTTTTCTGTCGCAACAGTAGCGTGCTATGTGCTTTTCACCATGTAGAAATTAGTAAATGTGTGAACAACTGACCGATTTCAGCCACAGCTTCAGCATCTATATATAATGTAGGGGGCTAGAGAATTCTAGAGAGCATTTGATTGGACAGAAGATTTGTTTTGGAACATACCAGCTTATTCATAAACTTAAGGCTAACATAGTCATACTAAATTTTGATTTCAATGGGCCTTTAAGTGAACATCAACAGTTGAGAAAGTATATTGGATCCGTGCAGTCGGTCTTAAAGTGACAGCATTCAAATGTACCTGCTGTTGTTATTAATATGTTAATCAAACAACAATAAAAGAGAGAAAATCTCTCACTACTCTTGACATAATCCCTTTTATAACTTTAATAAGAATACATTTAAATTTAATTTACACAGTAAAGACTATGCATTGTTTTTTATAGATTTGATTGCTAAATATATATATCGTTATTGTGAAATAAGATTTCTCATTTCGCCAAGAAAGCGTGCAAAGACAGCTCCCTTAATAATCACTAAAAAGCTGTCACTCAGTTCACTCAATGAAGTTGACCGTCTACATTGTTCAATGAATCTCTTACTTACATCGTGTCACTTTGTACTTTGTAATGCATTGTTTAGGGAGCAATCACGAGTGCTGAACAAAAACTCTGCCGTTTTGAGCAGTAAGCGGATTCTGATTAAATTCAAGAAATCATATTCAACATATCTATGATTGGCTACTTTGCTCAAGGCTACAAAAACACATTTGACGTTCACTAGAGCGCATATACGCGCTGGAGTGTTAACCAATCCGTTTCATTAATATGATATTATTATAGTATCAACTGAGGGTGCTCTTGCTCTCGTTTGAGGGTGCTCAGCACTCCCTATGTTATTCGCTCTTCCTCTTCTTTTTCTGAATCAGTTCCTGGTTCAAACAAATATGGATGAAATAATCCAATATTTACACTTTCCACTGTGTAGCGTTTACTAGTTGACCGAATGGATCAGGTAGTCCAAGCTGGTGTGATCGAGTGGATGTGGCCGGGGACTAATTTGCATATTCATTGATTGTTCAGCTATTTTAAGGCATGAAGAAATCATTTTTACTGGAAAATATTTACATGCATATATGTTTATGTTGGTTATCAAAGATGAGTTTTAAGGGATATAATTATTGACTGCAGGGAAACTATAAGCTTTTAAAACACTCTTTTGGTTAAACTATACATCAAATTGATCAAATCAATTCTAAAACCAGGAAATTAACAACTGAACTCACGTTTCTGAGTCTGACCCAGAGAGCGGTCCTAAAGGAGTTCAAGAGCGCATGCGTCACATGAGTCCTGCTAATCCATGTCACTGTCCTAGTTGTAAACAGGACTGAATTCTGCACACTTGAATCAAACATTATGCCGCATATTCTGGACATTGTTTTGAAACAAGAAATTACGCAAATTTTAGTTGCTGTCTCAAGAAATCTCTGCGAGAATGAGGTCATGCTGTTTTCAAACACTCTGAAACCCACCAGTAGGGCAGTCGGCTGCCGCTTCATTCATGTGACCTACTTTTCGTGATGGCTGTCTCTGGATGGGGAGGGCAAAGACCCCCAGAGAAGTGAGAAGAGTGCACGAACAATGAGAATGCATTTCTCCATACTTCACACACTTTCAGGCTTGAGCACCCAGACATTGACTGCATAATTCAATGACCACTTTAAAAAAGGTCACGATAAACAAGATATTATTTATTTCTCTCTAAAAGACTGAAGACACATCGAAATACACTACAGGCTAATTGCAAGATCCAAAATGCATGACCGTCAAACTCAGCCCCTTGGTTTTAGTGCTGCATCTCTGAGCCACTAAAAGCTTTTACATCTGCTCGATACATGGGCATCCGTTTGGAAACACAAGCCTCAAGAGGATCTCTTTGATTTTGAAACAGTCTCATACTAATGACTTAAATATCTTATAATGCACGTTATATCATTTTATGAAAAAGGTGTTTGAACTCTTAATGGCACTTTGAAAACCATTACCTATATTAGCCTATACTGAAGGAGTACCAGGTAGAACTTTGTTCCCGTCATGACACTAGAATATGAACTGATAAAATGAAGGTGTGATATGAGCAAAGGTTCACTGAACTGAAAGCTGAATTTAAGAGGCCATCAGTTATCGTACTGTAAACATGACAGTTTGCATGGTCGCAATTAAATTTTATTTTATGATTTGGATAAACACACATTAGTAGGCAGCTTCAGGCATCAAAAATTGTGCATCCTAACAAGTAAGCACTTCAAGGTAACTCAAAGCGAGAAAACACTTCCAATAGCTTCACATTTCAACAGATCAAATCAGACAATGACCTCTCATAAAGCCTGCAGGTTAGCTTGATTTACTGATATGTTGAATTAAAAACCAATAATGCAATTTCCAACTACCTACTTCTCTCTATAACTCAGTTTGTTTTAGCTCACAGACATATTTTTGCTGCTATAGGAAGGATATTTTTTTAAAGATGGGAAACATCGTTACTAATACTTTTTTTAATCATTAGTAATAGTCCAATAGCGACTAGTAGCTTTTTCAATTTCACAAATATACATTAAAATATCATTACACTAAAAAAATGGTGTGGGATTTACTTGAGATAATTTTCACTCTGAAATTGCTAGTACATTTCACAAATAATTGCAAAGAAATGGCAAGTAAAACACAATTAAAAATGTAAGACTGAAATTGCATTTTCTTGTAAAACTCCAATAATCTTTGCTTTATTGTTTAAGTTTGTTTATCACTGTTTCACAGTGAAGCGTCTATATTTAAATAGCAGGGGTGTAACAATACCCTCATGTCATGATTCGATGCATATTCACGATACTGAACTTACAATACGATATGCGATACATCAAGAAATATGGTAAAAGGTTAACAAAAAATGTAGGCTACTGTTGATTAAAATGCTAAATTTGGTATCCAATTTGGGGTGGAAATGAAGAGGTTTGGACTTGGTGCTGGTAACCCAATGCACAGGACAATAGTGACACCAGAGTAAAAACTGAAACAAAAGCTGAAAATAAGTAAACTTGAACTTTTTCCCTCACATAGTACCTATTCACAATAAATATTGTAACTATCCACGATACATTGTTGCTTTTTGTATTGCGATATATTGTGACACGGTATATTGTTACACCCCTATTAAGTAATCACTAGGACATTTTCCTTCTGTACTAACAAATAGCAATTTTTAACAGTCAAGATCTGTGAGTGGGGTTTCAATTAACTTTCGACTAATTTGTTGCTGTACCACTGATTTCAGTTCCCACTAATTGAATATACTATTAGAGTATTACAATACATTTTACATAGCCTATTAATAAAGTTTGTTAAAAAAAAAGTTAATCTTACTATTAAGGCTTTAATTTAATTAAAAAGTTCTGACCAGTAAACACGCAAATGTAGGCTAACTACTGAGATAAGAAATGCTAATTCTAAAATAGGTGTACACCTACTACTAATAGCAAATGAATAAGTACTAGAATAATGACTAGTCCGAATTGGAATAGATAGGCCTACTACACATTAGCGGAATACTAGTCATTAAAAAATACTAGTTCGTTTTAAGAAATAAGTGTAAAAAGGGGTTGCCATACAAAGGGCTCGTTGGCAATGCATTGGCTGCATGAAAAAACTTGCCCCGCGGTGGTTCCAGTTCCTTACCTGACTTCGCTCGAAGTTTTCCTTTTCAAGTTCCAAACTGTTGGCACCGCCAGGGCGACGGCTGAGCACTTTGGGAATCGGGTTGGGGACTTGCTGCATGGAACTCTTGACGCGGTCCATTCTGGGAAGAAAATCCAAACAGCGCGAGCGACGGAGACTTCTTAAATCAACATAAATAGAGTGCAATAAAAGAGATTTAATCTAGAAATGAGCACGAAAAACCCAAGCCCTCGTCGTTATCACAAAAGGTCATTTTCTGCGTCCACCGCCCATGAATATCATTCCAGTGCTATCCGCTGTCTACTTCGGGAGCGTGCAAAACATGCGTCCCTGCGCACAACCACAGATCTATAAGCGAAAACACACAGCGTCAGGTCGCGCGATATACTATACTAATCAAGTCAAGCAAAAGCAGCGCCTGTCAAAGGCTCCTCCCAGCGCTTCCACACACTGACTGGAGAAATCATTAGCTCCCGCCCTTCAAAACAGTTATCTGCCCTGCATCCCAATGTGCATAGCCTACTATGCACCCTATCCACCCTAAATACTATTGAATATTACTAATGTCACATACTATGGCAAGCCTTTTTAACATTTAATCCTAAAAACGTACTAGTATCTATTTTCATGCCACTAGTAGGATGGATAGTAATATGCACATTGAGATGCAGGGCTGATTCACACGTTTAACTAGAACTGAATCTTACATTAATATTTCTCAGATTTATTGTTTTGATTTGTATCAACCATTAAAAAGCATACTTTAGGGTATAACAGTAAAAACTATCACAAAACAAAACAATCTAATGAAAAATAATATTTAAACACAGTAAAAAATAAATAAAAATAAAATAAATACAGAACCTATCAACAATTTAAATTGACAAAAGTTAATTTTAAGCAGATTTTACTTAAAGGGAAAGTTCACCCCAAATGAACCCATAATTTACTCACACTCAGAATATAATCGGAATAAGATCTTCTTTTAAACGAGTACAATCAGAGTTATATTAAAACATTTCCTGGCTAATCCAAGCTTTATAAAGGCAGTGAATGGCTGCCCAAAATTTAAAGGCCAAAAAAGTGGATCCATCCATTATCGTAAGTTGAATACGGAAGGCGATCTGGCAGAAGCGTGATATTTTACTTTATAACGTGTTAATTATTGATATTTTTCTTACTCAAACCCATCGATTTGCTTCAGAAGGCCTTTATTAACCCCCGGAGCCGTGTGGAGTACTTTACTGCTTGCATTAGGATAGTTTTATATAATTCCAATTGTATTCGTCTGAAAGAAGAATGTCAGATATACCTATAGGATGGCTTAAGGGTGAGTAAATTACGGGGTAAGGCGAACTATCCCTTTAATTACACATGTGAAATTTACTTTAAAAATCTGTGCGCAAAAAGTAAATTGTTGTTTCATTTTATTTATTTATTTTGTGTGCAGATGTACAAGTCCTTTTCAAACTTAGCAGTGCATGCATATTTTAGAGAACTGAAACAGAGTTGTGTTAACCTCAACAATAAAAATAAACCCTTCAACTTGACACTTTCCTAAGTGAGGTCCATATCTATCTTTAACTTGTTTTTGTTCCATTTCTAAGTTAAGCAGATTTTATGGTCTTGTATAGAAGCATTTATGAGGAACCATAGGCAGATGCCATCTTGACTCACGTTATTTCATTTGTATTCTCTTAGTATTTGCTGCACCAATTAATCTCATTATTCCTTTATCAACAAATATCACTGCCAAACCTTTAGGAGTGGCACCTGCAATCGCTAACTGTGTCCTATCTCTATGGGCAGAGGCCAGATTCAATTTCCCCGCAAAGCAAATTCTATCAGAAGGCCGAGTCAGAGTTTTGTTTCAATGATTCAGTAGAATGACGGTGTGAAGTCATTTTGCTCTGTGACCTGCGTGCTCATTATCTTCTCTGCTGTCAGCAGAAGATGCCAACCGCAGTCAACACCACAGTATGTCAGCAGAGGAACCTTGAAAACCAAATGATCTGACCATTGCTTCACTTTAATATAAATGTGAGGGGGAAAAAAATACATTTCCTTTCAGAACACTGCAATAAATGTGCAGGCTTTTGAGTACTGTCCTAAATAGTGCTATTGTCCGACTTAATGCAACTTGTCTTGTGTCTTATCTTGCCACTATCTGACGTTTGTGTGTGTGTGTGTGTGTGTGTGTGTTTGTGTGTGTGTGTGTGTGTGTGTGTGTGTGTGGACTGGTAATCCTACGGTATGGGGACAAAATGTCCCCACAAAGATGGCAATATCCAAATTTTTGTCCTTGTGGGGACATTTTTTGGTCCCCATGAGGAAAACATCTTATAAATCACACTAAGTGATGTTTTTGAAAAAGTAAAAATGCAGCATGTCTCCTGTGATGGGTAGGTGTAGGGGCAGGGGCAGTGTAGGGGATAGAAAATACGGTTTGTACAGTATAAAATGCATTACGCCTATGGAATGTCCCCATAAAACATGGAAACACAACATGTGTGTGTGTGTGTGTGTGTGTGTGTGTGTGTGTGTGTGTGTGTGTGTGTGTGTGTGTGTGTGTGTGTGTGTGTGTGTGTGTGTGTGTGTGTGTGTGTGTGTGTGTTGTTCTGCTGCAATATTCAAATTAGATTAATCTATGGAAACAAGCCCCACACTACTGACCTATATTAGTCTGACATGTATTTTAAAACCGACCACATCATAACGAAAAATATCAGTAACTGCAAAACTAAGAGAAGTTGTAAGAGTAGAAATGAAACACTGTAAATAAGATATTTTATAAATATAACTCCTTGGCCATAACTAAATGCTAACCTTCAGTTTCACCCTTGTTTGTATTGTTTTTCTTATTTTACCATATTTGTGTTGTTGGTATATTTATTTATCTTTTTTTGCTAATGTATTCTTATTCATTTTTTCTTTCTTTCAGTCTATCTGCGTCACTGTCCTTGTGTGTTTTTCCAACAACTGGAATATCTTATTTTGTGTCATATTATAAAATAGATCCTAAAGGTGTCAAATTATACTATATTATTATGGGACATGGGGTTGGTTGGCGTAGGGTTAATTACTGGTTCACTGGATGCTGTTACAAAAAATATAGCATCTGAATGTTTGCCCTCATGCCTATTAAAGCCTGTCAAGGATCATAAACTAATCATAGCCTATGTATCATAAAAATATAAATACAAAATATTGGGTTGGTTGGCACAATTAGTCATATGATCTGAGTTCAGGAAAAAAGCTTTCATCTATGCCTAGTTATCTATTAATGTTTGTTTCTGCTTGAGATATTCATCAAAGAATAAACATCGTAGCTTGCTAGCAGGATGCATAAAGAAAAGCTTCTAAAGAAAAGTTCTCAATTCTTTTAATTTAGCTACATCTAGTGGTTATACAACGCTACAACACTTACATGATAGATTAAAAATATATATATATACAGGTCCTTCTCAAAAAATGTGCATAATGTGATAAAAGTTCATTATTTTCCATAATGTAATGATACAAATTAAACTTTCATATATTTTAGATTCATTGCACACCAACTGAAATATTTCAGGTCTTTTATTGTTTTAATACTGATGATTTTGGCATACAGCTCATGAAAACCCAAAATTCCTATCTCAAAAAATTAGCATATCATGAAAAGGTTCTCTAAACGAGCTATTAACCTAATCATCTGAATCAACTAATTAACTCTAAACACCTGCAAAAGATTCCTGAGGCTTTTAAAAACTCCCAGCCTGGTTCATTACTCAAAACCGCAATCATGGGTAAGACTGCCGACCTGACTGCTGTCCAGAAGGCCATCATTGACACCCTCAAGCGAGAGGGTAAGACACAGAAAGAAATTACTGAACGAATAGGCTGTTCCCAGAGTGCTGTATCAAGGCACCTCAGTGGGAAGGAAAAAGTGTGGCAAAAAACGCTGCACAACGAGAAGGTGACCGGACCCTGAGGAAGATTGTGGAGAAGGACCGATTCCAGACCTTGGGGGACCTGCGGAAGCAGTGGACTGAGTCTGGAGAAACATCCAGAGCCACCGTGCACAGGCGTGTGCAGGAAATGGGCTACAGGTGCCGCATTCCCCAGGTCAAGCCACTTTTGAACCAGAAACAGCGGCAGAAGCGCCTGACCTGGGCTACAGAGAAGCAGCACTGGACTGTCGCTCAAATTTTGCATGTCATTCGGAAATTAAGGTGCCAGAGTCTCGAGGAAGACTGGGGAGAAGGAAATGCCAAAATGCCTGAAGTCCAGTGTCAAGTACCCAGTCAGTGATGGTCTGGGGTGCCATGTCAGCTGATGGTGTTGGTCCACTGTGTTTTATCAAGGGCAGGGTCAATGCAGCTAGCTATCAGGAGATTTTGGAGCACTTCATGCTTCCATCTGCTGAAAAGCTTCATGGAGATGAAGATTTCGTTTATCAGCATGACCTGGCACCTGCTCACAGTGCCAAAACCACTGGTAAATGGTTTACTGACCATGGTATTACTGTGCTCAATTGGCCTGCCAACTCTCCTGACCTGAACCCCATAGAGAATCTGTGGGATCTTGTGAAGAGAAAGTTGAGAGACGCAAGACCCAACACTCTGGATGAGCTTAAGGCCGCTATCGAAGCATCCTGGGCCTCCATAACACCTCAGCAGTGCCACAGGCTGATTGCCTCCATGCCACGCCGCATTGAAGCAGTCATTTCTGCAAAAGGATTCCCGACCAAGTATTGAGTGCATATCTGAACATAATTATTTGAAGGTTGACTTTTTTTGTATTAAAAACACTTTTCTTTTATTGGTCGGATGAAATATGCAATTTTTGAGATAGATAATAAAAGACCTGAAATATTTCAGTTGGTGTGCAATGAATCTAAAATATATGAAAGTTTAATTTGTATCATTACATTATGGAAAATAATAAACTTTTATCACAATATGCTAATTTTTTGAGAAGGACCTGTATATAGGTTGGAGTACCATTACAGTGCAGAACTCTGTATTGTCTGCCTCACAGTAATAGCTGACAGGTATCTAACTTTAAAAATCTCTACAAATTATAAGGAAACAACCAGAATATACATTGATGCCCTCAGCACTTTAATTTCACCAACAAATCCCATCTCGAAGTATGACGACGCATCAAGTCGGATGTTATGCCTGTAATACCTTATTGCTTTAACAATTTTTAGGCCTGGGCAATATGACGATTCTTTGGCAAGTTGTAAGAATTACTGTTGAATCCAACTACATTTCATTTATTTCGGCAAATTATTTCAGCATTTCTGCAATTTCTCTTATTAAAGCCAGTCCTGCTCCAGGATGTTTTGCCACTCAGTCCGGCTGAGGGGTCGTGTTCCAGAGGGAAAGTGACATCAGTACACACCCTCTATTCAAAAAAAAGAGACATAGGCCTGTTGCAAAATTTACATTAAAGCTTTGTATTTTGACTTAAAGTCTAAATTTTGTGTCTGGATTTATATACATTTTATTTTGTGCAGTTATGTTTATATATGCTCTCTGTAATTTTTGCTTTTTGTTAACATCAATAAAAATCACAAATTAGAAATTAAAATATGAACATATATCGCAAATTAATGTATTAACATACAGTATGTATATCTAAACTTATTTACATAAATACATCTTTATGTAAATAAATCTATGCAACATGTAAACATATTTACATGTTTCATATATGTGAAAAAATATTAAGGTGCCAAAATCAAATATTTTACATATAGGAATATAAAAAATCTGATTACATTTTAATTTAATTGTGTTTTAAGACATTTAAATATATAAAAACCTATTCACATATTTCAATCATTGTGACTTGTGTGGGTATTTATGTGCTCAAGTGTGTATTGCAATAAATGTTTATATCACTTCCCTTCTTGGTATTTACTGCCTCACATCCTCGCATTCTGTTGCACAGATTTACAGGAGTGAAATTATTTTCATCCCGTTTGTACAGGGATTATAGAATGCACAATGCGAGGGTGGATACATAAATAAATTGATTTTTTATATCGGATGTCAGCTGAGCCGGATTAAATAAATGGACTACACTAGGCAGGCTGCATTTTTTGGGCCCCCCTCCATTGATGTTATTTATGAATTGAAATCTGAAACTTACCAAAGTTACTAATAAAAGTTAATTCACATTTTACATAGCCTAGTCTTTGGTTACAAATTGTGTTGTATATTAAACAGTCTATTTTTTTATATTCATTATTTATACGTCATTACACGGCTCTATTAAATGCTATTAAATTATCCTCATCCATTGGCAGTGTCATTGTTAAGGCAGTAGTACCAGTAAATAACCAATAGGTGACAGAAAGTAGGCTAATGCAATTGCATTGAACAACAATCTCGTTAAAATGATAATGCTTTAAACTAAAATCAGCTGTTTGTGTTCGGGGGTGTCAGATAGGCCTACAATAGGCTACTACAGTTAATTATAAATTGCTTAAAATCCGGATTTGTTGATCCATCGATCCTGATGAAGAAGCCAAATGTAAAACAGCTCTATTAGCCTGAATTACATTTGGAGGTGCCGTCACCAAGCGCTCGTTTTAAAACAATAACTAATATCTATTCTGTGGTATACATCTAGGGCCTATACCATGAAGCCGGTTTAGCTAGCTAGCCAGATATGTTTAAGCTTAGTTTGTACCAATCCTGGGTTTTAAGTACCATTAAAGTGGTTTGGCTTTTAGCAGTGTTCATCTCCATAGTAACTTATGCTCCGCAGCTAACCTGCTCCGTAGCAGGAAATGTTCGGGATAAGAGATCTCAAACTGAATTTGAACCAATCAGCTGTGAGCTCATCTCTGATGCAATAAAGCCACTCCCCCTGGTTCTCTTGCTCCAAATTAAAGGTCACTACATGATAAAAAAAAAAAAAAAAAAATTATATATATATATATATATATATATATATATATATATATATATATATATATATATATATATATATATATTGTCTAATGATGATTACTTAATATAATAATTGTACAATTATAAATTACATAGTAAAATATGTTCAAATAAAAATCATTTTAATAACATTTTAATATTTCACAATATTAAAGTTTTTATATATATATATATATATATATATCATAGAAACGGATTGCTTATATATATATATATATATATATATATATATATATATATATATATATATATATATATAACTACTTTCACAACTATTTTCTTTATTTATCCTCTTACATGGAACATTATTTTCTTCTTTGTAAATGCTTTTAAATTCTTTAAATATACTTCAATATCTTTATCTTCAGCAAAAGAGTTTTGAATCACGTCGGCTGTCTCGCGAGAAATGAGTCACACTTTGTGTTGAAAGGCATGTGATTGGCTGCTCACTGCTGATGTCACACATTCACGTGCACGCGCTCCACAAACTCAGGATCAAAGCCTGAGTTGACAGAGAAAGTCGATGATCAGCATCATGGGACCAACAAAGCCTGAATTGATTGGTTTGGTTTTGTCAACTCAAAACTAATACTATAACCCTGAGTTTGTTAATCTACCATCATGGTACGGGCCCCTAGTCTGTAGTTCATTCATAAAATCGTACATAAAGGAATGCGCATGCGTAGGCTTAAGGCGTCTACGCCAATAAGATTTGTTGTATTGTGAACCAATGAAATTGCATGTGGGCGGAGCGGCACATATCGCCCCTCCCCATCGTCCACACTGCACTCTGGGGTACTACGCTTGTTTTAATCAGGAGATTCTGTACTCATTCGGAAGATGCGTAATAGCGCCCCCTAGCCTCTGACAGTGAAAACACAGAAAATTCTGTGTTTGGCCGGGAAGCGTTTTCTCACAGTAAATAGAAGATAATTCCGTGTTTGGCAGGAAAGAGTTAAACAGCTCGCTTAATTCTTCAAAGGTAGAATTAAGACAGCCAGGATAACTGGAAAAAGGTTAATCCCTTATCTTGCTTTTGTGCAATCCCTCTCTGAGCTGTGCTGATGGAAGAAAACCTGTTGATTCACCGATGTTGTGTCGGTTTGTTTTCTTGTGTTTATGTGGTGGCTGTTGTCACCGAAACGGGGTGAATTTTTTTATAACTCATCTGTTTAAATTCTATTAAGCCTTAAAGTACTGCATAATTAAGGGTCTGACCACTTGACTGACACATGGATTGCCACTATGGTCGCGCTAGGTGGGCGTGGTTTCAGCATCCAGGCACCTCAGCTCCATCCATTTTCCCGCCTCTTTGCCCATTTTCAGTTATCTGGGAGTGATGCGCGATGAGTCCGGGTTTTAAACTTCAAAACTGCTCATTGGGTACCTACGGGTGATGTCACAGACACTACGTCGACATTTTTTTACAGTCTAGGGTCAGGACTATTATCAAACATGTAAGTGGCAGGTTGGATATTGTATGCCTGAGTTACAACCGCTTCCTGTTTCATGACGAAACATCGAACTTTGTGAGGCCCCAACGGACACGCCGTTCAGCGAAAACTCAAGATCTTCTGAATTTAACATCGAAAAGGCTTTAGATTAGACTGACCAAATATGATGTTGATCTGATTAAATCTCTAGGAGGGGTTTGTTAAAGTAGCCTACAACATCTAGAAATGGAAAAAACTGCAAAAAAAAAATCAGCAGAGAAAATTCAACATATCTCACTTCCTGTTGGGGTTTCAGATTTAGCTCCCAGTGACTTGTATTAGGCTGTTACATGTGTCTACCGAATTTCATACGTGATGCCTAATTGAACATTTGTAGGTGGCGCTATTGCAACATTTTGCCACTCCTAATTCTGAAACCCATATCAGACATACATTTTCACCACTTCTGACGCGTGTGCAAAGTTTCATGACTTTTCGAGCATGTTTAGGCCCTCAAAAATGTGATTCATTTCGGAGAAGAAGAATAGCCAGAGCAATTACAATAGGGTCCCTAAGTATTCTAAGTATACTTGGTGTGTTTCTTGTGATTGAATAGTCTATTAAATACCTTTTCACACATGCATACTTCACCTATAGGCCTACTATTTTATAAACTTGCACTGTTTGAACATATTGATTTATAAAGAAAACAGATATGCTCCAATACTTTTATACACTAAAAGTGCCCATTTAATCTTTAGTATTGAAACAATACACTTACAAGTAGGCCTATACTTCTTATAGGCTACATTGATATTATATACTTACTACATAAAGTATCCTAAAAATATACTTTACTTAATAAAATGAGCTTGAAGTATTTTTGTAAGGGCAATGATGATGATGTCAGAGAGATGAACACATTTTCACATTGACCTTTGTTACGAATTGCGATGATGACTGTTATATTTGAGCTTCTGATAAGTAGGGCAACAATAGTTCAATTAATTTATATGCCCCACATCACCTGAACTCTAAAGTAAGTGTGAACTTTCACACAGATTACTGTTATTAGGTCAGCAAAACAGGAAGTTGCTGCAATATGTCAGATGCTAGTATTCATAAAACATGCTCTAGTCACAGGTTTAAGACGTGAAAAGATTACTTTAAGCACGAAACACGAAACCGAAACTGTTTCACACAGGATCTTTTAAACATTTGAGAACTAGGCTACCACAGAAAAGTGTAATGATCTTTGAACGCTGGTTTTTGTCATTCCTATCGTACAGTGAAATCCCCTCAGCACACGACCTTTGGACTACATAACTTGTCGCGACGTCATCCACAGTATGTCATCAGAATTCCTTCCTATAAAATCCCGAACAGTCGCTCATTCCTCATTAGAGCAACGGAGTCGGCTTGTGAATTTTGTTCAGACAGCACAACAGGTAAAAAAATACGTTTGCTTACACTTTATATTATGGTGACGTAGTTACACTGTTCTTACTCAAATAAGTAGGCTACTGAGTAATATTCATAAACTTCGTGTACTTATATAGAGTTAGAGTTTGGTCGTTTAGGGTTAATTACTGTATTATACATAGCTAATTTACTGTTACGTAAATGTATACGTCGCCTAAAAATAATGCTTTTTGTTGATAATTAGAACTTTTATAGTGTTATTTTTGTTTCTGTGAGATGTTATTTACTGGATTAAATATTATTTTGAGTAAAGTTTGAAGTAGAAGAAAAATGTTGCTATGAATTTGAATGACAGTTTGAATGATCTTTTGCAGATTTTCTGCTAATTACAGTATCATGGCTTCTGAGGACATTGTGAGTAACCAGGTGTGCCATTTAATCCTCATTTATACAATTTAATTTTAATTTAGAGTTAATTAATTTTTTACCTAATTATTAATACTATGAAAATATTGAACGTCACTTAATCTGTTCATCCCTGTCCGTTCTTTTCTAGAATGTGGTTGACCGAATAGTTCACCTTCCCTTGGTTATTTCCACCTATGGCATGGTATCAAATGTGTACAGCAACACCAAGAATAACTTTCCATACTTGAAGTCTGTGTGTGAGGTGGCTGAGAATGGTGTGAAATCCATAACCTCTGCTGCTTTGTACGGTGCTTTACCAATCATTGGCAAACTAGAGCCTCAGAGTAAGTCGATTGTTGTTTGCCGGAGGAGATCAGGGCATATTACAGTGTGAAAATGTGTTTAACAAAAGTTATTGTGTCCCCCTGTAGTTTCTAAGGCAAATGACATGGCGTGCAAAGGGCTGGATAAGATAGAGAAGACTCTGCCGATCCTACGCAAGCCATCTGATCAGGTATTTAGTAAACTTCATTATTGTATAAATTGTTTAGCTTAAGAGAGGTACCATAGTTTTAAGCATGCTCTAATGCATTCTTCTCTTTCAGATCGTCAAAGAGGCAGTGACGGGAGCCAATGAAGCTGTCAGCGGTACCGTGAACGGTGCCAAAGAGTCCCTCGGTGAAGTGATGGGCCGAACACGAGGGGCAGTTCACGACGGCGTGGAAAAGACCAAGATGGTGGTTAGTGGTGGAGTCCAAACGGTGATGGAGAGCAGGGCGGTCAAACTGATGAGCAGCAGAGTGGACACAGCCCTGAGCACATCTGAGACTCTGCTGGAGCAGTACTTACCTGAAACTGAGGAGGAGAACGGTGAGGATAGACCATGTTTATTGGTACTGGGACAGTTGCTCAGCTTAAGGGTAATTTCTAAAAGATGGCCTCTTTTCTTCCCTATTGTGATGGATATCCAAGTGAAACGGCTTCTTAAATGAGAAAAATGTAGGGCGGGAAAAAAATGTATAGCTTTGTCTATCGGGAATTGATTGGATGGTTGTGGTTTGCTATTGGTCGATCTCATGTGAGTGACAGGTTGCTCCGCCCTCGCGCCAGTAAACATGTCATCAGAGAAGAGATGTTGCTGCAAGAGAGAAGGGAAGTTATGAGGGCATATTAATTTAAAAATAATAATGATGTACACAGATAAATCATTTATAACAAATACTGAAATATTTCATAAAAAATTAAGAATTGTCAATTTTGATTTCATGGTGACTTTAAAACATGCCGCTTACAAAATATGTAAGTCATCATTCATTCACTCTCATGTTGTTCCAAACCTGTATGACTTTATTTTATCTGTGGAACACAAAGGAATATGTTTTAATAAATAGGTTGAAAATGTTGTTTTAGACCCACTGACTTTCATTGTATGGGAATTGAAAGTCGTAATTGGAAGAACGTGTGTGAATTTTCATATATTTTGTGAACTATCCCATTATTATTATTCTATAAAAGCCTCTTGCACTCTAAATCTGCATATGTACACATAAGCTTCCTCATATCTTGTGATAGTATTGTGGTACGCCTCTTATAAAGTATGACTTTTCAAATTACATTGAAAGAACATCCATACTGTATGCTCTGTTAAGAACATCAAATACATCAGAAGACTGCATTTAGTATTGGGAATTATTTTCCTGAATTTCAATTTCCTGGAAAAGAAGTATTAATCCTATTCATGTGTGGAACATCAGAATTAAACACATCTCAAAGAGATCGTTGACTAGGAATCTGAAAATAAATGATCGTTTCAGGAGCCTCACTAATCTTCATTTATAAAGTGCAGATGGAAAATTATGAAATCTAACAAATGCTTCTTTGTCCTGTTTCTGTGGTTGTCCTTTCAAAATCTCTCTTAGAATGTGAAGTGAAGAACACAGAAGGATTTGAAAACAACAGTGAAGCACCCAGTTACTACGTGCGACTCAGGTCGCTCTCCAGCAAAGTCAAGGACAGGACTTACCAGAGAGCGGTAGATAAGGTTCGCAATGCCATGCAACACAGCCAGCGAGTCCAGATATCCGCCGCTGAACCACACCATGGATAAAAACACAAAGACATATTTAGTCATAATTATGGCCTAAAAAGGCAAAACTATGACTGTCATAATTATGAATGCTAAAGATTTAAAAAAATCTTAATTATGACAAAAAATTTAAATTATGACACTAATGACAGACATCATTTTGAAGTTTTATGTAATAATTATGACAAAAAAATTAAACCTTTAGAAATTATGACCGTCATAATTATAATATTTTTTAAACAGTCGAAATTGATATAAAGTCAAAATGATGCTATAAATTAAAAAATCGTATGCTATAATTATAATTTCATAATTTTATGTCATAATTATGATTTAGTATGTGATAATTTTGACTTTTCATCTCATAAAAGACTCAGTATGTCCGAATTGTGACTTTTCATTGGGTAAATTACGTAGTATTTGTCATAATCGTCTTTTTAAGGCATAATTAATTAGAACTTAGTGTCTTTATTTTCACATAATTATTATCAATAATTTTTGTCAATTATTTAGTGTCATAATTATGACTTTTTATAATTTAATGTCATAATTTTGACTTTTGATCTCATAATTATTACTTAGTATGTCATTAATTATGAGCATTTATGTAAGAATTTTGACTTTTAACAGTTTATTGTCATTGACTTTTTAAGCCATTATTTTGACTTATGTCTTAATTTTCACTTTTTATGCAATAATTATAATTTGTCATAATACCGACTTTTTATCTCATAAATTAATTAGTATGTCATAATATTGAAATTTAATCTCATTTTGAGTAAGAATTTTGACTTTTGATGCCATAAATGTTTAAACTGTTTAATGTCATTGACTTTACAGGCCATTTATTTTGACTTGGTGTGTCTTTATTTTGACTCACACATGACTTTTATCGCATAATTATTACTTAGTATCTCACATTATGCTTTAATGTCATAATTCCAACTTTTTATCTCATACGGTACATTATTCCTCATAATTACGTTTTACTAAAGCATGATTTTTTTTTCTTATGTGGCGGAAATGGTTATTATCCTAATGTTATTTCGTTTTCTTATTAGATTGAATATACCTGGAAGAGTATTGATGTGTCTAACCAGAAGCTGCATGAGAAACTGAGTTCACTGATGGGCTGGAAGACTCGAGAAGAGAACGAGTCAGTCACAGACAATGAAGCTGAGGTATTCGAGATATCATGTAACTTCAAATGATCTTAAAAATACAGTCTGAATTTCATGTTTTTAGAGACGTGAAGTTCAGTTTTCATGGTTAAATACTTGGATCTCATTTTTTCTTCTACAAATGTTTCTTTCAATCAGCAAATAGAATCACGCACACTGACCATTGCGTACAACCTCAGCCAGCAACTCCAGACCACATATCTGGTCCTGGTGTCCAGCCTCAAAGGTCTCCCTCAGCACGCTCAGGTCCAGGTCACCTCTGTCAGCCACTCTGCACTGGAGGTATACAGCAGCTTCAGAAAGACCGCCACCATAGGAGATATGTCCAGTACCATACTCGTCATCAGTCGATCTCAGCTGAGCAAAATAGGAGATTCCATGGAGAACGTCATGGACTACCTGCTCAACAATACACCTCTCAATTGGCTGGTAGGTCCGTTTTACCCACGCGTGGCACGCAATACTGCAAACGGCCCTAAATCTAACAAACAAAGGACCCTTCAGCCTGAAGTGGAGATGATGTCAGTGAATGAAGAGCGATGAAATTTCATAATATTAACCATTTGTTTATATCTTACAAAAATACATACAAACACACATTCCTGCCAATCAAATATTTTCTGTGATGATAATCATATTAAATAAACAACATTTTCCTGAATAATATTTCTTAAGTATTCTTAGCCTGCATATGCCTAATCCTGTTAGGCATAAATAGTGCCTTTTACACATTATTTAATCTGCTGTCTTTTTATTGTTTTTGTACATTTCTAATAAAAAATACACTTACAATATTATTTTTTGTGGTGTTTTTTGTTTCGAGGATGGAAATGTCAATTTTGCAGTAGGACAACGCAGTGTCTTTTGGTGAAAAAATTAATTTGATAAAAATGTTATAATAGATCCACTAAGCAAGGGTGCATTCATATACAGTCCTATTATTGAAATGTCAGCATTTTAATAGATTAAAATAAAGTTAACTTTTGTTGTTGTTTCTATAAAAGCGGATTGTCTTGACTGATTGGTGGTTCTTTGTGTAATTTGTGGATTTACATAAGTTTTTAAGGTCATTGTCTTCTCGAATCTTAATTGTCCGATACCTCTTATGCTATTATAATAAAAGTGTAAAAGTAGATTACCTTTTTTTGCGTCATGTCCGATTTCATCTTTTCTGATCTGGCATCAGAGATATGCTAATTGTCCAGAAAACTCTTGAGAATGGCCACCGATTACCTTCACATTACCTTCACATCACATCTACATTACCTTCACAATCATCTTCACCCACACGGTGGCTCAGAGAACTATCGCCTCACAGCAAGCAGGTCCCCGCCGGTTCGAGCCCCGGCTGGGCTGAGCCAGGAGTCTTTTCTGAGTGGAGTTTGCATGTTCTGCGGTTTCCCCCACAGTCCAAAGACATGCTGGTTGAGTGGATTGGATATGCCAAACTTGTCGTCGTAGGGTTGAGTGTGAATGTGTTCCAGCAATCTCAGTGTATAAGGCTAGGAAGATGGATATATGGATGGACTATAATCTTCACCCAGGATAGGGTTCTTTTATTCAAAATAATACCACGAAGAAGAACGTTTAATTGATGTGCCGCTAGATGGCGCTCTAATAAAGAGTGCCACATTCCCCACTGCATCATACATCACAAAACATTTCATTACAAAAAACAAACACAAACAATTGTAACTACTTTCCAGTCACCTTTAAAAACAGGATATGGGATTCCTGTAGATATTATGTATAATAGCTTGCAATTGAAAAAGTGGCCTGTATGTGTATACAGACATCACACTGTAAAAAATATATTGTTGGTTTAACTTTAAAAAATTGGTTACCTGGTTGCCTTAAAATGTTGAGTTCATTGAAATTAAAACTTTGAGTTAGTAAAACAAAAGAGATTGGTTTAATAAACAGAAACTCAAAATGTTATGTTGTCTGAACCACATTAATTATCTAAGTTAATTTGACAAATGATAAAGTTGTAATAAATCATGAAAACATTTTTACAGTTTAGTTTTAACCTCATCGACAACTCAAATCCCTAAACTCAAAATTGTCTAGTGACTGGTCACATTTAAATTGTTCAGTTGGCCTAATTTAATTTCTGTCAATCGAATTTGATCAATTGTGGCAACTGGCAACAGTCTGTTAACGTGGGCTCAATCTGAAATAATATGTTGAGCCAATGGAAATATTTTGTTTACCAAACCGTGTTGTTGGTCCAATTTAATATTTTAAATAATAGAAGCAATTGTTTAATTCTCACTGTCCCCAATTTTTTTTTTTTTTACAAAAAACATAAATACGTTAAACAAAATACAGAACACTGACAACCGTGTTGACATTTAGCCTATATATTAAGCACAAGAGGATTCAGAGGATTATAGGCATTGCATAAATATTATTTTATATATTATACATTTTGCTAGATTTATATTAATTCTCTCTTTATTTAACATTTGAGTACAGTAGAAGAACCACAACACAAGTATCCACACAGAGGTTTCAGGAAATCACACATTACTTCATATGTAGTTTGGTGAGCTTTCAAGGCAAGGCTTATAAAGTACAGTCTGTAAAACAACACGCTTCTCACCATTAAAATGGTTTACAATAAGGTTCCATTTGTTAACATGAATTAACTTTTTAACGGCATTTATTAATCTTAGTTAATATTAATTTTAACGTTTACTACTACATTATTCAAATTAAAAGTTTTAATATTACTTAATGGCCCTGATTTAATATGAATTAAGAACAGAATGTTAACAAAGATGAATAAATATTGAAACAAATGCATTTTGCTCATTGTTAGTTGATGTTATGAAATGCTTTAAATAATGTTAACTAATGGGACCTTATTGTAAAGTGTTACCGTTAAAACAAAACAAAAACGATTCAAATCAGAACAATTCATTTGAAAAACATTAGATAAAGCCAGAGGAAAAGAGTAATGAGGCTTACAGGAGGCATGCTCATTGTAGCATTACCTAAAGTGAGTGAGAATGAAAGAAAGAAAGAACAAAAGGGTCAGAAACAGGAATTTCATCCTTTCTAATCAAGCTAATGGTCTAATTCAGTCAAGTAACGATTACACTATCAGTGTTCAGCTTACCTATTGCAGAATGTCTTTGCAGAGCATCTGTTTCTGATGCTAGCACAGGTTCTACAATTAAGAAAAAGACTGAGATTAACACAGTCTTGTAACTGGCCGTAACAGGTAAACAATCATACTCATATACACTCATAATAAATCAGTGAACAGTTCTTAAGGGGTTAGTTCATCCAAAAATTCAATTTTCTTCATTAATTACTCGCCCCCATGTCGTTCCAAACCTGTAAGACTTTCGTTCATCTTCGAAACACAAATTAAGATGTTTTTGACGAAATCTAAGAGATTTCTGTCCCTTCATTGACAGTCTGCGCGACTACCACTTTGACATTTCAAAAGTTCATAAAGAGATCCTAAAACTAATCCATATGAATTTAGCGATTTAGTCCAACATTTTCTAAAGAGACTTGATCACTTAATATTCTGATCAGATGTACGTTAGTCTTTTATACACATATAAATATTCCTCACCACACACATCAGTTGTGGCACATCAGAAGCTCAATCATGTTCACTTGACGTGCAAGAACCAATGAGGTTCATTCTAGTGTTACGCAGCACATTTGAGCTTCTGCAGGAACCAATGAGGTTCAATCTCGTGTTACCCATCACGTTTGAGCTTCTGCAAGAACCAATGAGATTCAATCTCGTGTTACGCATCACGTTTGAGCTTCTGCAAGAACCAATGAGGTTCAATCTCGTGTTACACAGCACATTTGAACTTCTGCAGGAACCAATGAGGTTCAATCTCGTGTTACGCAGCACGTTTGAGCTTCTGCAAGAACCAATGAGATTCAATCTCATGCTACGCATCACGTTTGAGCTTCTGCAAGAACCACTGAGGTTCATTCTCATGTTACGCAGCATGTTTGAGCTTCAGCAAGAACCAATGAGATTCAATCTCGTGTTACGCATCACGTTTGAGCTTCTGCAAGAACCAATGAGATTCAATCTCGTGTTACGCATCACGTTTGAGCTTCAGCAAGAACCAATGAGATTCAATCTCGTGTTACGCATCACGTTTGAGCTTCAGCAAGAACCAATGAGGTTCAATCTCGTGTTACACATCACGTTTGAGCTTCAGCAAGAACCAATGAGGTTCAGTCTCATGTTACGCAGCACGTTTGAGCTTCTGCAAGAACCAATGAGGTTCATTCTCATGTTACGCAGCACGTTTGAGCTTCAGCGAGAACCAATGAGGTTCAGTCTCGTGTAACACAGAACGTTTGAGCTTCTGCAAGAACCAATGAGATTCAATCTCATGTTACGCATCACGTTTGAGCTTCAGCAAGAACCAATGAGGTTCAATCTCGTGTTATACATGTAGTGATTTTACTTCCGTCCTTCCAAGAACGCTAAATAAGGTAGTGATTGGTACTCACGTCACAGCATGTCACTTAAGTTGTGGTTTTGAGTACATCAGATGATCACCTTCCCCTTCTCTTAGTTTGGGACACTAGTCAAGGTCTTTTCACTTGGCTGTATGAGAACACTCCAAACAGGAGGCTGTCCAATCATTTAGACTGAATGTAAAGGGAGGAGAGTTGGTCGGCTGATTTATCTGAAAGATTGGTGAGATTTCTAACTTGTAGAGCCTCTTCTGTGTTATCAGCACAAGGAAGACACAATAAAATAGATTTTATTAACAAAAGATAAACAAGAATAACTTACACAACTACTAAATGAATACAATGAATGATAAAGGAATAAAGCAACTAAGATGTAGGGCGTAGTAACTATGGAAGAGCGAAGAACCTTATTATTTGTCAAACAAATAAATGAAAGATTATTTGTTATTAACTAGCATCAGTTATATTACCTCTAATGTAAATTAGAAAATTATATACTAATAATATACAACAATACCATGGTCTCTGGAAAGAGGTTTTGATATTTACGTTCCACGTGGTGGAGTAAGCAGTCCGATGGTGATGACTTCTTCCACTGGTTGTGCTGGGTGACAATGCAGCGGGGAAAGGAGCCGAAATCCGTTTCAACAGCCTTGAACACAAAGGTCTGTGGGATGCTGATCTCCTGGATCACCAAAGGGTCCTAAAATCTGGAACACGCAGATGCGGCCCTGAAGTAGGTGCAGAAGGTCCTTAATCTGGAACATGCAGACGAAGGAACCTCGAAGTGAAGGTTTGCTCTCCTGAGCTTAACCTTGTTGCAAATGTCTTCCGCCTCTCTGGGTCAGACACTCAGAAGTTGGTCAATCAAATCTGGTCTCTCTAGCATGGAGACTTGGGACGTGCTGTAGTCGTCACTGTATCACTGGACTAAAACTCTGAACGTAGTGTTTGTTAATGTCTCTTTCCTCACAGGCTGGAGGCTCAGAAAGTGGTTTTAGCTGTTGCTGCCTCACAAGATGTAGACTCAGATCCTCAGATCTTTTGTTGTCACTCTGGATTAACCAGAGGCTCAGAATGTTACGGTGTATCTGTTATGTCTCTCTAAAGGGGAGACTCAGAACTTGGTTGCTCTGTCACAGTATCATCCTCGCAGGACAGACTCAGAACTTGGTGACCTGTTCATCTCTCTTGAGGAGAGACCCAGAACTTGGTGAACTGTTTATCTCTCTCTCTCTCTCGAGTAGGAACCCAGAACAAAGAGCGTCTTTTGAAAGGGTACCTTTATCCCTTTCCGATATAGAGGAGATTGCAATTTGGTGCTTCTCCATTCCAGTGTTGCAATTGGCTGCTAGCATCAGAGGGGGAATACAGTGTGGCCCACCCTTCTTTCCCCTGTGGAACTAATTTGCATACTGTACATAGTTAGAAGTTTTTAAAGTGTCTTTAAAGTTTACTAATGCATTTCTCACTTTCCAAACCACCACCAGAATACCATTGGCAATATTCAAAACAAATAGATACCAAACATGATGAAAAAAGATTGAACTGTCATGCGTTCGTTCATTTGTTCATTAAAGGAACACTCCACTTTTTTTTGAAAATAGGCTTATTTTCCAAGTCCCTTAGAGTTTAATCGGATGAGACCATTAGCATCTCGCTCAAAAATGATGACCAAAGACTTTCAATATTTTTCTTATTTAAAACTTGACTCTTAGTTACATCGTATACTAAGACCAACAGAAAATGAAAAGTTGCGAATTTTTAGACCGATATGACTAGGAAATATTTTCTCATTCCTGCGTAATAATCACAGAACTTTGCGGCCGTCCTATGGGTGTGGTTGAGGTTCAATCTTGTGTTACACAGCACATTTGAGCTTCAGCAAGAACCAATGAGGTTCATTCTTGTGTTACAGCACGTTTGAGCTTCAGCAAGAACCAATGAGGTTCAATCTTGTGTTACAGCACGTTGAGCTTCAGCGAGAACTAATGAGGTTCATTGTCGTGTTACGCAGCACGAAAGTCTTATGAGTTTGTAACAACATAAGAATGAGTAACTAATGACAGAATCACCATTTTAAAAAAAAATTCTTCATGTGAAGAACATTTTAATAATCTAAATAATCTTTTGTAAAATGGAAAGGTTCTATGGATGTTAAATGTTCTCCTTGGAAGCCAATAAAGAACCTTTAAAGAACTGTACTCAACAAAAGTTACATACCTGTAACCACGACTTTCACTGTGCTGAGCGCCAAACCCTGCGTGTCTAGAACTTTGTATGTTCCGGCACTGCTGGCCGTAACACTCCTAAAAATCAACTTGCTGTCTCTCTCTTTTGGATAATCGTTCATTCTTATGTCTGCACCTCTTTCCCACAGGATTGCCCAGCTGCTGTCATAACTGTTTTGAAAAATCACTTGCTCAGCTTGATGTGTGTACAGATCCAGGATCAGGTCTTCTCCAGTCTGCACAGACTTGATGGTCTTGTGATCTATCGTGGGAAGATAAAAACCAGATGGAGGGTAAAACAAAGCATAAATTTAGATATTCGGCTGCATGCTTTATAGAAAGAGACAGTGAGTATTTTGACATTTACGGATTGGCCCCATTTTAAATGTCTCACTGCAACCCAGATATATTAATTAATTAATTAATTAATATATGACATCACGTGATGTCGATTTAGCTTAACTTGTACTGAGCATGGAATGTTCCTTTAAAACTGTTATTTTTTCTTTCTTTTTTTAATCATTGTTTGTATTTTCCAAACATGGTTGTTTTGCCTTTGATACACGTTGTACAGTGAGGTGTGTTTCAGTGTTTAAGTGTTAAGCTCTCACCAATAACTGCAAGTTGGACGCTCTGAATGAAAATTCGGTTCTTGATACTTGATTCACCAACCACCAGATAACTTTCGTAAATGCCTGCATCGCTGAATCTGACATCCCGCAAGAACAGGGAGCAGTTTCCCCTCATAAGCATTTCCTCAGGCACATCCGCCCGGTCTATGTAGGCCTCTCCCTGAAACAGCTCCTCTCCCATTCGCTCAAACACTGAGTCTCTTATGGTCTGCCACTGAATGTGAGGCATGGGAGCAGAGCCCAGCTGTGATGCCACAGTACAAGGCAGCACAGCTGGCAGACCAACCTTTGATGAGGTGTAGACGACCACTGAGAGGGGAGTGGAGCCTATAGGGATACATTATTATATGAAAAATGCAAAAATTCTTAAAATCAAAATGCTTTTGTCATTGTCTACTTACCAACACAAATGAGAAGCCATAGCATTAGAAAGGCCGAAACCCTGTGAAGAAACGTTATACGTTATAATTACAGACTTAAATTCCCTTTAGTAATTTAATAATAAACATTATCTATTGGATATTAACAAGAGACAGAACTTTATGACTGATCGCAGCCAACAGGGAACCTTCTCAAAACCTTCTGTCTGGCAAGCTTCTCTTAAAAGTTATGAACAAACATTACTTCAACGTTAATATAACGTTCTTTAATAATGTTCTTAAAACATTAGCACACAAAAAATACATTGTTAATTAAATGTTCTAAAACGTTTTAGTTGTTTATAGAACATTCAAAAGTAGGCTAACGCTGCCATAATGTTTGCAAAATTATAAAATTAAACTTAACCAAGACAAAATTAAAACATTTAAAAACTGGAACTTTTGAACGTTAAGAGATCATTCAGAATAATGTTTTCATAGCTTAATGGGAAAGGATATATTCTGTCGGAAAAGTTCTGTCTTTAAAATCACCTGCCTAATAGTCTTCAGTCGTTTTTAGAGCGTCCTGCTGATTGAGTTTTCAAGTTTAAAATAGCCTAGTCCAAAGTCTCGAGACGACTGCAGCATTGTGTTGTATACATTGTTGTGCTGTGCTCGGTCTATGGTTTGAACCAGTCTTTCTCCCTCAGACAAGTTTCAGATTCCTGATTAAACTACCGCAGCTGGGTTTAACGCTGTTCGGTGAAATGAAACCTAACTCAGCCTAGCCACTGTTAGCCTGCAATACCCGAGGCTGCAGGTTCAGGACCGCGTTTGCAGGACCGAAGGCTACTAGTATTTTATATTTTATAGCATTTGCCATTAAATTCTGTATTTGGATTAGGCTATATACAACTACTCAATCAAGCAACAAACTTTTTAAAAAGAAATCCTATGTTGATACGAATTTTTATTTTATTTTATTTTTTTATAATGTGAAAATTTTCTCAGAATATCACCTAGTTTCACCTAGTGTAGGCTACTGCTATTAAAGAAATGTTTCTCTCACCAGTTACTTCTGTCCATGTCGCATTTGTGCCGGCTCCTGCTCCGATCAGCTATGCTATGACTGTAAATCCTCAGCAGAGGCATTATAGCCAACGGTTTCTCTCCATTTCTCAAAAACGAAACCTATAGGCTTAGGGTTTAATGTGTTTTAGTTAAACCGTTACCTCAGCATCTTGATTTTTCCCTTGACCATAGATCAGGGGTTTCCCCCAGGGATCCTCCAGAAGGTTCTAAGGGGTCCCCAAAAATTTCAGCTAATAAATAAAATCAATAAAAAGACAAAGCAAAAATGGAAACACCGAACATTCTAACGGTTTCTCTGCTTTCTTGCCACATGCTTAGCCTAGGCTATTTTCCAGAATTGTATATGTTTGCTTTATTTTAATTGTTTTCTCACTATTGAAAATGTTCTTCAGGTTTATACATCCAACATTAAGTATAGCCAATTTTAATTTATTTCTTCTTCTGAAAAACAAAAGAAGGTATTTTGGAGAATGTTGGTAACCAGACAGTTGATGGCACCCATTCAAATGTTCAATGAGTTACCCAGCAAGCAATAACCATAATTTCATCATCTTGGTTGCCTAAAGTCCGGCTATGAGTAACCCACTTCTAGTCAAAATAACCTTGAATTTGGTTATTGTTTTTCCAAAATAGAGATGTATGATATATAGGCTATTCCACCATGTAAGCAAAGTCATTAAGGTGTTTGGTTTCATTTCTTTGCAATTGATGACTATAGTGAATTCTTGGGACGTGGTTAGACGTCTATTAAATTTTAACTGTCTATTAAAGTGTTATCCTAGATGTCAGTGTTTGGACGGATTTAGACGTCTTTTAAACACAAAATTACTTGCTGGGTACCAACATTTTTTTTTTAGTGTGTTCAGGTTCAAATTTCCCTTTTTCCCTTTAATTTTGTCATTTCATCTGAATATTTGTCAGATTCAGATTCAGGCAGTTGAAACAGGTTTGAGGTATGATCTCATTTTGTATCTCTGCATCTTTAATAAAGGATTTGTGGAGTAAAAATAGTGTTTTTGTTTTTAAAGTGGAAAGATAAAAATACCTTGTAAGATTTGAGTGCCATGTTTTGCTTGCAGTCGTCATAGCGGGACAGATGGTCACAAAACTTGAGGGTAAGTCTAAATGAGTATTGTCTTTTTTAGGGAAACTATCCCTTTAAAACTTTAAATATTTGCAAAAATACATTAGTGCTGTATCAAAGTTTAAAATATTGAGCAATTGAGTCCATAATTAAATATTTAATACCAGCTGACTAAATATCCAGTACTGACATAAATATGATGCCAACAAGACAAGTCCGAGCTTCATACCACCCTTGAGTGAGCCTGCGCCCACATGGACCCCAGAAAATTCAGGACACACACTGTCTGCAGCTTAGTTGTTTTAATTAGATATTTGTGAATAACTGGACATGAGTGATACATGGTTTAGTTTGTTTAATCACATCGTCCATTGCTTTTCAAAAATAAAGGGATACAAATTTACCACTTTTTCAACATGTCCCTGCATGGTTGTTGTTTCTACCATGTCAAAAATACTATATATATATATATATATATATATATATATATATATATATATATATATATATATATATATATATATATATATATGTGTGTAATCTGGACAGAATAAGAAATAATTTAAACTACATTACACAAAGTTGTCCCCTGCCTGTTCATTGAATCGTGTGTTAACTGAAATAGAAATAAAAATAAGAACTACAATATAGACTTAAATAAAATATATGCAAGCAGCAATCATTGGGGACCGTGCAAATGGTCCATGTGAATGATTAGTGAAATTGAAACATATTTTATGATTTTTATAGCAAAGTCCATCTTGAATCTTCACTGAAAGTTAGGGTTTGATAAAATGTGGTCTCATTTTCAACATTTAAATTTAGATGAATAGCATGATGTAGGGTGTCAATTTCAAATGAATGTGATGATTTAATTTGCATTTTAAGCATTTACCTTGAGCCCCTTTTCATTTTTATAAATTATTTCAATATGTGTCTATAAAACCTTATGTTTGCAGTTTAACACGTGTTATTTATAGCACTACAATACAGTGCATGTCTTTATAGAAATTGTATAATATATTATTGTGGAAAAGACATGACACTTCATTTTAAATGGACAGTATTTTGGGGTCTACGATTTACGGCCCTGACGCCCATAAACTTTTAGGGCAGAAGAAGAAGACCAGTAAAAGCACAATAAGGTTCTGGCACCTTCTGAGCTTGGAATTCATTCAAATTCATTGAAAAGATAAACTACCAAGCTTTGGTAAAATAACTGAAACTTAACTAAATACAAATTGAAAAAAAAAAAAAAAAACATCCAAACTAAAAGCAACAAACTTTAACATTGCTGTGTGTATTTAAATTAAAAGGATAGTTCAGCCAATTTTGTCATCATTTACATTTACATTTAGTCCAAAGCGACTTACAAATTAGAGTAATAGAAGCAACCAAGAACAGTCAAGGGCAACAATATGCAAGAGCTGTAACAAGTCTCACGAAACACAAAACACATAGGACAGTTTTTTATTTTATTTTATTAAATAACAAACAGAAACGAATAGAGTGATAAGTGCTATTCTTTATTGGTCAAGTGCTGCTGGAAAGAAGTGTCTTGAGATGTTTTTTGAAAATGGCTACAGACTCGGCTGCTTGAACTGAGACAGGCAGGTCATTCCACCAGGTGGGAACGGTCCAAGAAAAGGTCCTAGTGAGGGATTTCATGCCTCTTTGAGATGGCACCTTTAGGCGTCGTTCACTTGCAGAACGCAAGCTTCTGGAGGGTGTGTAAGTCTGAGCAAAGGAGTTTAGGTATACTGGTGCAGAGCCTGCGGTTGCTTTGTAGGCGAGCACTAGAGCCTTGAATTTGATTCACGCAGCTATCGGCAGCCAGTGAAGACTGATGAAGAGAGGCGTGACGTGTGCTCTCTTCGGCTCGTTGAAGACCACTCTCGCCGCTGCATTCTGGATAAGCTGCAAGGGTTTAACAGTGGATGCTGGAAGGCCCACTAGAAGAGAATTACAGTAGTCCAGTCTGGAGAGTACAAGAGCTTGGACCAGGAGTTGAGTGCCCTGCTCTGATATGAAGGGTCTAATCTTCCTAATGTTGTATAGCGCAAATCTGCAGGACCGGGTTGTTGCAGTAATGTGGTCAGTGAATTTTAGCTGATCATCAATCACAACTCCAAGGTTCCTGGCTGTCCCTGACGGAGTTATGGTTGATGAACCGAGCTGAATGGAGAGAGTATGTTGAAGTGCTGGGTTGGCTGAGACCACAAGCAGTTCTGTCTTTGCCAGATTGAGTTGAAGGTGTTGTTCCTTCATCCAGGCAGAAATGTCTGTCAGGCAGGCAGCAATCCGAACCCCAACTGTGGGATCATCTGGTTGAAATGAGAAGTAGAGTTGAGAGTCATCAGCATAGCAGTGATAGGAAAAGCCATGTTTCTGGATGACAGATCCTAGAGATGACATGTAGATGGAGAAGAGAAGTGGTCCAAGCACTGAGCCCTGAGGAACTCCAGTAGCTATATGATGTGACTTAGACACTTCACCTCTCCATGACACCCTGAAGGACCTACCTGAGAGGTAAGACTTGAACCACTGGAGAGCAGTTCCTGAGATGCCCATCTTCATGAGAGTTGACAGGAGGATTTGGTGGTTAACTGTGTCAAAAGCAGCAGACAGATCCAGCAGGATGAGTCCTGAGGATTTGGAAGCTGCTTTTGCCTGTCTCAGTGCTTCCAGTTGACAACACCCAGTTGACTACACCTTATTGACTTCTATAGTATTTTTTTTCTCCTACTATAGGTGTCGTTAACAATCTGGTTGCCAACATTCTTTAAAATATCTTCTCTTTTGTTCAATAGAAGAAAGAAACTCATACAGGTTTAGTACATCATAAAGGTGAGTAAATGATGACAACATTTTCATTTTTGGGTGAACTATCCCTTTAAGAGCTGAGTCATAGAATCAACTAATTGAACTGGGACTTACAGAAAACAGCATTTAGTAACAAAACTTAATAAACAACAGTCTGTACATACATTACTTTTTACTACGTTGAAGCTTGAAATGTATGACGTTTTTTATTGAACCGGTTATTTGACACGAACTGCTCGAAAGAACCGATTCGCGGAAATTCGTAGTTCCCAGACAGAAAATCTCGCGATATATCAGATTACATACCACCACATTACAGTGTGCGATAGAGACAGGTAAGATGGCGGCGCAGGAGACTCAAGCAACACAGCAGTCGTCCGTAAGCAACGGAGAGGTAAGAACAGTCGAAGTGATAAAGTGTAGCCGTCCGATGGACTTGTCAACGAACAGCTTTCATATAGTCCACAAATTCACGAGAGTACAGATTTGTTTCCTGTCCGTTTTAAAGAAGAAATCCAGATTGCCGGTCTGAATCAGCGACCCTTTAATTCAGCATGCAGTGGGGGAGAAATGCTGTCTGAGTCACGAAGGGTCTGTCCGCTTGTTTGACTTATTTTTATCGGCACATCTATTTTTTTTAAAAGCGCAAATCATTCCATTTATCTATCTTACAGGCTGTATTTCAAATACCAGTAAACTACTGATTCATTTGACAGCATTTTTCGGCGTCATCACGTTTGAACGCGCCTTTGATGCTCTCAAACGCTGTCTGGGTAGTCAGCTGACTAGGCTATAAGGAACAGCCTTTACATTGTATATGGTTGTTCAGAAACTGCTCTATATAGTGTCATGTGCTGATGTCTATGAGTTGATCAGTCATAGCATGCTGGCTAACTAGCTGCCTAGCTCATGTTAGCTTCACATGTCAAAGCAGTTTAAAGATGGCAGTATTGTGCAATCCTGGCCATTAATCCTCCTGTAGTCCAGTTAAACTGTGTAGTGATACAATAGCACGTGTCTTGGCTATTAAAGGAGGAACTGTAGTGGTGGTTAGAAGTTTTGTAATGAGTATGTTGTGTGCAGTCAGCTACTTGAGTGATGATGATGATCAGCCCTGCTTAGATATCTGCTTTCATACATACATTTCATACTGTAATTTTGTAGAGAACAAACTTTGGTTATCAATTTCTGGTGGGGTTGGTCTCAGTTAGACCTCCTAAACACTCAGGACAGCAGAAAAGGAGGCAGAACTTACTATTGGCCTGCTACTGAATTAAGTAGCCTTGATAGCAAGGTTAGCTTCACTCATCTGAATGAATAACCCGGCCGGTGGTTACTGATTACACAGATTATAAAGGTCAAATAGGTGTTATGAATCATAGACATTACTCAGGTTCACAAACATTTTTTCCAAAACACATGTGGGCTGCCAAATGTAAACACATGGATAACAGTTTCTCAGTATTTCTGCTGACTTCATCTTGTTAATTTTATTGGAAACAAAGAAAACTGGCCTGATGTCATTTATCTATTTTTTTGTCTATCTATTATCTTCCTTGTTTTTTTGCATCGCTATCTTGTTCATTAGCTCTAAACAAACTCTAGATGGGGTATCTGTAAATAGTGAAGTGGTTAAATTGCTTTTGTTGACCGTTAACAAAGTTACCATGACAACACCGCTTTAGGGTCTCCACCTTTTCCAGATAGGCCTTTCCATCATCTTTGATTAGGTTAACCTTAACCATATCATCAAAAAGCTACAATGGACTTGAATTTGGGATGTATATGAGAACAATGGAGGTCTTAGGACTTAGCCCTGGGGGACCCCGTATTCAGAAAGAGGGTTGGCAATGAGTATTAGGCTGAAAATATACTCTACAGCAACTTAATATACATATAATATACTCTTAAGTGCATAAACGTAAACATTAATAGAAACCAAAGTTTGATTTTACAAGTTGGTTTTGTGTTCAGACCACAATTCATACGTTTTTTTTTTTTTTTTGGTGCGTTTTTGTATTATAACTGCAACTTGACAAGCCTTTTGGGATGCATTATTAAGTCAGAGCTGTTATGTCTAATCTTTAAACATCTGGATTGTTAATAGAATCATAGTAAATCAGATCCCTGTCTTCTGCCTTCATTTAGTTGACCTAAATCCATTCAGAAGCAATTCTACACTCACCCTGGTGTTATAAATATTTTAATATTTACCCTGTTCAGCAGTGTGTCAAATCTAAATCATTTTCCTAGGCAAATTGCTTTCAGCTGATCAAAGAAAAAAGGGGGAATGGTGGGAATACAAAGCTAGATGAAAGCTGCAATAGTCACTTTATGAGCTTGTGAAAATAAATGTATGGTAATCATAATATCTTTCTTTCTAGGTCATGGTTGTTCAACTGGTCACACTTTTGTTTTATTTAGATTGAGTTGATCTCTCTTCTCAGACTTGAGGAATGATTCGCTGAATTTTTTTTCTTCAAATTTGCAGAAAGCAGCAGTTTTTGTCGGTATAGCATGGTTGGTTTGTTGGTTTCATGGTCAGAGAGAGATCTGTTTTGAAATGTCTGTGGCTTTGTGTGCACTAATTCATATTTCCTGTTTTGTTTTTTAGCTGGGACCCTACCTAATGTCAGATTGTCATTTTAATCATGTATAATATTGATATAGTTGTAATATTTGGCCGCCTTTTCTCTGCATAGTTAATTATCAATTATATGACCAAAACTTAATTTAATTGGTCTACATAAAACCTGTTGTTAAGGGAACACTTATAAAGATTTGTTTAGTCTTTATCACTATGTACAAAATGTTAATTTTGTTTATCACTGAATGCTCTGTGCAGGTGAGCAGTAATGGGGCAGCTGCCTCAGGTCAGGTAGTTCAGACAGATGCGACTGCACAGGACGCCCAACAACAGCAGCCGCAACAGCAGCCCAATGCCTGGCAGGTGATTAAAGGTGTCCTCTTTAGGTGAGTCCTTAATGTAAACCTGATTGTTTAACTTTAGAATTCTTCTTTTTTCTCTCCATAGTGTCCAAATATATACTTTCAGAACATCCTGATCCATCATTTCAGTCTTTATTTGACACAGGTGGTTTGTTTTGTAAAACTGTGATGTGGATGGTAACTTTTTATAGATCATGTTTTAGCTTGGTATGCTATCGTTTTTCAGTGCACTTGAACGGTTTAATTTGGTAATATTTATGCAAATAAATGACTAGGGGGTATTCCAGAAAGCAGGTTATGTGACATACCTGGGTATGTTCAAGAGTAAGCAAGCTAATAACCTGCCCTGGAAAGTTACCTCAATTTTTGGAACCGAAAGTTGAGGTTATGTTTCAGGGTTAGTTTGCTTAAAGGTCCTGTTCTTCGTGATCCCATTTTTCTAACTTTAGTTAGTGTGTAATGTTGCTGTTAGAGCATAAAAATACCTGTAAAATTATAAAGCTCAAAGTTCAATGGCAAGCGAGATATTTTATTTAACAGAAGTTCCCTTTCAAAGCCTACAGTGAACGGCCGGTTTGGACTACATCCCTGCTTTTCCTGCTTTAATGATGTCACTAGAACAGTTTGTTGACTAACGTCTGCCCACAAGAACATGCAAATTAGGGGGCGTGGTCTTGTTGCTGGAGAAGAGGAAGGGATGCGTTTGTAAAGTGTGTTTGTCGCCATGTCTACAATAACATTGAGAGCATGCGTCTCCCCGTTATGAGAAGAGGCGACTTTTCTGGGCAACGTGCGCTAAGCTGCTGTCGAATCACAACACGGGAACCGCTGGCCCAATCAGAACTCGTTAGATATTTCTGAAGGAAGGACAAGGAAATCATCATGCCTTTTTTTCATCAGTGAAAACAGCGGTATACAGATAAGTAAATTGTGTGAAAAATACTGTTTTTTACACGCGAAACATAAACAAATGTTATATTGCACACTGTAAACACAATCGAAGCTTCAGAAACACATGAAAAACGAGACCTTTTGCTTAAGAGGTATTCAGACGCGTTTTATATAATTCATATAACTACATTTTTTAATATAATATACAATACTATATATTAATTTGAAAGCACTATTATAACGAGGTAATGTTTAAATATTAATTAAATTTATTTTGTCATCTCACACATGGATCTGCATTCAATTAATTAGCATATATAAACAATATAATCCTTATTCTCAGTGAATGAGAATGTATGTATGAAAAATCGCTATTAAACAAAAGGAGGAAGTAGAATGGCATGTTTTTTCTTTCCATGGTGAATCATTGATTCGTTGCTCTGTGGAGACTGTCTTGTGTGTTAACTGGGAACATACTCTGAGTTGTCTGAACTAACACATGGATGTGTTTTTGCAACCAGCACACCTCGAGTAAGCAAGGTTTGGCTTAATCAAACGAGAATTCAAGGTGTATATGTGATGGTAAGTTAACCTTGCTTTCTGGAATACCCCCCATGGATGCTGAGGTTTCAACATTGGTTTTTAAGAATCGTCAACTTTCATGGGTATTGCCTGCTGAGTATATTGTAACAACCCCAGTGTTAGCCCATCGGGCTGTATTACTCAATGGACGTCCCGTGAGGGGAAAGCAACTGAACCTCAGGGTTGTTCTGGGTGCTCTAATTGATCTCAGGGGGTTTGCGTACTCATGTTAACGTCATACTTATGCAATATATAGTGTTTTGGTCATAGTATTTTTTATTTATTATTGTTGCAAGTACAGTAATTATCTTCTCCAGTGGTATTTCAAATAAATTTTACTCATATTTAAGGTGGGCTGAAATGGACTGTTTTTATGGAAATTTATTTTCTTCAAATCATAGTTGACAGAATAAGGCAACAGTGTTGCATCATCATGAGTTTTGGGATTACACTTACTGAACACAGAACTGAAGTCTAATATGAGTCTGCTCTTGTATTTGTGTATTACTCAGGATTTTTATCATCTGGGCTATAAGCAGCTGGTTCCGCAGAGGTCCATCAACTCCTGATCCCAGCACTCCAGCTGGAGCTCCTCGAGTAGCTAGCCGAAACCTCTTCCCCAAGGACACCCTTATGGTATTCATAATCAAGACCTTTCCTATTTGCATTTTACTTACACTCAAATAAAGGATTATTAGGAACACCTGTTCAATTTCTCATTAATGCAGTTATCTAATCAACCAATCACATGGCAGTTGCTTCAATGCATTTAGGGGTGTGGTCCTGGTCAAGACAATCTCCTGAACTCCAAACTGAATGTCAGAATGGGAAAGAGCTAATTTAAGCAATTTTGAGCGTGGCATGGTTGTTGGTGCCAGACGGACCGGTCTGAGTATATCACAATCTGCTCAGTTACTGGGATTTTCATGCACAACCATTTCTAGGGTTTACAAAGAATGGTGTGAAAAGGGAAAAACATCCAGTATGCGCAGTCCTCTGGGCGAAAATGCCTTGTTGATGCTAGAGGTCAGAGGAGAATGGGCTGACTGATTTAAGTTGATAGAAGAGCAACTTTGACTGAAATAACCACTCGTTACAACCGAGGTATGCAGCAAAGCATTTGTGAAGTCACAACACGCACAACCTTGAGGCGGATGGGCTACAACAGCAGAAGACCCCACCGGGTACCACTCATCTCCACTACAAATAGGAAAAAGAGGCTACAATTTGCATGAGCTCACCAAAATTGGACAGTTGAAGACTGGAAAAATGTTGCCTGGTCTGATGAGTCTCGATTTCTGTTGAGACTTTCAGATAGTAGAGTCTGAATTTGGTGTAAACAGAATGAGAACATGGATCCATCATGCCTTGTTACCACTGTACAGGCTGGTGGTGGTGGTGTAATGGTGTGGGGGATGTTTTCTTGGCACACTATAGGCTCCTTAGTGCCAATTGGGCATTGTTTAAATGCCACGGCCTACCTGAGCATTGTTTCTGACCATGTCCATTCCTTTATGACGACCATGCATCCATCCTCTGATGGCTACTTCCAGCAGGATAATGCACCATGTCACAAAGCTTGAATAATTTAAAATTTGTTTCTTAAACATGACAATGAGTTCACAGTACTAAAATGGCCCCCACAGTCACCAGATCTCAACCCAACAGAGCGTCTTTGGGATGTGGTGCAACGGGAGCTTCGTGCCCTGGATGTGCATCCCACAAATCTCCATCAACTGCAAGATGCTATCCTATCAAAATGGGCCAACATTTCTAAAGAATGCTTTCAGCACCTTGTTGAATCAATGCCATGTAGAATTAAGGCAGTTCTGAAGGCAAAAGGGGGTCAAACACAGTATTAGTATGGTGTTCCTTATAATCCTTTAGGTGAGTGTATATAACAACAGAAGCCGGATCCCTAACCAAATCCTGAGTAGGATCAGGTTTGTAGCTGTTTTGATAACATGATGTTCTGTTACCTGTCTTTTTACAGGATTTATATATATATCTCTCTGAGAATGAGATATTTACAGATTTTAACAATACAGAAGCATTATTTTGGAACCAGCAAGATCTGGTTTATGGAGACTGGACCACAGGGGAGTTGGGGGATGGCTGCTACGAGCATTACCAAGAGCTGGACCTCTCTGAGGTGGGACATTTAATGCAATCGATCTGAGACATGCATGGTTTTAAAAGAAGTGACATTAGTTTTTAAATGAATGAATAGAATTATGTTAGTGGGCACTGTAAAAATCCAATAATATAATTTTATGTATATCAAATCCTTGTTGAGTAACTGTTGCTGATAGCCTGCCTCTTTTTGTTCTTACAGAGTTTGAAGCAGAATGGCTCTATATACATCCACATTTACTTCACCAAGAGTGGCTTCCACCCAGACCCCAAACGCAAGGGCCAGTACCGCAGGCTATCCACGGTCCATGCCACTCGAAGTGAGTTTGTCCAGTTTTTGCTTTTGTCTCTTGCACTCTCTCACTTACCTCTGTGACATGCGTGTTTTTGCTGCTCACACGTTCGGCTGTGTCAGCAGGCCTGTAATAACGCATTATCAGTGCATGGGTGAACCCACTTTAAAGCCTAGAGCCTGTTTTCACACACTTCCACTTCAACAGTGCTCAACAAGTACAAGAGGAGGAAGTTCCTCAAAACCAAGAACCTGCTGACGGGAGAAACCGAAGCTGATCCAGAAATGATCAAGGTAAGTTTGAGAGACAAGCTCTTTTCCTAAACATTGTGAGCTGCCTCATTGAAATAATGTCTTAGATCTTCCACCATCCATTTTTCCCATGCTGTACATTCTGGGATTGCCTTGTCAATGAAGGACACATAGGATGTGAAGTTTTGCTATGTTTGTGCATTCTCAGCGGGCTGAGAGTCATGGGCCTGTGGAAATCATATCCCATTGGCATCCCAACCTCACTATCAACATGGTTGATGATCACACTGCTTGGGTGAAAGGTTCTGTCCCTCCTCCCCTTGACCAGCGTAAGTTTTATTTTGTGCTAAAACTGCCTCCTATTGTTGAAACTATTTATTGACCAAAGCCGTAGGTTGATATAGAATCACCTCTGGTTAACCTGAGCTCTTTTGTTTCTCTCAGATGTGAAGTTTGATGCAGTCAGTGGAGACTACTATCCGATTGTTTACTTCAATGACTACTGGAACCTGCAGAAGGACTATTACCCCATAAATGAGACCCTGGAAAATCTGCCCCTTCGGATCACCTACTGCCCCCTGTCCTTGTGGCGCTGGCAGTTATATGCCGCCCAGAATGCCCGCTCCCCCTGGAACTTCCTGGGAGAGGACACTTACGAACAGTCAGATGAGGACCAGGATTCTGTTAAGGTCTGTCAAAAGAATATCTGTTTTATTGGTTAAGAAAGCCACATATCCAGCTGAGAGATGGGACTTTCTTACCATATACATTTGAATTCAAATGATAGGGGTGGGCGATAGACACGATTAACCGGTAGAGATTTTGGACTATTGTCTCAATCACGGTTATGCTAATGTGGTGTTGCTGTGCTATGCAGTAACAAGCTTATCGCTTGCATTTGTTTTTTTTTATATTGCGGTAAAGTGAGACGTGCGCACATGAAGCCGCTGCTCATGAAGCGTGTGAGAACTGAACTGAGTGTTTTTTTTGCCGTAGTGTACATTGTTGTTTTATGACCTTCTCATCCTGGCTCATGAATATTAATTGATTTATGTAATGTTAAAATTACAAGCGGAGTAACTACTTTGAGAAATGCCAATAAAAGATCTTGTGCTAATATGCTTGCTTGTTGCCTGAACAGGTGGCTCTACTTGAGACCAATCCATACCTCCTGGGCCTGACTATTGTTGTTTCCATCGTCCACAGCATTTTTGAGTTCTTGGCCTTCAAGAATGGTAAATCAATATTGATGTATACGTGTGGTAGTTGATTGAGGCTTGTCGGTTCTGGTTTCTGAGCTGTGCGGTGTCTCTCATTTCACTTTCTCTGCAGATATCCAGTTCTGGAACAGCCGTCAGTCTCTGGAGGGCCTGTCTGTGCGGTCCATCATATTCGGGGTGTTCCAGTCTCTGGTAGTGCTGCTCTATATCCTGGACAACGAGACAAACTTTGTCGTCCAGGTCAGCGTATTCATCGGCCTGCTCATCGATTTCTGGAAGATTACCAAAGTCATGGACGTCAGGGTGAGATGATGCCACTGCCAGGCATTTTGGATTACTTCAGTTAAATGCCTAGGCTTGAATTCTTAGATCTTGATGTTGATTCTTGTTTTTCTTTTCCTAGCTGGACAGAGAGAACAAGATTGCTGGAATTTTGCCACGATTGAGTTTTAAAGACAAGTCCACATATGTGCAGTCTTCAACCAAAATCTATGATGATGTAAGAGACTTTTAAGCTGCATTTTAGAGATCATTCATAGAATCCACATAATTTATACAAGTTTTACCATTTATATTTGTTTGTCCCCCAGATGGCCTTTAAGTACCTGTCCTGGCTGTTGTACCCTCTCTTTGGGTGCTATGCAGTTTATAGCTTATTATATGTGGAACACAAAGGCTGGTACTCATGGGTGCTGAGTATGCTTTATGGGTTCTTGTTAACCTTCGGTGAGTATGGCTTCATTTGATTGCGTTTCTAATAAATGCAAGAATGCTTAGTCTATACTGCATCACATCAGAAATGGTGATTTAGATGCTTGAGGCAAAAGTTCACAAAGGGGAATTCCACTTTTTAATCTTCAAGGCCCAAAGGATTTTCTACAGTTCTGTAAATAGAATAAGAGCGTTGCCTGCAAGGACATACTCGCGTGTGAAATCCAGTAGTTAGCCTGGAGGATTAATGATTACAAAATTAAAGTAATAAAGTTTCTGTTTTAACACTTAGATGTAGCTTTTTGATGTTTATATGGGATTCTGAGTTTATCTATTTATGCTTTTGGCTGATGCTTAGCTTCACTAATTTGTGTCGCTGATAGTGGAGTTTGTAATTTTGTTTAGTGATGCTAGTAGTAGAGACACATTTCCACATTAAGAAGTTACAAAACTTATATGAAACATATTTTGTGAATTACTTCCTGTTAACTAATGAACTAATGTCCTGACAGAATGTTTTGCTTGAGATTTTAGAATGTTTGGGTGGTAAAAAACATTTTTGGGAAAATGTGTGAATTGAAATGTATTTAAGACAGACAGCTGTTAAAGCTCTGTGTTGAATAATGCACTGGGGGAATATTTGTGGGTCCTTATAATGCTAACTGTCTTATTTTTAAATAGTGGTTTACGTTATTTTAAATATATCTAGTCAGTGACCAAATGAAAGCATATTCGTCTTAAATAATTCTGTATTTTCATCTTCAGAATCATGAATGTTTTTATTCTGGTGTCACTATTGTCCTGTGCATTATCAGCACCAAGTCTATTCTTTTCCACCCCCAATGTGATACAAGATTTAGCATTTTAATCAATAGTAGAAAAAAAATGTGTTAACGTTTTACCATATGTCTTGGTGTATTGCAAAATATTGTATTGTGATATGTATCGAATCGTGACATAAGGGTATTGTTACACCCCTAATATCCAGCTTCTGGTGGAGCGCTTTCCATGTTCAATTTACAAAGAAAGTGTAACGCCTCATGCAGATCAAACCACTTACGCTACGTCCGACATCATCATCGAGTTACGTTTTTTTTCATAAGTTGAATATGGAAGGTGGTCAGCCGGAAGCTAGATAATTTACTTGATATAATGTTAAATATGGATATTTTTCTCACAAAAACTCATTGATTCACTTCAGAAGAACTTTATTAACTCCCCGGAGCCGTATGAATTACTTTTATAATTGGGCTTCAAATTTTTTTTACTGCCATTATAAAGCTGGGAAGAGCCAGGACATTTATAAAAATAAAAAAAGAATAATGTCATATAAACCTAGGATGGCTTGAGGGTGAGTTAATCATGGGGGAATTTTCATTTTTAGGTTTCATTTCAAGACATTTGTCTTGAGTTTTCTTCCGGTAACATACAAGTCACACTATCCTGCATTTAAATTATTACCACCCAAGGCATACACAAAAAAAGGGATGAGGCCTGGTTGAGTTGCGTTAGTAGTGTGTTGAAACTTATGGTAAGGGGCATGACTTTTTGAAATGCGGATGACCAATCACAACACACTGGTCCATTGAGCTTTTCAGGAGAAGGAGGTTCATAGAAACAGGAATTAGAAAGCGCATGACTGAGAAGCGAGGCGAACAGCAATGTGAAAAATAATGTGCTTTTTGAGCATTCAAGCATGAAAACTTATTCTAGAAGACCCCAAAAACAAGGCACCCCACTAGATCCATACTCCACTTTTACTTTTTCCTTCGTTCTTACAACATGAATTCCTTGTTTCCTACAGGTTTCATCACCATGACACCGCAGCTCTTCATCAACTATAAGATGAAGTCAGTAGCTCATCTTCCCTGGAGGATGCTCACCTACAAGGCCCTGAATACCTTTATAGATGACTTGTTTGCCTTTGTCATCAAGATGCCAATGATGTACAGAATAGGTTGTCTCAGAGATGGTACGTTTCCCTTTGACGTTTGGAAATTCACAATATGATTCGGTGCTATGTCAATAGCATCTTGACGTTACTAGTATTTTACACTATATAACTGGCTGTGCTGCCATTTCTCCACAGATGTAGTCTTCTTCATCTATCTGTACCAGCGCTGGATTTACAGAGTGGATCCCAACCGTGTCAACGAGTTCGGGACCAGTGGAGTTGACCAGAGCAAGGACAGCTCAGCCCAGCCAGCAGCTGCCGCCGACACAACCCCTGCCATCACAGATAAATCAGAGGGGGAGAAGAAAAATGATTAATCCCTTTTAACCCCCCTCTCTTGCCCCTCTGGTCCTGCGAAGGTGTGATAAGGCATCTGCAAGGCTGAATTTCTGTTTAATTGTCAGGGAAGGGAACTGGATTAATTGTATTACGTAAAAGACTGCAGGAAAAAAGTTCAGTTCGACGTTCCTCCTTTGTGTGGGATCCACAGGAAAAGAAATATTTAATGTAGAGTTCCTAAAATCATTCTTTTTCAATCTCCCATTTTTTTGCAGTCAAAGTGAAGTAAAATGTGATGTACTGTATTGTATATTTTTGGGTTGGTAACACTAATAATTTGAAGGGTTAGGTGGTCCATAATTAAATCCCATTGGCTGGAGTGAATAGGGCGATTGCAGTACATATCATTTTGTTTTTTGAAGTATAAGAGCGAGGAAAAGAGGCCAAACACAGCCTCAGTGTTCTCCTGATTCTGTGTACTTACTTTCTGTTCATTCCATGTGTGAAGGGATACCAGGAAGCAGTTGTGTAGTGTAGAACGAAGGCGGCCAAGAAAAAAAAAGCCAATTCTGTTCAAACGCTACTCCGTGCGAGACAGAGACTTTCCACATTTCTAAAAAAGAATTAATGTTGCAAACTTGAACAAAAATAAAGAAATAACAGCCTTGTAGGTATTAATATATAATTATATTAATATTAATAATAACTGATCTTTTTTTTTTTCTAAGCCTCTGAATTTTCTTTTGTATGTCCTAAAACTGTACAGCATTTCAGCTTGTAAAACTTAATCATGCTAAAATCAAATACCTAGCAATAGCTGAAGTGCCAGTTTTCTAACTGAGAACTAGTTCCATTACATTCACACTCCACAGCTGGACCACCATGTCACGCCTGGTTCGGCTCGACACAGCACAGTCCAAGAATGCGTGAGACGCAATGCCTGGTTTGTCTTTTATTTTGGTGCCGTAATTCTGAGTTGATTAAGCTTTTATTTTGGTATGTTCCAAAACTTCATCACTCATGTTTCTAGTAAAGCATAAGTGCAGTTTAAAGTGGACATTGTTTTATTCATGTCTTAAGACTTGGGTATTTGGACAAAGATGTGACAGTGGGCTGATAAAATCATTAAATATATCCAAGGAACACACATTTTGAAAAGATTTTAACCTGAAACCACTTAATAATGAACCTGGAGAAATTGTTAAACATTTGGTTTCACCATACAAAGGGCATACTTGCTCTTGGGGTTTGGCATGAATCTCTTTTGCCTGAAAAGAAATGTTTTGTGGTTACTAATGCAAATACTTTTGCCTCCATAACTGCTTTTTTTATTTATATGTAAGTAGTATTAAAAATGTAATACCGGTAATATAGTAAAATTATTGTTTGAATTCAGTTTGAATGGCAGATTTACATTTGAGCTGCACTTTTGGATTTATACGGTTGAGAATTATTTGGCTATTTATAGTGTTTTTGTAATGAAGCAGTATAAAAATGGGCCCTAAAAAGATTAAAGTATTGCCTTCTAGGCATGTTTACACTTTTGGGAGCCTCAACATTTATGGAATATAGGTTTTGGTTGTCACTCAAGAGAAGATTAATCTCTAGAACTGTCTCTGTAAAGTCAAGTCACCTTTAATTTGCACAGCCGCTCTGGTGAGAACGATGTTATCCAGCTAATATCAATTATCATAGTGTCAATGCGGGCAGATCGGTAATATAGTTGAAATGTAGGTGTCCCCAACTGAGCAAGCCAAAAGCACATAGGCATACTTCTGGATGATTCAAATGAGTCAGCAATGATGTTTTCACCTATTGTACATTATTAGCAAAATATTGTCCAGGGAGCTGCACGACGGCAAATTAAATTTTAAGCTATGATCGTTATCACATTGAAAATGCACATTATTTGAATGTCATGCTGACACCTAGCGCCGTAGATGCAGCATTACGCCAAAGGTTTCGAAGAGAAATGCTCTGTTCCTCATGATTCACTTATTGTGCGAGCAAAGTGGGCCAATAACAAAGTAATTGTTGAGATTAAGTGAATAATATTCAATTGTCCGTGTGACCTCAAAATGGCGGCCACTATAAGGCGACCCGCTCCATGTAAAATTAGTCGCATATTTCTCAAGAATGTCACTGAGTGTAAAACGGAACCATAACGTTTATTTACGAATACATAAAAAAAACACATTTTACAAAAGTAAAACGTCCAATTCACAAACATTTACCTTCACATTTAAATATGAAGCAATAACCTCAAACATTTATATTCAGAAATATCACAAAAGACTCGCTTTAAACAAGAAAACATTTAATTAAAGCTCTTTAAAAATATTTTGATTCACAATAAAATTACAAACACTTATAATATTAAACTCCCGAAACATTATTATTACAATAATAAAAAAAAACTTTTTTTAAATCTGTGGTGCAAATTCAGAATAAGATCAAAGAAAGCTCATCCACGAGCTGATCTGCGGTCGGTCGGATGTTGGGGTCGCCGTCCCAACACCGGCTGATCAGCTTTTGACATGTCTGTCCAGAAGATGAGTGACTAAAAACATCCCTAGTTATGGATGGGCGCAGATTATACGCCACAACAGCGTACAGAATATACTGCCTGTCTCCCTCATACGGCGGCTCTCGGGTGAGGAGCTGCCACATTGTGATGCCGAAAGAATAAATGTCCACGCGGGTAGAAACCTCCTCACCTTTCAGCAGCTCGGGCGCGCGGTGCGTGAACGTGCCACCGATTTCACTCAGATGCGTCACGGTGTCGCCTTTGCTCGACAGTTTAAACGAGCACCCAAAGTCTGCGAGCTTGCAAACACCCAGTTCTGATACCAAAACATTGGCAGGTTTTAAATCCAAGTGGACTATGCCATGTGCGTGCAAGTGCTGTAGCGCGCGCGAGATGTCCATTGAATATTTCACGCACTTGTCGATAGGCAGCGGGTCTGTGAGTCCGTAAATGACCTGATGGAGGTTTAGGGCGCCTGCGAACTCCATTACAATCGTGCCGATGTTGTCTTTGCTGTTGAGGTGCACAGGAGTGCACGTGGTAGCGGCAATCACGCGTACAATGTTTTGATGGCGCAAGTGCGCTGCGTTAAGTTCCGCCCAGAAACTCTGCCTCGAAGCCAGTTTATTTTTCACGCATCTCACTTTTTTCATAGCAACAGTCTCGCCAAAGTATGTGCCTTTGAACACCATGCCGAATCCACCGCAGCCGACGGGCTCCAGAGCCTGCAGTTCTCGCCAGTGGATCACAGAGGACCACAGTCTGTGGGCGATTTTACCGTGAAACGTGTTTGTGGGAACACGCAGAGTATATCCACTCGCAGTTTTGGTTAGCGGGCTGCTGCACGCCCCAAACTCGAGCCCAAAATCCTTTGGCAACAGTCGGGTGATGGGGATTGGTGACGGCATAGTGCATGGTAACTCAAAGAGCTGTTCTCTAAAGTCGTGGTTTCGCTTCGCGTGGGGGAGTTCACGTGATCGCTTTATGCACGTCTGTCATATGACCATCATTGGCCTGAAATGTCAAGACTCAAGAGATGTCATTTGTATGTTGTACGAAACTGTCTCTCTGTGTGTAGGCGGAATTTTAACAGGCCTACCGATAAATAATGTTTAACGGTTGTTTGTGCTAGTTAAAGGCACAGTTCACCCAAAAATAAAATTCGGTCAGAATTTACTCACCCCATGGTAGCCATAGTAACGTTAAATTTTTTTCCCGTCAAATGTCTGGTTACCAACAATCTTCAAAATATCTTATTTATAGTTATGCAGAAGAAAGAAACTCATACAGGTTTTTGAGCATCTTGAGGGTGAGTACATTCTGACAGAATTTTAATTTTGGGTGGCCTGTCCCTTTAACTAGTACTAAAATCATTGAACATTATTTATCGGCAGGCCTGTTAAAATACTATCCATTAAGCTAGTATTGTATTAACCAAGGCTGACGCAATGATAAAAAACAACTGGCGCAATGTGCCCTTATTACACCCATCTGTTATTCTGCAATAGTTACTCTAGATCACGTGACTAACACTCTCACTCCTCAGAGCCATTAGATATATACGCTCAGAGCTACTACTTGAAAGAAAGGTGTTCTATAATCCTCAAAATAATTTAAATAATTATATTAACATATACTACTACAAACTAAAAAAATATTTGTATACATTAAATAAGTAATTTAATATATTAAATCATACGTTTTAAATAATTGTTTGTATATAAGCTATAATAAAAGTAAACACATACAATACATTATTTATTACTTGAAGACGTATAGAAAGCTACACGAGGTTATTTGAGGCCGGTTTTCATTATTTATTTAGGCCTGTACCTGTTATAATAACCGATCCGTTTTCTTGAAAGAAACTCACCTGTTGTTAGCCGTTGACATGGCGACGAATCTTGGGGGGTTCCCCAGTTGTGACGTAGGGGGATTTCCACCCACATAACAGAGCGCTGTAGATTATCAAGAGGAAAAGTGAAAGAGTACGACAGCGAACTGGTGGTCATGCCACAGTCGTTGGTGGACGAGCCAGAGATAAAGCGGTCTCTCTCTTTCTCTCGAGATTTCTGTCCCAGAAGCTTCCGTTAACTTCAGGGCTTCCAAAAAAACAACAGGCGGAGCACACCCGGAAATGAGTCTATAACGCTGGTCTGGTGATCTGACGCTGTTTCGGTGGATTTTTCAAGCGCTGCTATTCAACACAATAACGACGTACGAGTGCGTGTAGAAAATAAAGAGACTATTTTATTCATCTGTATCGTGCTTGCCATGAGAAACATGAGCATTCGGAACGGCACAGCGGAAGGTCAGTTCACTTTCTTCCACTTCGGCCCTGTTGTCACTCTGATTCAGCATGTTTTGGGAATATTTGCTCTACTTTGAGACTTAGCGAATGATCCTGCACGTGACGCATTGGACTTGAACAAAGGATAAAAATCGGCATAGTTATATTACGTTTTATGAAGTATAATCCAAGTGAGTTGTTTTCTAAGAGAAGTGGGTGTTTCCAAAGCTACAGACACAGGCCCGCGAATCTCTTTCTTGTTTTATTGTCTTCAAACGGTTATAATGGTTTAGTATGTCTGTACTGTAGTCCGATCGAAATGCATGTTTATCTTGACTCGTTTGTTTGACTTGTAGCTGGTTTGTTTAGTAGCCGTTAATAAATAAAAGCTGTTGCAGACACGACATTGTTTGTCCTTAACTAATTTTATGTTATATAAATAAAGAACAAATTACTTTCAGTTTCGTTTTCAGGAAATGCGCATGTTTAACTGTTTTTGTCTTGTTTTTCTCTCCCGTCTCCCTGTGCAGCCTTGGATCTAGGTGAGTGACGTCATTGTGAGGTGACCTTGCTTGTCCACTTTCCTGTCCTTTACTCAAATTAAACTTGTTTTATGGTGTTAAAGGGATAGTTTAACTAAAAAAAGGCATTATTTTGTATTTTCAACCCATTGATTTTCCTTGGAAAACAAAAGGAGATGCATTACAGCATGACAGCCCCAGTTACCATCTTTTTCCATACAGTGAAAGTGCATGAGACTATCATCTGCTTTTGTGTTCCACGGAAAAAGTGAATGATGCCATCATTTGACTTTTTAAGTGACCTCTTTATCTTGTGTTTATATTTATATCAAAACGCTCTCTGAAAAGACTTTATTAACGAATACCTTTTGGAGAAAACAATCAAAGAGCCGACTCAGCTAACGCTCCCTGGTCCTCCTCCTCCACCTGCGGACCAAGACATCCAGCCAGTTGATCCACCATGTAGGAGCAGGAGAAGCGCTCCACAGTTGGTCTCCAGAGGATTAGCTCCACACGTGAGTCTTTCTGCTGTTTCACTGAAATCAACAGGAAGAGCAGGCATTACTATTATTATTTGTACTTCTTTGAAACCCTTACAAGGATTGTTTTCCCCCTATAATTAAAATTCTGCCATCTTGTACTCCTCCTCATGTCAACCTGTATGACTTTATTTCTTCTGCAAAACACAATAGAAGAATGTTGTTAACCGAATAGTTTGTTGACCATTGACTTTCATTGTATGGGGGAAAAAAACACAGAGAAAATATCTTCTCAAAATATCTTCTTTATGTTCCTCAGTTTGGTTTGGAATAACAATATAATGACAATTTTTTCATGAAATATCACGTTATATAATTTTTTTTCCTACAAGAGGTCGGGAAAGCCACCCAATGTTAGATATTTTGAGCTGAATGAAAAGGGTTATGCATGAAATTGTTGAAAGTTGAAAGAATGTGCTTACATTATTATTTATTTATAATATATTGATAAAATCTAGTAATTTAAAAGAAACTAAAGAAAAAAATTGCACAAAAAATATATAAAAATAAAATTAAATAAGCTTTCTGGACAAAAAAAAGTATAATTGTAGGGCTTCGGGTCATTTTGACCTGTGAGGGAAGGATTTGTTACAAAGTGCGAGAGGGATGAGGGTTAAGCGAATAGTTTGGTGATCATTTACTTTAACTGTATGGAGAGAAAATACAGAGACATTTCTCAAAATATCTTCTTTTATGTTCCTCAGTTTGGTTTGGATCAACATAATGATAATTTTAATTTCTGGGTGAAATTCCCCTTTCCCCTAACAATTAAAGTTGGTGCATAACTCATCCCACCTTGTTTGTGCTATGGACATGAATGATGCCTCAAAATCTGTGGCTTATTCAGTGTATTCACTTGCCATACAGTGTATTCACTTGCCATACATTTCCTCAAAAATTCAGCATTCTGAAACTTGTTACTGTGTTTGTCTTGCGTTTATTGGTAGATATCGAAACTTGTTCATGACATCAAGCTTTTTTACCCACGGAAAGATGGTTGTAATTCGATGCCTGCTTTCAGTTAGCATTCACTCCGCTCATGCTTCTCTCCCCCATACAAAAGGCAGACAGGCACACACCCTCCTCTATGTTTCTCATGTTCTCATTGGCTGGTTTTTCATCCAGCTATGTGAGCTTCCTGTTTCTTCACCATGCTCTTTCTGGCTCTTCTCAGCGATTCTTTGTGTAAGCGATCTGAGTCCATTCTCAGGCATGTCCAGACTCTGTGTTTGTCTGTTGTTTCCTCAAAAATTCAGCATTCTGAAACTTGTTACTGTGTTTGTTTTTACAATCATGCTCTTTTGTGGTCAGTATCTTTGAATGTTCTGCATGTGTCAAACTAACTGTTTTGCACACTCGCTTTCTCTTTCTCTCTCCCTGTTGTTTGACAGTAGTTGAATTTTCAATTGCAAATGGTTATTTGAGTGTGAATAGTTTGTCTTTTCGATTAATGAGTTGATTTCAGATATTGGAAAGTCTGAAAAGGAATAAGTGATGTAGTAGTAAAACAAGCTGGTTTTCAATGTGGGTTTCTGAACCCGTTGTGTGTCTGATTCATTGTGCAGGTGTTTGAAAATAAATTATTCAGCGATTGGCAAGTAGTTCATTTTATCTAAATAAGTAACCCCTTTCGGCATTGCTTTTAATTTATCCGTTTGTTTAAATATTTTGTCTCTTGTCTCTCTATTAATTTAATTTATTTGATATCGATAAAGTTTTTATAATCTTTTTAAAATTCTATAAGAAAAGGAAAGTTCACAACTTACAATAACATTGGAATCAGTTTTTTTAACGCAAATCTTTTTTTAATTGATTTATTTTTCAATTGATGAATGATTAAAATCAATAAAAGCCAATCAAAACGTCAGATGACAAACTCTATTGCATGCTTAAAATAATCAAGGTAATCATGCGTTGGTGTGGACACTAATTAAAATATCATTATAGTTATCATTATAGTTATTGTTCTTGGTTTAACCAAGCCTGTTAAAATGGTTTAGAACACATGAGCAACACCAAAGCCACTGGAAGGCAAGCCTGCAACCTTTAGCCAAAAAACAAAAAATGCTAATGCTTTTAAATGGAGACCAGAGGCCATTTTTTAATGGATGTCAATAGAGAAGAGGCTTCATTACAACGAATAAACCGCTTTTTTGAGGAATTAGCTTTTTATTTAATAAATCGACCCCTGTCATCTAATCCTCAACATGTTTTGCGCTAAACAACACTTGTTGGGAACGATTTGTAGATTTTACTAGGATAAAAAGGTTATTTTATAAGAGAAGGCAGAGAAGGGAATGTTGTGACAGGTAGGACTCATTTACCGCATATATTTAATAGTAATATAGAGTGATATTGTATATTAGAAAGTAAAAAATTATGATAAGACTTGAATGGTAATGACTATTATAATTGCATGAACGCATATGATGCGGAATATGCATTTTAATGAATAAAGAGAAAAGCAATAATTGAATTATAAATATTGTTATATTGTATGTTGTTTAATGAAAAATAAAGTGTTCTTTCTTTCGCTGCCATGTTAAGCCCAATTTATACTTTTGCGTCGAGTGTGTATGCCGTAGCTTCGTCGTAGGCCGTGTTGCACGCGTAGCCTATGACATACCCTTAACGTGCACCTCTCCAAAAATATAACGACACGTCAATTCTACGCGGATCGCAAGCTCTGTGATTGGACCCTCAGGGATATTATGCTCCCTGCACGTCGACGCAGAAGTATAAATGAAAATCAACGCAAAGCCCACGGTGTAGAGGCTACGGCGCAGGTCTGACACAAGTATTAATCAGCCTTTAGACTTGTATTGTAATGATTTATGACTCTTCTGTGTGCCTAATAATGATTTAACGCTTCTTAATTAATGAAGTATTAAATTACAATTACGTTTTTAGTGTAATCTTAAATGTAGTTTTATACTCCCTAAATTCACTAGTAATTTGCAGCTACTAGAGATATTCATGCTTTTTTCCCCCCATAATAAAGCACATTCCACAAACAATGTAGTCCTACTGTACGTTTGCTAGCGATATAACACCAAATATAGAACATTCACAAGTCCAACGCACTAATAGTCCACAGAAACCGATTAACATAAACTGTAAAAGTTTGAACGACAGGCACTGACGTCACTCTGCCATAGGCTGAGGTGCCAGCCATAAAATTCTGGTAACCTATAGTGACGTGATAAAAACTACAAAGAACACTTCAGCAAATTAGTAACACTTTAGCCACATGTCAAAAAACCTGCTACCATTCAGGGCTTCCTAGTAAAGGTATAGTGACTTGCTAAAAACCATTCAGAAACCTTAGCAACTGAATAACAATTTCCTAGCAGCCACCATGAACTACTTTTATAAGGAGAAGAGCGATCCATTTTCTTCAAAATCAAAAATTTGCATTTCTTCACAGAATCCATACAACTTTGACCAAGTACCAACCGCACACGCTGATGTGATGGCGTCGATGCATTCGATGCGAGGCCACAAAGCGGCGTCTCAGCGACGTGGACAGGCATCTGTAGCAGCCCAGCGTCTTCATCCTCAGCAGTCTGGGACAGAGCACCTGGAGCGCTTCCTGGAAAAGCCAGAGCTGGTGGTGGTGGAGCAGCCAAAGGAGCGTGGCATGCGATTTCGCTATGAGTGCGAAGGACGATCAGCGGGTAGCATCCTTGGAGCCTCCAGCACTGATGCCAACAAAAACTTGCCTGCTATTGAAGTAAGTCAGAGGATGGACATTTTGGCAAGGGTGCTTATGAATGAGCTGACAATTGTATTTTTTTAGGAGTTAATGGTATAGTTCACCCAAATATGAAAATTCTGTCATGGCTACTCACCCTCAAGTTGTTCCAAACCTGTATGAGATTCTTCTGCTGAACACAATAGATGATATTTTAAAGAATGTCTGTAACTAAACAGTTGATGGATCCCTTTGAGTTTCATAGAAGGAATTAAAATACTATGAAAGTCGATGGGGTCCATCAACTGTGCGGTTTCTAAGGTTCTTCAAAATATCATCTTTTGAGTCAGCAGAAGAATCTCAAACAGGTTTGGAACAACTTGAGGGAGTGTAAATGATGACAGAATTTTCATTTTTGATAAACTATCCTTTCATCTATCTAACATCAGTTAGACCTTGTGAAACTATCATTTAATTTCCATCATGTATTAATATTTTTCCATTTGCATGAATTCGAAATCGATTTGAGCACCGTATTTAATTTGGTGGGTGTGTCTGGAATGCACCAACTATCCCGAAACAGTGGGGCTTCCCCCATTATGGTTTGTGGTGTTGAATGTAAAAGCAAGTTAGACTAGTCTTTTGCAGCTTAAAAGGAAATCTCCCTGGAGAGGTCTGCAACGCGTGGGCTCTGATGGAGGGAATTACCTTCAAACCACACAAATAAACATGTTCACAAGCCATTTTTGCCATTGACAAATGTCCATACATGGGTACTTTCAGCAAAGCAGCCCGTGCCAACAATTCAGCAACAAAGAAGCCATGCAACCCATTTCAACAGTGTTGCAAAAGCAAAAGTAAAACTGTCTTTTTCGTCTTTTTTTAGATTCAAGGCCCCATTGACAATATCAAGAAAGTGATGGTCACCGTGTCTCTTGTGACAAAGGACATCCCGTACCGCCCACACCCACACTGCTTGGTTGGGAAAGACTGTTCTGAAGGCATCTGTGTCATACACATCAATCCCCACAGTTCCCGTCGACACAGGTATATTTCCATTAACCTCAATGGGACAGCATGCTTAGCAGAACGTGATCTGAGTGTAAAAATGTTATTTCCTGCCTGACTATGTTGCTGGTGTTTTCCAGCTTTGCAAATCTTGGCATCCAGTGTGTGAGGAGGAAGGAACTTGATGCCTCACTGCAGAAGAGGAGGAATAAGAATATCGATCCTTTTAACAGTGAGTTGTTGAATGATATTGCCAACTCACTAGCTCTGTTCCCCAATCCTAGTAAGCAATTTAGGCAGCATACTAACAGAAATGGAACGTCATACATAAGTAGCAACTCTCTACGCTACATAAAATGCACCATCATGTTGCTAAGCTAACAGCACAATACTCAAATCACATATTCAGTTCAATTCAAGATTATTTGTATCATGCTTTTCATAATACATATTGTTTCAAAGCAGCTTTACAGAAAATGCTTGTTTTTAGATTAGGTAAAAACGCCTATTTTGTAATTATCAAATTATTTTTTCTGTATTTAATTTTTTATCTATTTTTTAATTGACATTCACTTTGTCTAGATGTTTTTTTTTTATTTTTTACTAGGCTTTGGAACAGGTCCTAATAACACTGTCTCGTTCTCTCCCAGCGGGCCACTCTAAGAGCATTGAAGACATGGACATGAACGTGGTGAGACTGTGTTTCCAGTGTGAGCTGGAAAGAAAGGACGGAGACAGGATCCTCCTCGCCCCTGTGGTATCCAACCCCATCTACGACAAGAGTAAGAGCTAGATATATGTTAGGCCAAAAACATACTCTACCCAAGTACTTAAATTCTCTGTAGTTTCCTGGGAGATGATATTCGGGTTTTGTTTGTATTTGTCTGATTAGAGGCGACCACAACGGCAGAGCTGAAAATCAATCGGCTTAATGTGGTCAGAGGCCCTTGCACAGGAAAAACGGAAATTTACATGCTCTGTGACAAAGTGCAGAAAGGTAAACTACATATAATTGCTCAAATTCCAATTACATCTCACTCGATGCTATCAGTACAAAACAGTTGGAGCAAAACAACTAATTTTCATATCTGGAAACCTCTATAGATGACATCGAAATTATATTCAGCACCGAGGACTGGGAGGGCAAGGCGGAGTTTGCTCAGACTGATGTCCACAGACAAATCGCCATTGTCTTCAAGACCCCACCATTCAGGGAGCAGAATATATCTGAGGAGGTGGAGGTCAACGTGTGTCTACGCCGCATGTCTGACCGGATGGACAGCGAGCCAGTCAAGTTCACCTATATTCCAGATAACGCAGGTGAGTTATAAGACATGGCTAAATGTTGTGAGGAATTCCACCTCAAAATGCAAAAGATAAAAATATTATTATTAAATTAAAAAATAATTTAATATTATCCTGTTAAAGAAGCTAGGATAGGCACCAGGATCCCCACAGTTTGGAGAATAGATTACAATTTAAACTAAATCTTAACATATTTTTCATCTTTTATTAAGATAAACAATTGTAAAAAGTATAACAAGTTCCAGCACAATAGATCACTACTGTTCAAAAGTTTGGGTTTGGTAATATTTTTTAGTGTCTCTTCTGTTTACTGCATTTATTTGATCAAAACGCAGTCAAAACGGTAATATTGTCAAATATTACAATTTTAAATAATTGTTTTCTGTTAATATATTTTAAAATGCAAGATATTCCTGTGATGGTTCAGTGTCACATGATCCTTCAGAAATGTGCTGATTTGGTGCACAAACTTAAATCTTACTGACCCGAAACTTTTGAATGGTATTAAAACATTTTTTAAAAGATTTTCTTAAGGTGTTGTAAATGGTCCTAAAAAATGTGGCCGTTTTAGGTTGCTTGTGTTTTGAAGTAATGACACACAATAGTAGAACAGTAGGATGAATAACTGAAGTCTCAGATTCAGAAATGAATCACATCCTCTCTTGCTAGTTTCTAAAATACTGCAAAAGAAGGTGTGTCACCGTGCCAGTTATTCAAGGGGATTTATTAATAGGTGCATTATTCTAGTTTAAACTGAAGGAAGGCATGAGGAAACAGTAATGCTTCATAATAGGTCTTCTGTTGTCTACAGAACACAAACGATTCTTTTATAATCTGTGCCATTTTGGCCAATGCCATCACAAGCTCACGTCACCCTATAACACTGAAGGGAGGTTAATTTGATTTGCACTTGATCCGCAGATCCCTACGGAGTGAACCGTAAGAGGAAAATTAAATCTGATGTGAAGTTCAGCGAGCCATGCAGCGGTCCTCAAAGTAAGGATGTTTTTAAAAGAACACGGATACCTTTCATTCTCCAAAACTTTGTTGACTAACATCAGTGTTTTATCTTCCCTGCTCACTCAGGTCAAGACCTCATCATTAACGAACCAGGCATGTCACAGCATTTTGACCCATTCTACCCTCTTCCCGATTGTAATGTTCCCAATGCTCCCATCCCAATCTCTGTTCATGACGGAGGAATCCACATGTCATCCCAGGGCATGGAGGAAATTCACTATAATGAAGACTTTAAACTGGAGGATGGTTGTATTAGCATGGACCCAGAGGCTATGGAAAACTTCTTCAAAGGCTTGGTTCAGCAAGATCCAGAGCTTTTAAATCAGATCCTTTTAAATCCGGATTTCAACTTCGGTTTAGATAGCACAGATACAAAATCAAACGTCAACCAATCTATGATGAACATGGCATCTATAAATGACGCACATTTCAGTCAAATGGTGAGTGAGAATCAGGCCTATCCAGCAGATCTGGAGAACATCGATGACCTCATTTTCTCCCCTGTGAAGAGTGAGAATGACATGGACCATTGAAAACCACTGTGGACTTTTTTTGCCTTGACTATTGAGACTTTGGACATACAGTCGCTGCTGACTATAAAATCATTTCGGACTAGGAAAAGACCAAGTCAGACTTGTTATTGACTGAAAAACCTGTTCAGCTGGTACTATGACGTTCAGCTTAGTAATATGTGCATACTAATGAAGTAAATCCCCTCCTCACCAGCTGGTCTTGTAAATGGACAGTAAACTAAGACTGATGACAGCCAACAAAAGGCAGGAGAAGCATGTGGCCATTGCGTTTTCTAGGAAAAAAGGGAGCCTCAGATGCTGCTCAACTGCTTGTAATGTGTCGGTTATGAAATGTGTCTGTCATTTGCTAACTTATTGTGTGAGTTTTAGAGCCGACTAAAAGTAGATGGTCCCAGAACCAAATTCACTAAAATATTTAAGTGTTATATATACATGATATTTGTGAGCATTAATGGGACAAAAATAGACATGGTTCTGAAGTAGCAGTTGGATTAATTAATGTAATTCATATCAATTTGAAGCCATGTTCAAGCCATTTCTTAAACATATTCATAAACAATTAAGATCCTCCACCAAAAACAAATATCTGGCTAACCAGTTAGCACTATGCTAAGATGTAAGGATCCGTTCACACAAAACGTGTTTTTGCATTCTGAATGGCTTTTCTATTTTTCTATCGCTAGATGGAAGTTTGATCGTTGTGTTCGTGGCTTGCATCTTTTAAAGCACCTTGTGCATAGCACAGCGTTCTAGAAACATGCCCATTGAGTTCAACTTTTCCATTCCACCACTATGCATCCCATGTTTTTAAGTGCAAAATCACGTTTTGTGAACGTCCCCTCAACTTGCTAACTGAAATTTCAGTTTTAAATTTGATTTTGTTTGGCTTTGGTAGTATAATGCCATTTGAAATACATTATTAACATATTTTCAAGACATCTCTAATCAGGGACCAAATAGAGGAACCGTTAAAAAATGGTTTCAGCCAATTGAATCACTTTGGTGTCCAAAGAGGATTGGATTATGTTTGGGGAATGGTATTTTGCATGACAGTGGACATGACATGAATCATTTCCTAATGTAGGTCGGAACTTCCGAAGTACTCAGCAGCTATCACGCAACTAGTTAAAACAAGATTAACGTCCAATTTAATCACCAGATTTGTGAAGACCAATAGGATAATTTGTCAGTTACTGGGATTTCTGGTTAACCCCGCCCACCGAGGATTTCATAGCTCTAAAATTCCAATTTAGTTGTATATTAAACATAAAATATGTTCTTGGCAGAATTTTAGCTTTCAGTGAGAATACAGGATAGTCACATTACTTTTCCATGTTTGGTTATGTCATGCTGTGAACTAAAACAGGAAACTGAAATGAATGTAGTCAAAGTGAGTCAGTGGCAAAAAGATTTTAGAGCTTTGTACCTACATTACATATTCCATCAGTGTTGAAGGAAGCAGGATTCATGATCTTAATCATTGGAAATTATTTTGTTCATTTATACACACATTCATATAATGTCTGTAATACTGCTGTGATTTTCTTTTTTGTTTTGTGTAAAAATCCTTTAGTTGCCTGCAAATATTGTTGCTTTCTGCTTCTTATAGTATGTTGTTGCTGTTGATATTAAAATTGTGTTTTGGAAAATGAATATTTTGACTCCATTTGGCTGTCCCTTTGTGTAATTACTATTAGACACTGTATAAATCCCAATTTCTTTCTATCTTGAGAGTGGGCAAAAGTCTATGGCCAAAGTACAACCAAATTTCACATTAACAGTGTGAATTCAAACTCTTGATTTCATATGCGTTTCCAGATTCAAGAGACACAGGGGAAGCAGATAATGAAGTGCAGTCACTTCCTCATTCACCAGTGCTATTGCTTTGTTGCACTTCTCTGATGCTATATTTAGGGTTCAAAACAATAGCCACACACATTCAGCATGTCACAATCTCTGACAAAAAGCCTCCCACAGTTTTTCATTGAACTTTTAGACATGATGCTTAAATCAGTTTTTAAAAGGTTATTCATTCATTATGGCCTAATATCCAAAGGTCAGGGTTTTTTTTAACAAAAGGTGTGTGTGTGTGTGTGTGTGTGTGTGTGTGTGTGTGTGTGTGTGTGTGTGTGTGTGTGTGTGTGTGTGTGTGTGTGTGTGTGTGTGTGTGTGTGTGTGTGTGTGTGTGTGTGTGTGTGTTGATCTCGTGAGACATGATTTACCACAGCCAGTCCACATGACTAATGACCTTTTAAAACGATTAATGTTAGCAGAGCTCTCTCTCTCTCTCTCTCTCTCTCTCTCTCTCTCTCTCTCTCTCTCTCTCTCTCTCTCTCTCTCTCTCTCTCTCTCTCTCTCTCTCTCTCTCTGTGAGAGAGAGAGAGAAAGTCCAGTATTGGGCAATAGCTCCATACTGTAATAAAGTTGGTGCCAAAAGATCCAGTATTGGGCAATAGCTCCATGCTGTAATAAAGTACATGGTGCCAAAAGGAAGGCGATGACGAAATTTTCAATCCTAAAATAACTAACGTTAGATGCATTATTTCAGTAATGTGATTTTTTGTTGTTGTTGTTGTTGACAAAATGACAATATAATACAATTACACGTAACGTTAGGCCCCTACTGCTTACTCAACAAGCAGTTGACTGTTTGACTCACTAGACTGCTTTTAATCAAGACGTTAATGAGTTACTTACAAAATTTAAACCATATTGTCACTTACTTGTGTATGTTCTTTCACCGACCACTTTCCAGATGGCGGCCATGCTGTGAACATTTGTAACGACTCCCGGCGTAATTTCGGGCATTCCAAGTCCTGTCTATTTGAATGGGGGAATCCTGAAGTCTCAAAACTGCTTGCTAAACTCAGAATTAAATACCATATTTCAAAACAAGAACAAAATCTGACATGAACTGTCCAATAAATGTTGTTTATGATACAATTATCAGGCTAGACCAGCCAATGCGCATGTGCAGTCCAAAGCACGCCTCTCAAGTTTCTATGGGAACCGGAGCTTCTAACGGCAGCTGCAATGACAGTTCGTCGCGATTCATCTACTTATACTACGACCTAAAAATATGTACTCTTTTTGTGAAGAAGAAGTACATACCTTTGAGTGTGTAGCAGAAGAGTATACAAGCTTTGGGAAATTATTATTCCTCATCTTTAATGGACACGCATCCAAACTGCCCTGCAATCATCATCACAGTTAAAATCCTTCAGATTTAATTTCCTACCATATCGAGAGAAATGTAGTTGATCTGCCATTTGTGGGTCTTAAATGCAGAGACTCTCCTCATGTGTTTGCAGTTTAAATACAATGAGGCATATAAAAGTTAATATCTAAACGTATCATTACAAAAGTTCACAATGCTGCTGCTGGTGAAATATAATGTGAATAACATTGAATAAATATCTTTTAGTCAAGTTAAATACTGATTGATCACTCCAAGCCTCTAAACCTTTCTACTTAACCCTTGCCCATCCATCATGTTTGTAGTTTTTTTTAACATTTTATCTGCGTTTGTAGTTCTAATCAATCCTTGTCTAACTTGCAATGGGTTGTGGGCAATATCAGCCGTTAAAGTGTTTCGATCTGCAAATTTCGAAATTTGCAAAAATTCAGAAATAGTAGACCATCTGGGTATCTTTGGAATACTCTTTTCAACATAGTACGATTTGGGACATACTAATTCTATTTTCGAATACTATTTAGGATGGATAGTATGCGAATTTGGCGGCATCGATAGTCTTTGTCAATACACAGCAACAGCGTTTAGTTTCTGTCTTTGAATTAATCGTTTGAGTGAGTGATTCAATGAGTCATTCCTAAATACAGTCACTTGTGGCCACCTACTGGCGTAAATATGCAGATTGCAGAAAGTGTCACTGGAAAAACCATCACCACTAATTCACACAAGTTTCCTAAATGCGCTAACACTGACTAGAGTGATTCAAACAAATTCGGTGACCAGAACTAGCTGTTGTTTAACGTGCAATAGCATAAAAGGAAATAGACTTAAATTGTATGATAATAAACATCCTCATTATGTTGCATCCAGCTAATAAGGTTCCTAGAGTGTTCTGATGGTTATACAAATATTTTATAAATAAAACCTAAAAATAGCCATTAGAGAACGTTCTGTATAAATTCTCATTCTCATTAAAAAAAACTCCCAAATATGTTCAATGAGAATATTTGTTAATAGCTACAAAAAAATAGAACCTAAAGAGAACATTCCTAGAACGTTAGGAAAAAATATGCTGTTCCAGTTTCCAAACACAGCCAGAAAATAAGGTATTCCAGTCAGATTGGAAAATGCATCTCTGAATCAATTTATTATTAAGTATAAATGAGATATTTACAGAATACAAGCACATAGTTGTTGGTGATGTTAATACAAAATAAATACATTATTGTTCATTCTTCAGACTGTATGACAGACATAGAGAATGGCAGAGAAGAGAACCGTCATCATTTCTTCTCTACAATCTGAGGCTCTGAGAGCTTCTTAATGGTGAGCTCCTCCACAAACTGCTTCACCAAACTCTTGTGAAGAGGCTCTGGATCCTAAGAAAGAAAAAAACGAGTAAGATTTATCAGATGACAGCGTCCTGTGTATCTTTCACAGTCCTGTTAATTTCATTACCTTCTTTTCCAGTAGTCTCTGTTTCTCTACTGCTTCCTCCAAACTCAATCCCACCCATTCAGCCTCATCCTCTGTGATCTCAAACTGCTGCTTTAAAAAAATGGGACAAAAGGCAAATAGGAGAAAACACACAGGCTGATTATCAACATCTTAGGCTGCAAAATACACATCCCATACTCAACTTATCTCACCTTGTAGCGGTTGTAGATTTTCTCACTGCGAGATGGATCATCAGGAAACAGATCCGTGTTTTTCCGGGCCAGACGTAAAAGCATTGCACGTTTTAGATCCATTCCAAACTTGGAGTTCAAATCATGCTTTGGGGTCTGATTTAAGATACGGACACAAAAATGGTTAAAAAAATTTTTTTTTACATAGAAATTTATTCTGATTGCATTTCATACACAAGGCCCACATTTAACAGGGGAAAATACACACACACACACACACGTCTGGTGCGCTATCCTTCTGGGGACTTGCCATAGGCGTAATGGTTTTTATACTGTAAACCGTGAATGTTATCCCCCTACACTGCCCTTGCCCCTAAACCTACCCATCACAGGAAACATTCTGCATTTTTACATTTTCATAAAAACTCATCCTGTATGATTTATAAGCTTTTGTGCCCATGGGGACCTCAATTTAGGTCCCCACGGTGACACGAGTCCCCATGAGTCTGTCTGCATTCAGGTTGAAGTCCCCACCAGGCTAGAAAAACATGTACACACACACAATATATATATATATATATACATACATACACACACACACACACACACATGTATACAACAAGTTGCATTTTATACAATAATGATAATATAATAATAAATATACAAAAATATTTGTAAAACAAAATATATTACTATATAAACATAGTCAAATAGTCAAACATATCAGATCAATTTATTATAATTTTGTAAAATAATTAAACATACTAAATGCTGCAAACTTCATTTTTTATACAGTAATAAATATACAATAATACAACTATTTTAAACATTAAATATTACATTATAAATATTTAATTATATAAAATGATTGTAATTTTGTAAAATAATTTAACACTCTAAATGCCAGACATGTGAACTTTATTAATTGTTTTATATAATAATAAGTAAAACAATTTTATACAATATATTCCATAAACATATATTGTTTATTAATATATAATTATTCTATTTTTCTTAACATAATAAATCATACTAAATGCCACAAACTTCATATATTTTTATATAGTAATAAATATACAATAATACAAAAATTTTAAACATTAAATATTACATTATTAACTTTTTTATTATATAAAATGATTGCAATTTTGTAAAATAATTAAACACACTAAATGCCACAGGATTCTCACCTTCAGAATGTAGAAGTCGAAGCCAAAAGCGGCATCAATAAGGTCCAGTGTGCGAGCTGTGACTGTTACAGTGAACTTTTGGTCGAGGATCTCACTGTACAGCTCTCTGTTAAACAACTGGGGCTTCCAGGTTTTGCGCAGTCTTGTAGAGAGCTGATGCCATCATTCATATCATATAAAAATATAGGGTTACTATTCACATCAACTTAAATTCAGCATTACAATTGTTCACTCTTTGGTCTCACCTTGTCACCTTTGGCATATCTAAAGCCAGATATCCAGCCTTCTCCACCCCAGAGTCCATCCTGTGATTCTGGCGGATAATAAACTGGGATAGGCACATCCTGGACTCGCTCTCTGTGTCCAGTTTTAGGACTGACTCTGTATTTGACACCCAGAGGTTTCCAGTGCACTGGAGTAGGAGGGGTCGTGTCCTGCAGGGAGCGCAGGTAGTGCTGGGGTAGACGGGAATAGATGCCCGTCTGCAGCTTCAGGGCTTCCCATATTTTTGGTGGATACTTGTGTAGAGGCATTTTGTTGGACAAAACCTTAGAAAGAAGGGTTGAGTAGGTCCATGCATTACACAATGTAAAAAAATAAATACATACATACATACATATATATTATATATACACACTACATATATTATATTTTATGCATATTTTATACTAACACAAACACATAACTGTTATATTGAATTGTAAACTAGCTGATAAGCTACAGCCTCTAAGATGCAAATATTTATTTACCATGTATAAATGTGAAAATGCAAAACTATAAACAAAAAAGAATGTATACAGTTCAACACTCTTACCGGTGAATGACGCAATCGGAGAATGTTTCATTTAATTTTACATGATATAAGTCTGCTAGCCTCTCAGTCCAGCACACGCTGTAAAGCTAACCAAGGGCACCTAACGTCATTTCCTATGACATATACTTGTGTGAGAACTGCGATTGGTTCAGTGGACTGTTTACTGCGCTGATTGGTGGTTTTCGCAGCTGAGCTTCCGGGTTTAAAAGAAGTTGTTATCGTGACGGTTTAAAAAAAAATAATGCGCTTTTACAAAATATGATATTTATATGTTTAACTCTGGACGCCCGAAAGGTGGAATTGAACCACTCTGCCGCTAGGCAGCTACAGGTTTGAAGCCTGCACCCCGGACCACCGAGGTTCATCCGGGCATTTGATACGGTTGAAATGACTCCTATATAAAGGTCCCTGCTTTGCTATGTTTTACATCTACGGTGAGTTTTATTTGTGGCACTGTATTTAACAGCGTATCATAAGGTCATGATATATTAATTCCTCCCACAGTATGGAGTTTATGGAAACACAAAATACGCAGAAATCCTACATTAAATCCAGTGTTGAACCACATGCAAATTTGTTTCTTGCTATTGGTCCAAACCTGGGGTGGAGTTTCACAATCTTTGTTGCGTATTTTATTGATTTGTTAATCATTCTTCACTTGGACTTCAAACTAATTGTGATGGCTAGACGACTGGGTCAGAGCATCTCCAAAACTGCAGCTCTTGTGGGGTGTTCCCGGTCTGCAGTGGTCAGTATCTATCAAAAGTGGTCCAAGGAAGGAACAGTGGTGAACCGGTGACAGGGTCATGGACGACCAAGGCTTACTGATGCACACGGGGAGCGAAGGCTGGCCTGTGTGGTCCAATGAAATAGACGAGCTACTGTAGCTCAAATTGCTAAAGTTAATTTTGGTTCTGATAGAAAGGTGTAAGAATACACAGTGCATCGCATAGCCACAGACGAGTCAAGGTGCCCATGATGACCCCTGTCCACCGCCGAAAGCGGCAACAGTGGGCAGGTGAGCATCAGAACTGGATTATGGAGCAATGGAAGAAGGTGGCCTGGTCTGATGAATCACATTTTCTTTTACAGCATGTGGATGGTCGGTGCATGTGCGTCGCTTACCTGGGGAACACATGGCACCGGGATGCACTATGGGAAGTAGGCAAGCCGGCGGAGGCAGTGTGATGCTTTGGGCAATGTTCTATTGGAAAACCTTGGGTCCTGCCATCCATGTGTATGTTACTTTGACATGTACCACCTACCTAAGCAGTTCTCGTTATGGTCTAAAATAATCTAGCGTTTTAACACAGTAACATTAAAATGAACATTATGTATATTTTCTGTCTAGACGCCCGAAAGGTGGAATTGAACCACTCTGCCGCTAGGCAGCTACAGGTTTGAAGCCTGCACCCCGGACCACCGAGGTTCATCCGGGCACATGAGCAGGTTGAAATGACTCCTATATAAAGGTCCCTGCTGTGCTATGTGTTACATCTACGGTGAGTTTTATTTGTGGAACTGTATTTAACAGCGTATCATAAGGTCATGATATATTAATTCCTCCCACAGTATGGAGTTTATGGAAACACAAAATGCACAGAAATCCTACATTAAATCCAGTGTTGAACCACATGCAAATTTGTTTCTTGCTATTGGTCCAAACCTGGGGTGGAGTTTCACAATCTTTGTTGCGTATTTTATTGATTTGTTAATCATTCTTCACTTGGACTTCAAACTAATTGTGATGGCTAGACGACTGGGTCAGAGCATCTCCAAAACTGCAGCTCTTGTGGGGTGTTCCCGGTCTGCAGTGGTCAGTATCTATCAAAAGTGGTCCAAGGAAGGAAAAGTGGTGAACCGGTGACAGGGTCATGGGCGACCAAGGCTCACTGATACACGTAGGGAGCGAAGGCTGGCCTGTGTGGTCCAATCAAACATAAGAGCTACTGTAGCTCAAATTGCTCAAGAAGTCAATACTGGTTCTAATAGAAAGGTGTCAGAATACACAGTGCATCGTAGTTTGTTACGTATGGGGCTGCATAGCCACAAACCAGTCAAGGTACTCATGCTGACCCCTGTCCACCGCCGAAAGATTCAACAGTGGGCAGGTGAGCATCAGAACTGGACCACAGAGCAATGGAAGAAGGTGGCCTGGTCTGATGAATTACGTTTTCTTTTACATCACATGTGCGTTGCTTACCTGGGGAACACATGGCACAAGGAAGCACTATGGGAAGTAGGCAAGCCGGCGGAGCCAGTGTGATGCTTTGGGCAATGTTCTCCAAGGAAACCTTGGGTCCTGCCATCCATGTGGATGTTACTTTGACATATACCACCTACTTAAGCAGTTCTCATGGTGGTCTAAAATAATATAGCGTTCGCACAAAATATTATCCAAATTAACATTTTGTAAGTTTAATTCCTAGACGCCCGAAAGGTGGAATTGAACCACTCTGCCGCTAGGCAGCTACAGGTTTGAAGCCTGCACCCCGGACCACCGAGGTTCATCCGGGCACACGAGCAGGTTGAAATGACTCCTATATAAAAGTCACTGCTGTGCTATGTGTTACATCTACGGTGAGTTTTATTTGTGGAACTGTATTTAACAGCGTATCATAAGGTCATGATATATTAATTCCTCCTACAGTATGGAGTTTATGGAAACACGAAATGCGCAGAAATCCTACATTAAACCCAGTGTTGAACCACATGCAAATTAGTTTCTTGTTATTGGTTCAAACCTGGGGTGGAGTTTCACAATCTTTGTTGCGTATTTTATTGTTTTGTTAATCATTCTTCACTAGGACTTCAAACTAATTGTGATGGCTAGACGACTGGGTCAGAGCATCTCCAAAACTGCAGCTCTTGTGGGGTGTTCCCGGTCTGCAGTGGTCAGTATCTATCAAAAGTGGTCCAAGGAAGGAACAGTGGTGAACGGGTGACAGGGTCATGGGCGGCCAAGGCTTACTGATGCACATGGGGAGCGAAGGCTGGCCTGTGTGGTCCAATCAAATAGACGAGCTACTGTTGCTCAAATTGCTAAAGTTAATTTTGGTTCTGATAGAAAGGTGTAAGAATACACAGTGCATCGCATAGCCACAGACGAGTCAAGGTGCCCATGCTGACCCCTGTCCACCGCCGAAAGCGGCAACAGTGGGCAGGTGAGCATCAGAACTGGATTATGGAGCAATGGAAGAAGGTGGCCTGGTCTGATGAATCACATTTTCTTTTACAGCATGTGGATGGTCGGTGCATGTGCGTCGCTTACCTGGGGAACACATGGCACCGGGATGTACAATGGGAAGAAGGCAAGCCGGCGGAGGCAGTGTGATGCTTTGGGCAATGTTCTGTTGGAAAACCTTGGGTCCTGCCATCCATGTGTATGTTACTTTGACATGTACCACCTACCTAAGCAGTTCTCGTTATGGTCTAAAATAATCTAGCGTTTTAACACAATATCATTAAAATGAACATTATGTATATTTCCTGTCTAGACGCCCGAAAGGTGGAATTGAACCACTCTGCCGCTAGGCAGCTACAGGTTTGAAGCCTGCACCCCGGACCACCGAGGTTCATCCGGGCACATGAGCAGGTTGAAATGACTCCTATATAAAGGTCCCTGCTGTGCTATGTGTTACATCTACGGTGAGTTTTATTTGTGGAACTGTATTTAACAGCGTATCATAAGGTCATGATATATTAATTCCTCCCACAGTATGGAGTTTATGGAAACACGAAATACGCAGAAATCCTACATTAAACCAAGTGTTGAACCACATGCAAATTAGTTTCTTGTTATTGGTTCAAACCTGGGGTGGAGTTTCACAATCTTTGTTGCGTATTTTATTGTTTTGTTAATCATTCTTCACTAGGACTTCAAACTAATTGTGATGGCTAGACGACTGGGTCAGAGCATCTCCAAAACTGCAGCTCTTGTGGGGTGTTCCCGGTCTGCAGTGGTCAGTATCTATCAAAAGTGGTCCAAGGAAGGAAAAGTGGTGAACCGGTGACAGGGTCATGGGCGACCAAGGCTTACTGATACACGTAGGGAGCGAAGGCTGGCCTGTGTGGTCCAATCAAACATAAGAGCTACTGTAGCTCAAATTGCTCAAGAAGTCAATACTGGTTCTAATAGAAAGGTGTCAGAATACACAGTGCATCGTAGTTTGTTACGTATGGGGCTGCATAGCCACAAACCAGTCAAGGTACTCATGCTGACCCCTGTCCACCGCCGAAAGATTCAACAGTGGGCAGGTGAGCATCAGAACTGGACCACAGAGCAATGGAAGAAGGTGGCCTGGTCTGATGAATTACGTTTTCTTTTACATCACATGTGCGTTGCTTACCTGGGGAACACATGGCACAAGGAAGCACTATGGGAAGTAGGCAAGCCGGCGGAGCCAGTGTGATGCTTTGGGCAATGTTCTCCAAGGAAACCTTGGGTCCTGCCATCCATGTGGATGTTACTTTGACATATACCACCTACTTAAGCAGTTCTCATGGTGGTCTAAAATAATATAGCGTTCGCACAAAATATTATCCAAATTAACATTTTGTAAGTTTAATTCCTAGACGCCCAAAAGGTGGAATTGAACCACTCTGCCGCTAGGCAGCTACAGGTTTGAAGCCTGCACCCCGGACCACCGAGGTTCATCCGGGCACATGAGAAGGTTGAAATGACTCCTATATAAAGGTCCCTGCTGTGCTATGTGTTACATCTACAGTGAGTTTTATTTGTGGAACTGTATTTAACAGCGTATCATAAGGTCATGATATATTAATTCCTCCCACAGTATGGAGTTTATGGAAACACGAAATACGCAGAAATCCTACATTAAATCCAGTGTTGAACCACATGCAATTTAGTTTCTTGCTATTGGTCCAAACCAGGTGAGCATCAGAACTGGATTATGGAGCAATGGAAGAAGGTGGCCTGGTCTGATGAATCACGTTTTCTTTTACATCACATGGATGGTGGGGTGCATGTGCGTCGCTTACCTGTGGAACCCATGGCACCAGGATGCACTATGGGAAAAAGGCAAGCCGGCGGAAGCATTGTGACGGAGGGAAACCTTGGATCCTGCCATCCATGTGGATGTTACTTTGACACGTAACACCTACCTAAGCATTGTTGCAGACCATGTACAGCCTTTCATCTAAACAGTGGCAGTATTCCCTGGTGGCTGTGGCCTCTTTCAGCAGGATAATGCGTCCTGCCACAAAGCAAAAATGTTTCAGGAATGGTTTGAAGAACACAACCACGAGTTTTATTTGTTGACTTGGCCTCCAAAATCCCCAAATCTCAATCTTATCGAGCATCTGTGGGATGTGCTGAACAATCAAGTCCGATCCATGGAGGCCCCATCTTGCAACTGACAGGACTTAAAGGATCTGCTGCTAACATCTTGGTAACTCTAGTGGAGTCCATTCCTCAACGGGTCAGGGCTGTTTTGCCAGCAAAAGAGGGACCAACATATATACATATATATATATATATATATATATATATATATATATATATATATATATATATATATATATATATATATATATATATATATATATATATACATATATATATATATATATATATATATATATATATATATATATACATATACATATATACATATACATATATATATATATATATATATATATATATATATATATATATATATATATATACATACACATTTTATTTAAATTTTTTGTGTTTTTAATACATAAAATATTTATTGGATTATGACCATGATTAGGCTCACTAATCATCTAAAAAACATGTTATTATTATAGCTGTTATTTCAAAATATTTAATATAAAACATATCGCATTGATAATGGCATATTCACATATTCAGATTGGTAAAGAAACCCTTCATTTTATTGCACAGGGTTTATGGCATTGCCTTTTATTTGTTCCAGTTGTTGTGGAATAAGACCACCCCCCCACAAAAAATATCACCACATATGCCTCACCCATCAAATAATCATTTTTATTTTGCCAGTAAATAAATTATGCAACATAAAAAAAAATCCAGTACATGAAAATGGTTCACTCACACTGCAAGAATAGCATTCGTTCCAGATCTTCACTGTGCAATGGCACACATTCACTTCATAATTTTCAAATATTCTTGAAGCTTTTAAGGCTTCAGGCAAGAAATCTTGAAAACAGACAGTCATAGGCAGAGCATTTGCACCTTCTCAGAACCACACTTACATTTTGCTTGTCTCACACTACAGGGAACTTGTGTGTTCAGTTTTCTATTGAACTGTTTACCAGAAAGTTTATGCGGGAATAATTGCAGAACTGTCCTCATGTGTCATACAAACTAATACTGTAGAAACCATCACCAGTACATATCTGACTAAAGTAACAAGTAAATAGTGAACTGACTGAGATGATGCTTTTAAGAATAAACACAAACCTTTACACTTAGTCAGTGCTCGGATGAAGATCATTCAATGTTTGTAATGAACAAAACTTGCTTTAACAATGTTGGAAGACACTCTACAAAAAAGGAGAGTGATAAATAAGACACAAACACCACTCCTCCTGGTATGTGATATAGTGAAGTGACAAAAAAGGACATTAAGTACACATTATCATATTAGAATGACAAAAATACTGATGTGCCGCCCATGAAGATGAAAAAATAACTATCACCCCCATCTCATCTTAATAGCGAGTGTTTATATGTGTACGCAACTTAAATTACATCGACAGATTTCAAAATGTTTGCTTCACGCTCACTTATTGCATTTTATCACTCAATGATGTGCACAGTCTCTAGTTACTGGAACATTCCAGGTCCATCAGAGAAAACTATTCGCAAACAATAAAGTATAATTCATAATTTCATGTAGCATTCCCTTGTAAGGTCATTTACACCATTTTATTCAGTTTCATCATCGTCCATTTCAGCTTTTGGGAATTAAAAAAAAGAGAACAAAAAAGGCTCCAGAATAACAAGCACACAACAAACGCCAACCGTGATTGATAAATATGAAAATCATAGTGCTTGTCCTAATAAAATTATATGTATTTACCTAGAGTAATTGATAGAGGAAAACATACAGTCAGCAGAAACACTGATTTTGAATTCCAAAAATGAAAATGCATAAAAGTAACAGGATATGACATCACCCTGTTGTAAAAGGCTCCACATGCACACAGACACACAATCTCTCTCTCTCGTCCTCACAAACAAGCTTAAGTTATCAATAAATAAAGAGGACCATCGAATAACACAATGTTCTCAAACACCGTTGTACATCTGGATCTTATAAACGACGCTTTAGCAGTACAACCAAAGGGAACCTTTTCGCTTTTTGAGTTACCATGTGAAACCAAACACTAGGGATGCAAATGAGTGACTGATCTGTGTTAAAAACAGAAGAAACAAACAAAACTGACAGGAAACGTCACAGTGGAGATGGACAGCAATTGTGGATTTCATTGGGACCTCCTCAGAAACTCATTATTCGGCCCTTTAGTTTGAGTGAATTCATTTTGGATGAATTTACAATCAAAACTTGATGGCATCAACCATTGAAAATGGTATTTCCCCAAAGACAACACGCTGAACAGCTGATATATGGTGAACACGTTGATGTGTGATTTAACCGTCATCCTAGAATGACCAGAGACTGTCAATATTTGGAATCTGCCTGGATAATACTTTTTTGCACTCACTTAAATGCTAATAATCATGAGAGTTCAGTTGATTATAATAAACAGTTGATCAGTAATTGCACAAGCTTTTGTTCAGAGACACTCTGTCATAATAGGATTATAATGAATAAAAAAACAAACAGATTTCACGTTTCCCACTAAATGTGGTGACGAATGAAGAGGCTTTCTCAAGGAACCTTGGAAAAAGAGGGGAAAACAATCACTATAATGATTTGAGATCAGCACTCTTGTGCTTTGCTTTGGCAATGTGTTTAGAAAGAACCACGAGGCGCTAATTAAAGTTAGCACAACCTACTAAAATAACTGCCCTACTTTACCTGAGGTTGGAGCGGCGCTTGCTTTACTCGGACTCATGTAACTGTGCTTTACTGCTTGTGTGTGCTCAGGTGTGATGGGGCAATGAGAATAAATTGGAATTGTGATTCAGATTCAACGGGTTCAATGAGTTCACCTCATCACAGGCTCCTGGAACAGTCGCTATTCGAGACATAAAACGGAAATGTCTGCTCAAAAGTAAACAAAAAAAGAAGAACTGCAACTACATTACACTGACCTTCTGACTTGGCGCACACTGGTAAAGCATTTACACCAAAACAAACAAAACAACTGAAACATTTCAAACCGGCAGATTTTCTCCGCAGACCTTGACCCTTTGTGACCTCTGACCGCCAGCATTTCCGGGTATTTTGAAGAGTACTGTCGTCTAAACTGCAATTAGCCAATAAAATCTTCCGTAGCTTAAAGATGGTTCAACGTTTGCACACTTTTGACGAAGAAAAAAAGCGAACGAAACCCAAAGCCGTGGAAAAACAACCCAAATAAAGCCATGCTGACGTATTGTGGCAGAGAGTGTGAAAAGTGCTAATGCTAGTCCTCCATCCTGGCACGTGCTCCTCGGCGACTCCAGTGTCTGCATGCGCGGCCAGGTGTTTGCAGTGGCGACGGTGGGACGGCTCTCGGCCCGGGCTGTGCAGTGAGGATGTGACGTGGCGGGGTCCAGGCGGAGAATGTGGGAGGGAGAAAAACACTTGTAACACGGCACACACAAGCAAGTCCTCGGATGAATGTGACATTCCCACTGACCGCATGCTGCTGGAGATGTACACATACAAAAGGTCAAACGCCCACCATGCATACTGACTACCAATGGCAAAAATAGAATCCTTTTGTCTTTTTCCTTTTTTTTTTTAAATCTCCTATTCTGATCCCCATGTGTCTTCACTGTAAGGTAAGGCAGGGATTTATTTTTTTTTAAATACATTTTTTATCTGATGTGTGACTGTCTGTCGTTAAAACAAGCTCATGACTACGCCACCAGACCAGCAGCCTAAGCAGTATCTTCGAGACATCACCATCCCTCCCCCCCCGCTGCTGATCCTCGACAGGTACGTCGTCCTTGGGAACGGTTACAGATCATCTCCGGAGTCGTTTCCGCGCTACGCCATGTAGATGAAGGTGTTAATGTCTGTCTCGTCTCTCTTGATGTACTTGTGCTCAATGAGCCACTCGATCTGCTCCTTGATCATTTTCTTCTGAGGGAGGAACATGTTCTTGAGGATCTCCACCAGCTCGGTCTGCAGCTGAGCGTTTGTGATCTTCTTACGCATCTTCATGATCTGAATGATGGCCTCCTGAAAAGTTGCGGTAGAAAAAAAAAGACATTAACTCTTTGAATCAATTAAAAAAAGGACAAAAATGTCCATGTCAAAAAACTATCATAACAAATGTAATATTGGGAGCACAGACTAAAAAAAGTTTAAAAAGTGAACCCCCCCAAAAAAGTTAGAGGTTTAAGTTTATGAAAATAATAAAATTATATTTTATATAAAATGTATATATTTTATGAAAAATAAATCTAAAAAGTTCCAAATTTGAGGTTGATATTTCAAAAAATGAGCTTTCAGTGAGAGCGCAGTGCCAATTTTTAGATGCCAGCAAATCTCCACTGGCACACACAGTGTTTGGATTTGTGATTTGCAAATATTCTCAAATATTACAAGCACACACCATTTTTTTATTACACACATACACACCACATTCTGACATGCATACTAACACACTCACACAGTTATGGCTCCATCATTTATCCAATTGGCTTTGTAATATGCATAAACAGAATAAAGTGAGTATTTGCTTTATAGGTCCAACCTGAAAAAAATGGCACCATCTGATAAAAAAATAGTAAAAATTTAAATTTTGAAGCCTTGCCAACAGAATGAAAGCCTAAGATTGCATCATTTTATAATTGAATGGCCCCGGGCTTAAATGTTTCAATGGGGACATTTTTGTCCAACCGGCAGATTGGAACTATTTTGTGTAGCTAGTGCAAAATGTGTTTTTTTTAAGTAAATGGGGGTGAAATAGTAAAATTCCAACAAATATACACGTCTGTGCCCAAATTTTTGTAGTTAGCATTAACACAGGCAAAATGATCAAAAACAAAAAACACACAAAAAAATAAACTGAAAAACACAAAAATGTCCATAAGGATGCACAAGTGTTAAGCCCAAAGTACATTGTAAAAAATAAATCCATGATATTTACGGTAAAAACAACAACAAAGCATTGTAAGCTCAAGTTGATCGTAGAATGATTGCCACCCATTGTATCTATGATCAACTTAGGCTTACAATGCTTTTGGGAAACACAGCCCAGGTTTTAAACCTTGTCAGTGGGCTGTGGCCAGTAGATTATTTGTCAATACCTGCTCTTTTTCTCCCTTATCTTGCCCTGTCTCTTTCCCTCCTAAAGCAGAGCTTTGACTGATATAGTGTTTCCATTTTTCGCTGTGTCAGTGAAGTAAACTGATCAACTGATGTTTATGTTTTATGAATCATTTCCTTAGATAAGTGAATTTACTGAAGGCTACCAGGAAAGCACACATTCATTATTACTCTTATGCCTAATATGATAAAAATGGCTTTGTTAATGTTTCTTGCCCTCACATTGACAGTTACTAATTATTACATTACATGAATCATATAAATTAGGCCTATTTTCAATTCAAAATGGCAAAATTTGACAAAAGTTTATTAGTTTGCTTGATTAGTTTAATATTTCTTTCCTAAAACAGCTGTCAAATATGAAATGCTATCTTATCTCACACTTCATGACTGTTAAGTGAAGCATCGAGTTGAGCTGGAATCAGCAGCTTCTGTAAACATAAATCCCGCCTACTTTGATTTGATTGGTCATCTCGAATATTTTGACATTGACGATTTTGGTGCTGTGCAATATCCTTGCAGCACTAAAGTAGAGTTAATACTATATTAGGCAATTATTTCACAACCTTTATTATATACAATTCTTAAAAATACCTCATAGCTGACTACAGCCATTGGAACAACAACAGACACTAATATTGACGCATGTTTGAGTGGTTAAGTAGTTAAGAGATACACGCAATTCTAGTTTTATCGAGGATTTTTTTATCAGCTATACCTTCAGGAGAGAAACAGCGGAGACAATGGACAGGATGAAACTTTCTAGTGAGCATGTGTTAAGCACTTGTGTTCACACACACACACACACTATCAAATTAAGTATGCTTTGAAAGCTATGCATTTGGCTGTACGCGTACACTAAACAAGTATACTTTGGGTTTTAGTGACTAGTGTTGGTATACAGAGAGCACTATTAATGATTTTTAACTTTTCGTACCTGTGTTCTTAATATTCTAAGCTGGACGATGCCTTCGTTCTCTTCTTCTCTCATTCGCTCCGTCGTCAGCTGCAATCGGCCGATTAGGTTTATCTTCCCCCTCTTTTGAACCTTGGAATTTTTTCTGAGGAAAAAAACAAAAATGATTGTTTCCGAAATAAAAGGACAAAGAACAAGCAAAAGTCAAAGCAGGAGAGATGATGTTCTTACATCAAGGAGAATTCCTGGTTAACGAAAAACAATGTGCTGTCCGTGAAGTCTTTGGGAGAGCTCACTTGAGGTTCATATGACAGCACTTGACGTTTGAGCTTTGGGAAGGCAACAAGAGACTGAAAAACAGAGGGAAAACAAGTTAAGTAGATGATGTTACAACCTCTATAAACAAAGATATTTGAACTGCTAATTGATTTTTAAAAACACTAATAATTGAGAAACAGTGATAAATGTAATCAAATTTCAAAATGATTGTCCATTTTTCATACTGTACATTATATGTTGTGATATCTAAATTCACGTGTACTGTAGTATTATGTATTTACACAAAATAGTAAAACATTTTAATATTGGTTAACTATAACATAAAAATAATTATCAGTTTAACCATATCGGTCAGAAATGTAATATCAGTGCATCATTAGCTCATGTTAAAGCAGTGGTTCTCAACCAGGGGGCTGGAGAAGTATAGAAAGCATTTAAAAGAATAAATTATTGGTAATACATTAAAATAATATTAATCTAATTTCAAGTAATTAAAAAAACAAAAACTTTTTTCAGGCTAAGGCATTTTCCTCTAAGCATCACTTTCAGCTTTACCATTGCGAGTTTGCATATTTTCAGAGCGGTTTTCGCTATGAAAAAATTATTTATATTAACAAAAAATCAACAATCTATCTAACTTTTCAGTGTATGTTCTTTTTGAAATCTTGTAAATGCAAAGAATGTTCTGTTTTAAGTTAACATCCTAATGAAAAAAAATTATTTGCATAAAAAGTGCAATTCTTTTTAAAAGTGCAAAAGTTTCCAGAGTGTTTTTCAATTTTTCTTCAATGAATTTTCTGTTGATTTAAAGAATACCCAGAGAGTTCGTCTCAGTTCGGCATCAGGCAGCTCAGTGGCAAGTTTCAGGTTCTCGAAGCTGATCTTCTCTCGTGGTCTTTGGTTCCAGGCAAAAAGTACAGCCAGTTGGAAGGTTGTGACCTCCAGGTCATACTGCCCTACTTCATTCTTGAAAGTGATCTACCAGAGAGCACACAGTCTGATTAGCTACAAGTTGCAAGCATTTACAGTTGCAAATCACTAAACACATAAAGTGCATAAAATACAACCCACAATGCCATTGGACATGAGGTGGTGCCAGTGGAGTTTGCGGCCGCTGTGATTCTTCTTGTAGAAGTCCTCCACCTCAGGGATGAGATCTTCCAGCTCGGTGGGCAGAGACACAAACACTTTCTCTGAGCTACGTGACCAAGCTCCAGCATTCAAGATCTTTATGTTCACAGAGTCCGCTGAGTAACAGAAGGGGAGTGAAAGAGACTTTAGGAACTACTCTCCAAATGAAAACAAGCCACATCACATCATCACTAATATTTATCACAAATGTTCACTATAAAAACGTCTGTGACTTTGAGATATTAGGTTACACTATTTCAAGGTGTCCATGTTACAGTGTAATATGTACTTTAGGGTTAGGGTCAGACTTAGATTTTGGTTTAGGGTTAGTTGCATGTAATTATACATGATTTATAGTTAGTTACTACAGTACTGTAAAGGACACTGTAAAATAAAGTGTTAGCTATTATTAATTTCTGTGACATTTCCAGGCCTGGAAATCACAATTTAAAATTCCTTAATATTTCCATATTTTCGGTGAACATGGGAACTCTGGATTTATTTGCAACATAAACTATATACCTATACTTATGGAAATTAAACTATGCAAATAAAAATAACATCTCCGAACATACTGTAGACATGTATCAGATCAATATATATTATTGGTATTACAGTATAATATACGCTACTGTTCTAAAGTTTGGGGTTGGTATGATAATGTTTTTGAAAAGTCTCTTATGCTCACCAAGGCTGCATTTAATGGACAAAAACGTGTAAAAACAGTAACATTGTGAAATAGTATTACAATTTTATAAATTTTTTTTCAAAGGATGTCCAGCTCAGTGTAGCCAAACGGTTTCCCGTAAAAATTGGGCTACTTTTAGGTTGTTGCCACGGGTACATTTTTTTCTGCTGGTTGATTTCCATCCCGTAAGTACGATTTCGGCACTCCAACACCCCCAAAACACCCCCCAGACGTATAAATTCAGTAGAGAATTCAGCTGCATGATAGATAAAAACGCATTGGGTTATTTTTGGGCTACTTTTGACTGGCTATTGGGTTACTTCTGTTGCACAGACCTGGCAAACCTAGTCCAGCTCCCCCTCTCTGGATATAATGGGTGGAGCTTTACCTAGTCCAGCTCCCCCTCTCTGGATATAATGGGTGGAGCTTTACCTAGTCCAGCTCCACCTTTGTGAGCCTAATTGGTGGAGTTAATTGGAGGTTATAGGGAGATTTAGGGTGTGGCTGGACCTTAAAGCTCCACCCCTAACTACCCATTGGCTCTGCAGTGAGCAGCCTCTTGAAATTTGTCTTCTGTCACATGATCCTTCAGAAATCATTCTAATATGATGATTTGCTGATCAATTTTTTTATTAGAAACCGTGAAACCTTTTTCCAGGATTCTTTGATGAAAACTGACTCCAAACCTTTCAAAGGTAGTCTAAACGCATATATAGAGAGAAAACTAGGCTTGTAAGTCACCTGGTAAAGCCAGCTTGTTGTGTTTGTGCACCTCCTTGAAAACCTGGTTAAGATCTTCAGACACTTTGATGTCTTGGAACATTCTAGCTAGTTTGTTCACGTAGTCTGCAGGCATCCCAACTTCCTGAAACATGCCAGATCGAAGCAAACAGTGAGCCATTAAAATACAAAACTCTCAAATTGAGTTTCAATCACTCTCATTTCTCTTTTATTCTCACCCTTAGCCACTCGACCATGTTCTCCTCGATCTCACTGTCCGCTGAGATGTCCAGGATCAGACGCCTGGTCAGGTGAGCTTTGTGGTACCTCATGAACACATCCTTATTCTGGACGTATTTTAGCACAAGCAGCTACGGGAAGGAATTAGTAGTATTTATATTTCGAAACTCTTTAGATGACAACAACAACATGGGACATGTTATAATAGTCTCACCACTTCCTTCAGTTTGAGCTCGATCTCCTCTGAGGTCAGCTTTTTGCTGAGTGGCGTCTTTCTTAGCAGCATGTCACAATAGTTGGCGAGCAGCTCCGGACACTTTGACTCAGGTTGTGTTTTGAGGCCCACTCTGCATTTAGAAACACAAGGACAAGGCGTGGTTCACCCAAACATGAAAATTCTGTCATCACTACTACAGAAGTTTACCCAACTATGACGACTTCCTTTTAGTTAAGAAGCACTCTATTAGTTAAGTTAAAATAAGGTTTATTTTGTGCTTCTCACTGTAAACAAAAGCCCAGTTGGCAGCAGTTACTCACCCCTTCTGTTTCAATGGCAGCTCCAACTTAAATATTGTGGCATCATTCACAACTGCTTTGTATGCCTGGGGGAAAGTCATTAAAAAAATACTTAATTATGTAAAGTCAATTATTTTCCAGTTACACCAACAGCATTTCTAATGGACTTATTGTTATATAACCTTCCAATGTACTCTCTGGTAACCATCTGCGGTGTGATCTAGTCATGCAGGCTACTTACTGAGACCGATAGTAAGACAGTGAGAATGAATATGGATGGGGCGGCATGCTCACTTTGTCTCTGGCTGTCAGGAACCGAGGATCATCCTGGAACGCTTCCTTCACCAATTTACTAAAGCGATTGAACAGAGTCAGGAGCTGCTCCACGTACTTCTCAGAGTCCTGAGGAAAAACATAAACAAGAATGTTAACACCAGCACGGGATAGTGGTGTCCTAATGGTTGAGAATATTTCATGACACAAAGGTCAGAACTTTAAACCCAGACAGAGAGGATACAGAAATCAAGGCCGCAATTCTCACAAGAAAAAGTAACTTTCTTTAGAATAAAATAAGTGAAACCATGACCATCAATTTAATATTCAACTTTATCCAACAAGGTTAAGCTCTCACAGTTGTGATGGTCTCGGCAGCGGCCACCATGTCTGCCAGTCCAGCACTGATGATGTGCTCCTCAAGGTCTTTCAGCATGGGCTCGATCCCATTGGGAACTTTATCCATGAGAGAGAACATGAGGTGCAGCTCTGTGGATGAAGAATTCACTGAGGTTTAAAAGCTTATATATGAAGATATTATATAGCTATTTAGAAAATATGCAAAGTCCAACTTTGTGGAAAATGCACTTTTATTCAAAAGCATAGGGTCAGTAAGATTTTTCTTTTAGAAGGAATCCATACTTTTATTCATTTAATTGAACAAAAGCAACTGTAAAAATACATTTCTAATATTACAAAATATTTTTTCTATTTGTAAAAGAAACTTGAAAAATCACGGTTTTCACACAAATATTAAGCAGCACTACTGTTTTCAACATTGATATAAGAATAAATGTTTCTTGAGCAGCAAGTCATCATATTAGAATGATTTCTGAAGGATCACGTGACACTGAAGACTGCAGTAATGATGCTGAATAATATTTGACAATATTCCTGTTTTTAATTTTAAATAAATGCAGCCTTGGTGAGCATAAGAAACATCTTTCAAATACATTTTCATACAAAAAAATCTTACCCACCCTAACATTTTGAATGGTAGTTTATATAAAACCCTAAAGGGATAATTTTAAATACATAAATTTCCAAATCTCATACTCACTGTCAGTCTCATTCCGTTTGATCATGCCAGGACATTCAGCCAAGATAGTTTCTTTAAAAGACGTTACAAGTGCATTCACACAACATTCCATAAGCTGGGGGGAAAAAACAATCCACAATTTCAGACTGACACACCTGGCTATATGATATTAATTTAAATTAAATATCAAATACTGAATCACTTAAAAATAATAATAAAAAAATTATATTTGCATTTATTTTAATGATTGATGCCCTATTTTGGGAATGAATAATTTAAAAGCCAATCATATACTCAACTGCTTGTACAGAGTTACATTCACGTCGCGTCTCTAAATATCGTAGTGCACGTTTCTCCTCTTCCCTTAACTTAGCGTCTGCCTGTAAACAGAGATGTGAGAATATATGACTGCAAACGCAAGTAAGAAAGAAATGTGTTAGCAGGAGTCATAACTCTCCTCTTGGCTGTGCAGTTTTTATCTAATCCGATTAGTATGGAATATGTAGTCTAAAATCTGATCTCTGGCAGACCGTACATATTTCATGTAGTTTTGTACTCCATTCTGCTGCAGGTATGACGGTGCTTGGGTCCTGTAGAACCTCTCAGTGGAGTCTAGGTAGGCTTTCTCAAAGTTATCCCTGTAGATCTGCAGTTTATCATCAGGATTGGAGCACAGGTTCACTGAAAAAGAGAGATGATAAGAGACTTCTAACTAATTACAGCGTGAAAAAAGTCACTCAATCCAATAAAAGAACTGCAGCAAATCTCACCATATGACTCTCTGACCCCGATAACCAACTGCGAGTCAAACGCCTCTCCCAGCCGCTCGGCATGGACTAACTTCATTGCACTATCCTGCAATCTATTTTTGATGTTGGAGAATATAGATTCGTTCCAAGTGTCCAGCATCAGCTGCAAGAACATAACATGCAGAACAAAAGAATGAATCCCATTCTAGGGAAACAACAGGGCTGGGCATTGACACATTTCACCATTCAATTCAATTTACATTCATAAGCTTCAATTCAATTCCAATTCAATTTGATATTGAATAATTTGGATAAATATCAGGTACAGTACATATCAAAAATCTCTTTCAACTAATGCTGTAAATTATTTAGGGAACAGTTGGTACATTACTATAATATTAAAGACACCAACAGGCAATAAGTCACAATTATTTTATAATTATGACTTTTTATGACAATTATGCTACTGTGGCTGTAGAAACATGATTAAAAATTGATGCACAGGTTAAGTTAAATGTAAGGAATATGTAATATAGTGCATATATGGTAACACTTCATTTTATAGTTGCATGCAACTAAACCTAAACCAAACCCTATAGTAACAACATGTAGTTAATTGATATTACTCAGTGCTTAAATGTAACAAGGACACCTTGAAATAAAGTGTAAAAGCATATAATTAAAGCAAAATGCTTTGAATGTCTTTCCTGAGGTAAATGTAACTTTTTACGCGGTATCTTTCCACGGTTGAAACATTGAAAAAGTTCTACTGTTTCTTTCAGCATACTTTCTGACGTTCATTCATGTTTATTTGGTGCTGTAACTAGTAGGAAAGAGGAAGAGATGATCAGTTCACGTGCCGCTTGAACTGAGGTGCTACAGCGAGTATTAAAGAGCATCAAAACGATATTTATTGTTTGGAAATTCATAATAAAATTGACAGAATTTAAAATCTGCGATTTTGTTTCATATCAGCACAAAGCTTATTGCAGTTATTGGATGGGAGCCGTGCAACAAACAATGTATAGTCAAGATTTGTTCACACATTATCTGGAAACAGCATAGACCAAAAGAATGATTCTTGGGATTTAAGTTGGGATTTCAACCCAGCCCTAAAAAACAAGTTTTATCCTACTGACCTTCCTAACGATGCTGTCTTCCACATTGGACTTCTTGTTGCTGCCCTGTTTGCCCATTAGAGTGATCTCCAGCTGGCAGAACGGCTTGGGCAGAATGTCACACTGTGTGAAGAACTTCCTCCACTCCACGATATAAGCCTTGAGGAGCGCCGTGTCATCTTGGTGACTGAGCACTCTCTAAACACCAATGATCAAGAGTGAGAGATGATTCTGCTGAAGAACATCAACGGGTCACTTAATCCTGGACCTCTCTTACCGCTTGAGCTTGCTTAATAAAATCTAAGATGTCCTCCTTGAGGGCCTGGTGGATCTTTGCTGGTCCTTTGTCATCCCATAGACAAACTGCATGAACATCTCTATGAGAATGAAGGAGAATAGAAAGACAGACTGAACACTCAGACTATAGTTAATATGTAGGATATAAAAAGATCAGAATTTATAAGTTCTCACGAGAAAAGATCGAACCACTGCTGCTTAGTTACAGACTCTTGGCGAAGCAACTTAAGGACAATGGGGCGCATAAGATCCCACTTGTCCTCAAACTGGAGGGAACCCTTGTTCTAGGAAAAAACACATGGAAGAGGAAAGAGATGAACAAGAGCATGCTGGCATTCATATGTGACAATGAATCAGACATTATGGAAGACTTTTGTGTCTAATATTTCCAGAAAATCAGGGCTCCTCAAAGCATTTACAATATGGCAACTAGATTGTTTCTTTTACTTCTTATGTCTGTTTTTAAAACATAAAAATATTAATTATTTGTATTTTTTACATATTTATTTGTTTTTATTATTTTCGTTTTTCTATATATTAAGGTCACAAAGAAAGATTCTTTACTGATCTTTTAAAATGCTACTTTTCAAACACCTTATGTATGGATTCAAAGGGTTAGTTCACCCAAAAATTAAAATTCTGTCATCATTTACTCGCCCTTATGTTGTTTCACAACCAGTAAAACTTTTATTCATCTTCTGAACACAAATTAAGATATTTTTGATGAAATCTAAGAGATTTCTGAGACATGATCACTTTATATGCTGAACAGATTTCATTTAGGCTTTTATTCACATATAAACATTCATAACCGCACACATCAGTTGTGGTAAACGGAAGCTCATGTTCGCTTGACGTGCAAAAACCAATGAGGTTCATTCTCGTGTTACGCAGCACATTTGAGCTTCTGCAAAAACCAATGAGGTTCATTCTCGTGTTACGCAGCACGTTTGAGCTTCTGCAAGAACCAATGAGGTTCATTCTCGTGTTACGCAGCACGTTTGAGCTTCTGCAAGAACCAATGAGGTTCATTCTCGTGTTACGCAGCACATTTGAGCTTCAGCAAAAACCAATGAGGTTCATTCTCGTGTTACGCAGCACATTAGAGCTTCTGCAAGAACCAATGAGGTTCATTCTCGTTACGCAGCACATTTGAGCTTCTGCAAGAACCAATGAGGTTCATTCTCGTGTTACACAGCACGTTTGAGCTTCTGCAAGAACCAATGAGGTTTATTCTCGTGTTACACAGCACGTTTGAGCTTCTGCAAGAACCAATGAGGTTCATTCTCGTGTTACGCAGCACATTTGAGCTTCAGCAAAAACCAATGAGGTTCATTCTCGTGTTACACAGCACGTTTGAGCTTCAGCAAGAACCAATGAGGTTCATTCTCGTGTTACACAGCACATTTGAGCTTCAGCAAAAACCAATGAGATTCATTCTCGTGTTACACAGCACGCTTTGAGCTTCAGCAAGAACCAATGAGATTCATTCTCGTGTTACACAGCACGTTTGAGCTTCTGCAAGAACCAATGAGGTTCATTCTCGTGTTACGCAGCACATTTGAGCTTCAGCAAAACCAATGAGGTTCATTGTCGTGTTACGCAGCACATTTGAGCTTCTGCAAGAACCAATGAGGTTCATTCTCGTGTTACACAGCACGTTTGAGCTTCTGCAAGAACCAATGAGGTTCATTCTCGTGTTACACAGCACGTTTGAGCTTCTGCAAGAACCAATGAGGTTCATTCTCGTGTTACGCAGCACATTTGAGCTTCAGCAAAACCAATGAGGTTCATTCTCGTGTTACACAGCACGCTTTGAGCTTCAGCAAGAACCAATGAGGTTCATTCTCATGTGTTACACAGCACGTTTGAGCTTCACAAAAAACCAATGAGGTTCATTCTCGTGTTACACAGCACGTTTGAGCTTCAGCAAGAGCCAATGAGATTCATTCTCGTGTTACACAGCACGTTTGAGCTTCTGCAAGAACCAATGAGGTTCATCCTCGTGTTACGCAGCACATTTGAGCTTCAGCAAAAACCAATGAGGTTCATTCTCGTGTTACGCAGCACATTTGAGCTTCTGCAAGAACCAATGAGGTTCATTCTCGTGTTACGCAGCACATTTGAGCTTCAGCAAAAACCAATGAGGTTCATTCTCGTGTTACACAGCGTTTGAGCTTCAGCAAAACCAATGAGGTTCATTCTCGTGTTACACAGCACATTTGAGCTTCAGCAAAAACCAATGAGGTTCATTCTCGTGTTACACAGCACGTTTGAGCTTCAGCAAGAACCAATGAGATTCATTCTCGTGTTACACAGCACGTTTGAGCTTCCGCAAGAACCAATGAGGTTCATCCTCGTGTTACGCAGCACATTTGAGCTTCAGCAAAAACCAATGAGGTTCATTCTCGTGTTACACATCACGTTTGAGCTTCTGCAAGAACCAATGAGGTTCATTCGTGTTACGCAGCACATTAGAGCTTCTGCAAGAACCAATGAGGTTCATTCTCGTGTTACGCAGCACATTTGAGCTTCAGCAAAACCAATGAGGTTCATTCTCGTGTTACACAGCACGTTTGAGCTTCAGCAAAACCAATGAGGTTCATTCTCGTGTTACACAGCACATTTGAGCTTCAGCAAAAACCAATGAGGTTCATTCTCGTGTTACACAGCACGTTTGAGCTTCAGCAAGAACCAATGAGATTCATTCTCGTGTTACACAGCACGTTTGAGCTTCTGCAAGAACCAATGAGGTTCATCCTCGTGTTACGCAGCACATTTGAGCTTCAGCAAAAACCAATGAGGTTCATTCTCGTGTTACACATCACGTTTGAGCTTCAGCAAGAACCAATGAGGTTCATTCTCGTATTACGCAGCACATTTGAGCTTCAGCAAGAACCAATGAGATTCATTCTTGTGTTACGCAGCACGCTTTGAGCTTCAGCAAGGACCAATGAGGTTCATTCTCGTGTTACGCAGCACGTTTGAGCTTCAGCAAGAACCAATGAGGTTCATTCTCGTGTTACGCAGCACATTTGAGCTTCAGCAAGAACCAATGAGATTCATTCTCGTGTTACGCAGCACGCGTTTGAGCTTCAGCAAGAACCAATGAGATTCATTCTCGTGTTACGCAGCACGTTTGAGCTTCAGCAAGAACCAATGAGGTTCATTCTCGTGTTACGCAGCACGTTTGAGCTTCAGCAAGAACCAATGAGGTTCATTCCCGTGTTACGCAGCACATTTGAGCTTCAGCAAGAACCAATGAGATTCATTCTCGTGTTACGCAGCACGCTTTGAGCTTCAGCAAGAACCAATGAGATTCATTCTCGTGTTATGCAGCCAGTTGAGCTTCAGCAAGAACCAATGAGGTTCATTCTCGTGTTACGCAGCACGTTTGAGCTTCAGCAAGAACCAATGAGGTTCATTCTCGTGTTACACATCACGTTTGAGCTTCAGCAAGAACCAATGAGGTTCATTCTCGTATTACGCAGCACATTTGAGCTTCAGCAAGAACCAATGAGATTCATTCTCGTGTTACGCAGCACGCTTTGAGCTTCAGCAAGAACCAATGAGGTTCATTCTCGTGTTACGCAGCACGCGTTTGAGCTTCAGCAAGAACCAATGAGATTCATTCTCGTGTTACGCAGCACATTTGAGCTTCAGCAAGAACCAATGAGATTCATTCTCGTGTTACGCAGCACGCGTTTGAGCTTCAGCAAGAACCAATGAGATTCATTCTCGTGTTCGCAGCACGCTTTGAAGTTCAGCAAGAACCAATGAGGTTCATTCTCGTGTTACGCAGCACGCTTTGAGCTTCAGCAAGAACCAATGAGGTTCATTCTCGTATTACACAGCACGTTTGAGCTTCTGCAAGAACCAATGAGGTTCATTCTGCGTGTTACGCAGCACGCGTTTGAGCTTCTGCAAGAACCAATGAGGTTCATTCTCATGTTACACAGCACGCTTTGAGCTTCTGCAAGAACCAATGAGGTTCATTCTCGTGTTACGCAGCACGCTTTGAGCTTCAGCAAGAACCAATGAGGTTCATTCATTCGTGTTACGCAGCACATTTGAGCTTCTGCAAGAACCAATGAGGTTCATTCTCGTGTTACGCAGCACGTTTGAGCTTCAGCAAGAACCAATGAGATTCATTCTCGTGTTACGCAGCACGCTTTGAGCTTCAGCAAGAACCAATGAGGTTCATTCTCATGTTACGCAGCACGCGTTTGAGCTTCTGCAAGAACCAATGAGGTTCATTCTCCTGTTACGCAGCACGCTTTGAGCTTCTGCAAGAACCAATGAGGTTCATTCTCGTGTTACGCAGCACGCGTTTGAGCTTCAGCAAGAACCAATGAGGTTCAGTCTTGTGTTACGCAGCACGTTTGAGCTTCAGCAAGAACCAATGAGGTTCATTCTCGTGTTACACAGCACGTTTGAGCTTCAGCAAGAACCAATGAGGTTCATTCTCGTGTTACACAGCACGCTTTGAGCTTCAGCAAGAAACAATGAGGTTCATTCGTGTTACGCAGCACGCTTTGAGCTTCAGCAAGAACCAATGAGGTTCAATCTCGTGTTACACAGAACATTTGAGCTTCTGCAAGAACCAATGAGGTTCATTCTCGTGTTACACAGCACATTTGAGCTTCAGCAAGAACCAATGAGGTTCATTCTCGTGTTACACAGCACGTTTGAGCTTCAGCAAGAACCAATGAGGTTCATTCTCGTGTTACACAGCACGTTTGAGCTTCTGCAAAAACCAATGAGGTTCATTCTCGTGTTACGCAGCACGCTTTGAGCTTCTGCAAGAACCAATGAGGTTCATTCTCGTGTTACACAGAACATTTGAGCTTCTGCAAGAACCAATGAGGTTCATTCTCATGTTACACAGCACGTTTGAGCTTCTGCAAGAACCAATGAGGTTCATTCTCGTGTTACGCAGCACGTTTGAGCTTCAGCAAGAACCAATGAGGTTCATTCTCGTGTTACGCAGCACGTTTGAGCTTCAGCAAGTAACCAATGAGGTTCATTCTCGTGTTACGAGCACGCGTTTGAGCTTCAGCAAGAACCAATGAGGTTCATTCTCGTGTTACGCAGCACGCTTTGAGCTTCAGCAAGAACCAATGAGGTTCATTCTTGTGTTACGCAGCACGTTTGAGCTTCAGCAAGAACCAATGAGGTTCATTCTCGTGTTACACAGCACGCTTGAGCTTCAGCAAGAACCAATGAGGTTCATTCTCGTGTTACGCAGCACGTTTGAGCTTCAGCAAGAACCAATGAGGTTCATTCTCGTGTTACGCAGCACGCTTTGAGCTTCTGCAAGAACCAATGAGGTTCATTCTTGTGTTACGCAGCACGTTTGAGCTTCAGCAAGAACCAATGAGGTTCATTCTCGTGTTACACAGCACATTTGAGCTTCAGCAAGAACCAATGAGGTTCATTCTTGTGTTACGCAGCACATTTGAGCTTCAGCAAGAACCAATGAGGTTAATTCTCGTGTTACACAGCACGTTTGAGCTTCAGCAAGAACCAATGAGGTTCATTCTCGTGTTACACAGAACATTTGAGCTTCTGCAAGAACCAATGAGGTTCATTCTCGTTACACAGCACATTTGAGCTTCAGCAAGAACCAATGAGGTTCATTCTCGTGTTACACAGCACGTTTGAGCTTCAGCAAGAACCAATGAGGTTCAACCTCGTGTTACACAGAACATTTGAGCTTCTGCAAGAACCAATGAGGTTCAATCTCGTGTTACGCATCATGTTTGAGCTTCAGCAAGAACCAATAAGGTTCATTCTCGTGTTACGCAGCACGCTTTGAGCTTCTGCAAGAACCAATGAGGTTCATTCTCGTGTTACGCAGCACGTTTGAGCTTCTGCAAGAACCAATGAGGTTCAATCTCGTGTTACGCATCACGTTTGAGCTTCTGCAAGAACCAATGAGGTTCAATCTGCGGTTACGCATCACGCTTTGAGCTTCTGCAAGAACCAGTGAGGTTCATTCTCGTGTTACGCAGCACATTTGAGCTTCTGCAAGAACCAATGAGGTTCATTCTTGTGTTACGCAGAACATTTGAGCTTCTGCAAGAACCAATGAGGTTCAATCTCGTGTTACGCATCACGTTTGAGCTTCTGCAAGAACCAATGAGGTTCATTCTCGTATTTACGCATCACGCTTTGAGCTTCTGCAAGAACCAATGAGGTTCATTCTCATGTTACACAGAACATTTGAGCTTCTGCAAGAATCAATCAGGTTCATTCTCGTGTTACGCAGCACATTTGAGCTTCAGCAAGAACCAGTGAGGTTCATTCTCATGTTACACAGAACATTTGAGCTTCTGCAAGAACCAATCAGGTTCATTCTCGTGTTACGTATCACGTTTGAGCTTCTGCAAGAACCAATGAGGTTCATTCTCGTGTTACGCATCACGTTTGAGCTTCTGCAAGAACCAGTGAGGTTCAATCTCGCAAGAACCAATGAGGTTCAATCTCGCAAGAACCAATGAGGTTCAATCTCGTGTTACGCATCACGTTTGAGCTTCTGCAAGAACCAATGAGGTTCATTCTCGTGTTACGCAGCACGTTTGAGCTTCTGCAAGAACCAATGAGATTCAATCTCGTGTTACACAGAACATTTGAGCTTCTGCAAGAACCAATGAGGTTCAATCTCGTGTTACGCATCACGTTTGAGCTTCTGCAAGAACCAATGAGGTTCATTCTCGTGTTACACAGCACGTTTGAGCTTCAGCAAGAACCAATGAGGTTCATTCTCGTGTTACACAGCACATTTGAGCTTCTGCAAGATCCAATGAGGTTTGTTCTCACGCATCAAGAAGATTCGGTTGAGCTTTTGTTTGTGTTCACTGATCATTGTTTATCTGCTCGATTCATATGGATTAGTTTTAAGATCTATTTATTAAATTTTTTGAAGCGTCAAAGTGGTAGTTGCGTAGCTGTCAATGGAGAGTATAGAAGTGGCTCAGATTTCATCAAAAATATCTTAATTTGTGTTCCGAAGATGAACGAAAGCATTACAGATTTGGAACGACACGAGGATGAGTAAATGATGACAGAATTGACATTTTTAGGTGAATTATCCTTAAGCTGTGTCACCGTTGCAGCAGACTTTCAATTTTAAAATGTGAAAAATTTTAGTGTTCAGATATTGTGGTGTATGTTCCTCATAATTGACAATACAGCAACTAATCAAGTTTTATATGTTTAAAACATTATTGTACTTGTTTAACAAAGAGACAGTGAAGAGCTTGAAATTAAATATGAGACAAAAACCCAAAAAAGTACAAATCAAGGTAAATATCACTGGTGAACACACAAAATGTTATTATACATAATTTCCAATTCTAATAAGTGTAAACATATTATTTAAGTGTACATATTTTGGATGAATAAAATGGCTAGCTAAGAAATTAGTTTTAACCAGAAAAGAAGTGGTTTTATTAAAACATTTAAAAAAAAAAGTAATTTCCTCCAAACATAGATAGCAAGCAACAGGCTGAATGGCTTTAAAAATTACCCAGATAAATAATGTCTCTAGACAGCATTTTGGATATTACAGGTGCATATGAACACATCTATGACACCCAAAATATTACCTAGGTACTCAGATCACAAGGTTTTCACACACAGCCACTGTATTATTTAACTGAATGAAAACAGACATCTTCAAAACAACTGGAATGCCTCTATTCTCTCCTGAATGATTTCTTCACATATTTTAACTTCTTTAAATATCTGACCCTAGTGACATGACATGTAAGGCAAGCAAAGATTCGCACATGAAACTCGATATGATCAACACATATTGACATTTCATTAGCTCAGTCATAACACTCAGTGTCATTTAATCATTTGCCAAGCTAGCATCATGCGTGCTAACTGTCATCAGGCACATGCCCCTTTATGATATACATTTATAAACAACATAATACTGAGGGGCAACACCCAGTGGCGTGAAAACTGTCTTCAAGTAGTCTGCATGCAGTCCAGCATTATTGTGATTATTGGCTTTATGAATCTCAGCTAGCTCACAGCCTGCTAGCTAAACATAGGCTGCAAGACAGTCTTTAAAACTCACTGGACATGCACGCAAGAGTCTAAGCAAGCCGCTAAACGTCAATGGTACAACATAGACATTTGAAGGTTACAGGCGTCTACACGGGTTTTTGACTGTTTCTGGAGAAATTGTAGGCAAAGAGCATAAGTGTCTCTTACCTTTAACAAATTAGACATCGCCATGTTTCCTTAACTTATCCCCTCGTCCGATCTCGCGTGATTTGGTTCGGTATTAGAACTAGCGATGGGATCTTCTGTGTATTTCTGCAAATGGATTCTTTCGAGCAGTTCGTTTCAAAGAACGTGTTCAAAAAGTGCATCTTTTATGTCATACACATATAATGAATCCCACAATAGCTCATAATGACTTTTTTAGCTCAAATTTTTTTTAAAACATAAAAAAATGAACCTGTATATCATTTAAAATAATATTTAAAACTGAATGTATTTTTAATAAATGCTATTTAAATTTTTTTTTAGTAAAAGCCATTTTTGTGTCGTATATGTGTCAAAAATGCACAAACATATTTTCATGACATTGTATTTGTTGCATTTAATCATAGACTAACCTCGTAATTTTTTTTTAATGTATTCGGTGAGTTATACCCCAAATATTATCTCTTTATAATTAAGTCAAACCAATTTAGTTATATGTCAAAAATGCACAAACATTTTTAATGACACTGTATTTGTGGCATTTAATCTGTTCTGCTCTTAGATTATACCCAAATATAATCTCTATATAATTAACAAATTAAAAACTGATTACATCCAATTTTTTTTACAGTGTTGCATTAAAAAATGCTATTTATTAAAACATTTTAGTAAAACCAATTTTGTTTTGTATGTCAAAAATGCACAAACATATTTTCATGACATTGTATTTGTGGCATTTAATCTATTCTGCTCTTAAATTATACCCCAAATATCATCTCTATATAATTAACATATTAAAAACTTAATATATTCAATATTCAACAATTTTGTATTAATAATTGCACTTTATTGAAACATTGTTACAAAACCAATTTTGTTTTGTATGTCAAAAATGCACAAACATATTTTCATTTTCATTGACATTGTATGTGTGCCATTTAATCTATTCTGCTCTTAAATTATACCCCAAATATCATCTCTATATAATTTAGTTAAACCAATTTAGTTTCATATATGTCTAAAATGCACAAACATATTTTCATGACATTTTTTTGTGGCATTTAATCTATTCTGCTCTTAAATTATACCCAAATATCATCTCTATAACATTTTAAAAACTGAAAACATCCCATTTTCAACAATTTTGCATTAAAAAATGCTATTTACTAAAACATTTGACATTACTACACAATTTGAGAACATATGGTGGAATAGCATTTGTTGACATTGGCATAATTGCACATAACATATTATTAAAGTGTATGTATTATAATTTAACATTGTTTTAAAACTTTAAGATACAATGTAGAATCTTTGTGTGTTGTCCATATTTACGCACAGGCTGTGACATTCAATAATCAGATGTAAGCCTAAACATAGCCAGACATGTGAGAGCTCCTTACAAGGGCATATCACATGACCACGTGTATGTGTGGCTGTTTGTGTGTGTGACCCATGTTGAGCTGATTAACCACTAGTTATTTCCCAATTCAAATGAGTATGATGTCCCAGATTGGTCAATTTGGTTAGGCTGGTTTTAAAAGAGGTTTAAGCACTTTTAAACTCATCAGAACTGTCAGCCAACCAGTTAAACACCACCTTGACTTCTTCTGGGAAATCATCTTTAAACTAATGATTGAGGGACACTTAGGATTTACATTTATTTTAGATAGAGAGATTGTCTAACATTCTTTCTGTACATACTCAATGAAATACAATCAGTCAATAAATGTTCCTTAATACTGTAAACAAGATTATAACTTTTATCTCAAAAACCACCATTTCTTGACACAAACTTAAGCAAGATATATGGGAATATATTCCCTCCTGGGCATTGGCAGTCTTCAGTTTGGACTCTGTGCTTGGTCCACTTTATGGCGACGACGGAAAAAGCCACACTAAAAAATAAGATCACAAATAGTCAGTGCATGAGATGATGGTTCTGTTTGGAATAGCATCTTACAACTCGTACTATTTCTGCAGTAAATTGTATGCAGACTTTGCGCAGGATTTGATACATACAATACAGATGGCCAACTACATTGCACTCGATTTGATCTTCCTAAAGAAAGAACCATGTAATAAGTGTGGGGACAGAAAGGAAGGGTTAATTTTACCTTTATAAGAATGATAATAATGATGAAAAGGAGCAGAAATCCTCCTATGGATCCACCAATGATGGCACCTTTAGATGACGTCACGATCAGCTTCGTAATCATCACCTCCACCTGCATTGCATGAAAAATCTCTCAGCCACTAAATGCTTGATAACATGTTTGCATACTTGAAAAGGTGCTGACATTCACCGTAACGGTCCTTGAATTATCCTTCGCAGCATAGACGGTCTCATCAAAGCTGTATTTTCCTACGGCAGTGATCTTGTCTGATTTTTCCTAAAGGTTTGAAAAGTTATATTATATAAACAGATGCACATGATTAATTACTATACCTGTACTAATTGCAGCTTTCATGCCATGTCGTGATTACCGTAAATTTGAGATGAAAACCGTGACATTCTACTCTGAGATGTATTATGCATTAAAAAATTATGTGTTTTTATGACAACACTATCAACAGCTAAATTAATCTGCACTGGTCAGGTGGTACACCGGTCACGTGGTACAAGTAGGAGCTCTCAGAAAATTCCCAGTTTACAAGTTGTAATTATGAGCCCTACAAGGACGCGAACCAGTTAAAATCTCCTAATTACGGTAATTGTGACATGCATAGACGCACCTATACAACTGTACCTGAACATCGTGTATCAAAACACTGGCATCAATGATGATTTGCTGCAGCTCTTTCATGGTACATCTGATGATATAGGGTCCCTACAGGCACAAAAATAATGTCTTTTAAATTTAAAATATCTAATAATAGTTTAAACAATCTGAACCGGTTTTTAAAGCATGATCATTGTTTCAAGCTGATATCTTACCTCCACTTTATTTTTTTGCCAAACACATTCCTAATGCGAAAGGAGCAATTGTTGTTAATTTGAAAGCTTTCATGTTTATGGTCACTCTATGCACTAAATATTTCATGTGTGGTACCTCCGGTTTGACACTTGTGATGTGCAGGTCGGTTTTGTAGGTGTCCTTTGTTATGTTTACAACTACGTCGATTGACGCACCATAATTATTTTTACCTGCAAACTAAATCAGAATACAACAAAATATATTAAATGTATGATATAAATACACTATATTGCCAAAAGTTTTGGGATGTTTACATGCACAGGAACTTTAATGACATCCCATTCTTAATCCGTAGGGTTTAATATGGAGTTGGCCCACCCTTTACAGCTGTAAACGCTTCAACTCTTCTGGGAAGGCTTTCTTCAAGGTTTAGGAGTGTGTTTATGGGAATTTTTGACCATTCTTCTAGAAGCGCAGTTGTGAGGTCAGGCATGATCACCTAAATTTCAACTATATTACCGATCTACTCGCATTGACACTATATGATAATTGAACAGAGCTGGATAACATCACTGTTTTCACCAGAGCGGCTGTATAGCCGAATCAAATTCTTTTGCAATATTTTCCTGTTAACACTGAGGCTGCTTTGAAACAATTGGACTTGTAAAAAGCGCTATTTAAATAAAGGTGATTTGACTGATGTTGGAAGAGAAGGCCTGGCTCGCAGTCTCCGCTCTCATTCATCCCAACGGTGTTCTATCGGGTTGAGGTCAGGACTCTGTAAAGGCCAGTCGAGTTCCTCCACACAAAACTCGCTCATCCATGTCTTTCTGGACCTTGCTTTGTGCACTGGTGTGCAGTCATGTTGGAACAGGAAGAGGCCATCCCCAAACTGTTCCCAATTAAATGTTGCTATGCCCTTTCACTGGAACTAAGGGGTTAAGGCCAACCCCTAAAAAACAATCCTACACCATTCTCCCCCCTCCACCAAACTTAACATCTGGCACAATGCAGTCAGACAAGTACCGAGTCTTCACTCCAGAAAACATGTCTCCACTGCCTTAGAGTCCAGTGGCGGCGTGCTTTACACCACTGCATACAACGCTTTGCACTGCACTTGATGTAAGGCTTGGATGAGCTGCTCGGCCATGGAAACCCATTCCATGAAGCTCTCTACACACTGCTCTTGAGCTAATCTGAACGTGAAGTTTAGAGGTCTGTAGCTATTGATTCGGCAGACTCTCTGAGTCTTCGTGGCCTACCAGTTTGTGGCTGAGCTGCTGTTGTTCCCAATTGCTTCCACTTTGTTATAACACCACTAACAGTTGACCGTGGAATATTTAGTAGTGAGGAAATTTTTACAAATGGTCACAGGTGGCAACCTTTCACGGTACCACGCTTGAATTTACTGAGCTCCTCCTGAGAATGACCCCTTCTTTCACAAATGTTTGTAGAAGCGTCTGCATGCCTCGGTGCTTAACTTAATGCACCTGTGGCCATGGAAGTGATTGCAAAAACTGAATTGAATGATTTGGGGTGTCCCAATACTTTTGGCAATATAGAGTAAATTAACATAATTAGTCAGTTCTTATGTGATTTATATACTGCACCTGAAATACAAACTGCATCATTTGAGTTTCTTTATTTGCCCCCTCTTCAATACGGAGTCTATTTGGGGAGGCTGTGCTGATGTTGTGAAATAAATAAATAAATATGCTTCAATATTAAAAAATCAAGAGGTTTAATGCTTAATACTTATCAGGTTGTTTGTTCACCTACCCAGTCAGCTGGATTGGTAGAGAATACATCACATTAAATGCATATATTTTTGAGTCCAGAAACTGAGAGCCTTGATTCTGACTAAAACCAGAGACATTTTTTAATGCACATTTAAAAATTAGAAACAGATTTTTTTTTATATATAAAAAGCAAGAGAAATGGCTGTCCAACCTGGTTAGATTGGCGATAATCTCAGAATTTCTCAATTTAGATTGGATGTCATTGAGCTGCCAGGAGATGAAGAGGTTGGTCTGGGAAATGACAAATAAAACGACAAAAACTTTTCATTAGAGAAAAAATCAGCGCAAATGATATCAGAACTTAATTATTATAAACATAACAGAATTATGTTTCAAAGATAAAGTCATACCTGTGCGTCTCTTTTGAAAACAGGGTGTTGAATATTACACTGTATCTGATTATCATTCTTAACGGGGCAGGCGGCACCTTCTATTTTCTGTAAGTGAGACACCAAACCAGGTTATCCTGCATATACTAAATTTATCAGAAGCAGATGTTTGGCTTTTGCAAGTCTTATGAAGATGAGGTCATGTTTTTTACCTTCTGACTGAGTATACTGGGGTAGGTCAAAGTCAGGGTGGTCATGTAGGAAGGGTCTTCAGTATTCGTGAGATTGAAGTTGATATTCAAGCTTTGAGTTTCTCCAAATATGATCATAGATTCACTGCAATGTAAATCATTTTAGTTACATAAAAATCTAACAATAATTTTACATTTCTTGTAGATAGATGTGGCTGGGGTCCTCAGGAGCCCCATTTAAAATCAAAATGGAATTAGTACATACCTAATTTTTGAATCAGATAATGTAATACTTGGTTTACAATCAGCTGTGCACTCATTTTCAAAGGCAATCTAAAAATAACAAAATATGTAAATGCATAGCTTGCTATGATTATTTTAATGTTATTACAGAAATTGAATGACATTTAATGAAAAATGGCCTAATATAGCCTAGATGATGAGCAGGGACTTTTTTAAATCAAATAACGCTTGGTATTCATAAAAAATTACAGTAAAAACATTTATATTGTTACAAAAGATTTGTATTTTAAAAAAATGCTGTTCTTTTGAACTTTCTATTTATCAAAGAATCCTGAAAAAAATTAAGCAGCACAACTATTTTCAACATTGCTAAAAATAATAATTTCTTGAGCAGCAAATCAGCATATTATAATGATTTCTTAAGGATCATGTGACTTTGAAGACTGAAGTGATGATGCTTCTGCTTTCCCATCACAGGAATAAATCACATTTTAAAATATCTTTAATATCTTAATTACAGTTATATTACTTTTTACTGTATTGATGATTAAATAAATGCAGCTTAGGTGAGAAACATCTTTCAAAAACACAAACAACTTACCAACCCTGAACTTTTGTGAAATATGACTATGTTCACAAGTGCTTGTGAAGCTTTTATATTATGAATGATTATGTGAAATATTTTTTTTTTACCTCCTCGACAACCTCAGTTGGACTAAATATGTCATGAATTCGGATAGGGGCTCCATTTGGGTTGGGGGCCAAAGAAAAGTTCATCTTGATTTTAATAGGTGAGAAACAATCAAAACACCCCTGGAAGGAAGACAATCAGTCAATATCACAAAGAAAGGATCATCGCTCTCAAATGATTTTTGCAACAAATAATTAGCTGTTCAATGAATGTTGTCGACTTCTCTGACAATTTGGAGTGGAATAGACTTGGTAGGCATTACTGGGAACGCCCACAAAAATGTAATATCCTTTGTTTATGCCGTTGGGGAAAACAAGCCATTCGAATCAATGTGCGTAGACCTTGTTAAGACGGTTTATCTTTACTTTTTGTAATGATTACGATTGATTTTTGCTTGGTACAATGCCGAAAAGTTGCTGTGTGGTGTTCTGCATCTCTAATAGTTTAAAAACCTGATCTGAAGTTTTATACTGCCAAATAAACAGACAAAGCCGCTCGTCAATTCCGAAAGCCTGTGCAACACGTCTATTACAAAGAACATTTGCACTACATGATGCTGGTATTTGTAAAGATGAAGAAATATGAGATTTCATTACTGCAATGGCAAAAGTTTGTTTAACAAAAACGCCAATATATAATATAATATTAAATGCTGTCCATTAAATCAATTAAATTCAGGAAAACTGAATAAATTATTTTTGTTAAGCAGGCATGTCGTATGATATTTGGGTGAGCAGCATGCATTTTGATGAGAAAATTACACCTCTGGCTATAGCATTGGGTCGTTTTTCCAGTCACAGATACTGTACGAACAATCCGACCAATACAGCTCAGTTTTTCTATATATCTTGCTCTGTCAAGCAGCAGAAGTGATTCTATATAAGCTATACTGGGTTAACTCTATACATTTCCAGTGTGGGAGAATGGACTGTTTTCCCCCACTCTGACTCCGCCCCCACACCACGCCCCCAGCTATGACACAGCGCAGACCAAGTCTGTAGGCTGGATGTCTGTTCCTCTTGTGACATTTTATTTTCTTAAAAAAAAAAAGAAAAGAACCAAACAAAGAGGCAACGTACCAAATATTGTAGGTTGATATGTGTGCACTCTGCTTCTGGCGTCAAAATAAAAGTGTTTGTTACTTGATCGCTGTTGTCAACAGTGACACGCTTTTTGTTTACATCAGAATCCAAGTCGATTTGGTACTGAAGAGGGAGTGTTTCAGCTAAAATGACAGAAAGTGAATTGTGGTTATAATATACATGAGGATTGTTTTGGATCAAGAATACTCACTCAAATGAAACACTTACATTGAAGTCTTCCCTTTTTCACCGTAAAACATACATCGACCCCTATGATAAACTTGCTGGATAATTCATTCATCTGTTGAGCCAGGGGAATGTTTTTTGTTTGAATTATTATAGCTGGTTTGATGACCACAACAGGGATAGTCCTGCAAAAAAAACAGTATAGACATGAAACAACATCCAAAGAGAAGGTTGCCCTATCCTACAATGGAACAGAATGTATACTAAAATATAATTTAAACAAAGTTTTTTACTCACTCAAAAACAGTCACTCCATTTTGACTTCCAACAGCGATGCAGGGCTTATTTGGTGCCGTGGCAGGAGCGCCACTTACTGACTGACCAAAGTGCACAAGTTTCATTCCAAAATCTGAGGGGGAAATTTTCTAGGGAGGAAACAGCAAAATATATGTGAATATATGTGAACTTCAAGTCACACTGAGATGGAACTTTTTTTAATTATTAAAAAAAAATATATCAAGTAACATTTTTGAATCAAATAGAATATAAAAGTATATATTTTGTGTCTATAGAAGAAGCAGGCTCATAATCGTTCATAACATTTCATAATTTTGGGAAAATGATAGTGAAGCAAAACGCTAAATCATGCAGTTGTATTACATATTCAAAAAAGATAACTGGATTTTTATGTACAGTAAGGGTCATGATTTTTTCCGTCAAAAAATCATTTTTTCAGTTTTTTTTGTCTATATGAAGAGTAATATGCAGTTCTGCATATTATCATGGTATATTAATCGTTTTATTATTTATTATTTCATTTTATGAATTTAGCATAAATAAAATGTCTTTAAATAATAAAATATTGTTCTACTAATTATCTGCATCGTGTCTACATGAAAATTGTCCAGATACTGTCCAAGATTTATTAAAAATCTCAAGTGTAAAGAAAATGTGCTGATACTCACTTGTGAAAACCTAAGACCATCTTCGAATCCACTGTAAATGTAAATGCTTCCTGAGGAATCTGTTTCCAGAGGAGCGCCCACTGCTACATCATTGTACTTGTTCCCATCAATATCTCCTATGGAGCCAATGGCTGCACCAAACCTTGCAAAGGTCTGCCCCGCATCACCCTGCAGCTCCATGGTCACGCTCTCAAACCTGTCATGCTTTGGGATGATTTCAAAATAACCCCATAAGATACAAACTATGTTATACTATTTCCCACACATATCCAGGAGCTGAAAGGAGAGTGTGATCTTACCTGATTCAATCTGTACACTAGCACTTTGCCTTCTTCCCCATTTTTATGGAAATGTGGTGCTCCAACTAACAGATGATCTGTGTGTTGATTCTTATCATTGTCAATATCCAAGGCACAAAGAACTGATCCAAAGTAAGATCCAACCTATGACAATTATACATCACTTAATTATTATAATATTAGCAAATACACACACACGCACACACACGCACACACACACACACGCACACACACACACACGCACACACACACACACACACACACACACATATATTGCATTGAGTAATCTTTAAATGGTGTGTGTGTGTGTGTGTCCTTGTTTATATTTAATTGTTGGGACCAAATGTCCCCATAAGGAAAACCTGAGATCACCAACATTAAGGGGACCAGCCAGCGGTCCCCACTTTTCAAAAAGCTTATAAATCAGACAGGATGAGTTTTTTTGAGAATGTAAAAAGCAGCATGTCTCCTGTGATGGGTAGGTTTAGGGGCAGGGGCAGTGTAGGGGGATAGAATGTACAGTTTGTGCGGTATAAAAACCATTACGTCTATGGAGAGTCCCCACAAAGATAGTGAACCAGACATATGTGTGTGTGTGTGTGTGTGTGTGTGTGTGTGTGTGTGTGTGTGTGTGTGTGTGTGGACTGGTAATCCCTACGGTATGGGGACAAAATGTCCCCACAAAGATGGCAATATCCAAATTTTTGTCTTTGTGGGGACATTTTTGGTCCCCATGAGGAAAACATCTTATAAATCACACTAAGTGATGTTTTTGAAAAAGTAAAAATGCAGCATGTCTCCTGTGATGGGTAGGTTTAGGGGCAGGGGCAGTGTAGGGGATAGAAAATACGGTTTGTACAGTATAAAATGCATTACGCCTATGGAATGTCCCCATAAAACATGGAAACACAACATGTGTGTGTGTGTGTGTGTGTGTGTGTGTGTGTGTGTGTGTATGTGTGACCCTGGATCACAAAGCCAGTCATAAGGGTCTAATTTATGAAATCAATGAAAATAAAGCTAAATAAATTTTTGAACATGCTTTCCGTTTTTGATTAAGCTTTCCGTTTGTGTACGGTTTGTTAGGACAACTATTTGAAAATCTGGAATCTGAGGGTGATAAAAAATCTAAACATTGAGAAATTTGCCTTTAAAGTTGTCCAAATGAAGTCCTTAGCAATGCATATTACAACTACTAATAAAGTTTTGATATATTTATGGTAGGAAATTTACAAAATATCTTCATGGAACATGATTTTTACTTAATATTCTAATATTTTTTGGCACAAAAGAAAAATTTATCATTTTGACACATACAATGTATTGTTGGCTACTGCCACAAATATACCTGTGCGACTTATGATGACTGGTTTTGTGGTCCAGGGTCATATATATATATATATATGAGCACCTACTATTATTTTAGACTTTTAAACTTTCAAAACTTAAAACAGTCAGTGTTAATATCAATAGTATTGACTACAAATACCTGATCTCCCTGGAGCACATACTTTTCAGATTCTTCAAAAATAAATACTCCACCAGTCAGGTTATACCGTGGTGCACCAGATATGTAGAGAGTTTTACCGGATAAATGAGCAGAAGTGACGCTATAACCTGTGATCAGGAAGAAGATTCAACAAACATAAAACTGAGGAAAGATTATACTAATATAAATATTATTAAAGGCTGCTAGGAAGATGATTACTGTGAACTGGATGACGCTGCATCTGCAACTTACCAGATGGACACGCAGACTGAAACAGATATATATATATATCTGCGACATACAGGATATTGTGCAAAAGGGGCATTTGCAAAATATGCTGTATGTTGCAGAAACTACATGCTTCACCTTTAAACGGTACAACACATCGGCTTAGGACACACTAATCTAAATTAGAGACAACAAATTAGAAACATCATGGCAGGCGTCAATCTAAATTTATGCCAGAAGTGTTTTTTTTCAATTAAATTATATATAATTATATATTATACGTTTTCGTTAAAAATAAATGTCCCTCAGAAGAAAAAGCAATACTCTGAAAATAGTTTCAGTTTTGAATAATTTTTTAGTTTTTCCACTTTATTTAGTCTAGTTAATTCTGTATCAAATACAGTGTGATTTTGGTTTATCGAGATCTCGAAGCAGCAGCACATTTTTTCCACTTGGGCGAGAGATACACAGTCAGCTTTCCCTACGCATGAAATCCCCCATATGCCAGCAAACCAATGAGACTGTGGGACAGTGATGACGATATCTAACAACAGAGCGTATGTGCCAAAGCTGCTGTGGATCTGCTTACCCGGAACTATCAAATCAAGAGGCAGATATGAAGAAAATTACCGTAGTTTGGCAAATAAATAAATGACGAACAGTAGAAGACATAGGCTATTACTAACATTTCATTATGTAAGCTTTATGGTACACATCACAATGAGGGAATTTATAGTGTTAATACTAATCAGCGATTCCACAATGACCCCTATATATATCTTTTCTTTTTTCTAAATGACTGCTGAACTCCAGCAGTTTTTCACTCAAAATACTTTTAATAAATGTAATGATGTATGCATTCTGCAGAGAATGTGACAGAATATAGTGTAATTAGACCCTATATTATTTTTTATGACTTTATTAAATTTTCCTTCTACTTTCCTTGTGTTTGAATCAGATGATAAAGTCAATTCATCTACCTGGGTTTTTATGTAAAAATAAATCAACTCACTCACCTAAATACGAAAATTTGGGTCCATTATTACTGTCATTCATAAATTTCACAGTGCCATCAGATTTCAAAATGACCCCACCACTCCAGTCATAGGCACCAACTGCTCCAAAAAGAACAGATTTCTATGCAAAAAGTCAAACAAATTCATGTTAATTTTATATCCACATTTCACTATGTTCTTGAATAAAATAAAATAAAATCCTACTTACATCCTGCACGATATGGGAACTGAATCCAGCTTCTGCGAGCTGGAACTGAAATCCTGCACCTTGCTGAGTGCCTGAGACACAAAGTGGTCATATATTGCATGAAACTCATTTTATTTGGTAAAACTCAGATTAATATTATATTGCATATTCAGTAACACGTTTTTTTTTTTACTGCACTTTCTTTACTTGTCTTTATGGACAAGTTATTGAATCATTCACTCAACCGATTCTAGAGGTGGACAGTAACAAAGTATATTTACGTACTGTCCTTAAGTACACTTTTTGAAGATCTGTAATTTACTTGAGTATAATTTTTTCAGGAAACGAATGACTTTAACTTCACTACATTTGAAAGACAAATATCATACTTTTCACTCCACTACATTTCTATCAAGGTCCTTCGAAGTCGAAAGTCGTTTCTGTAGCATCTTTGAAATCAGTGGATGTTTTTCTTCTTTAAAACAAACGTTTTTTTAAATGGAGTTGTGTACTTTGTCCACCTCTGGCCGATTCCTTCAAGCACACTGATATTAAGCACAAAACACCATCATACGTGTTGATTGGAGGCGCAGCGCTTGATTCTGCTTTAGCTTTGAACAATTTTCGTTGGTGGTGCAAAATTAGATAACGTTACTGGAAATGCTTTGTTTAAAATGTTTAACTCAATATTTACTGAGCAGTACAACCTTATTTGTATTATTGATTTCAGATCAGATTTTAGCATTGGAACAATCCACCAAACTGCCTTTCTCTATTATATAGCAAAATGTTTGATGAAGACTTTCTTACCTTCAACCCCAACTATACTTTTCTCCAGTTTGGACAGAATGTCATCTAATGCCGCATAATTGGAAACCTTGAAAAACTGACCAGGATCTGCTATTTCCATCATCTCATTAATTGCTCCTTTTTTAGACAGAACGCCTTCACCAACCTAAAGATAACATGATGTTATTAAGTGTACAGGATGGGTTTTAAGTAGGGTTGCAAAGATGCTGAAGATTTCCAAAAGTTTCTGGAAACTTTGCAACCCTAGTTTTAAGATTTATTAAAAAAACATATATAGCATTAACTATACAATAACAAACTCTGAGTAATATAGCTGATATGAGTTAACCTAAAAGTATCTACAAGGACAGATTCAAATAATTGACAGTAATCTGCAATTGTAATTCGAATGGATGATGTACTATTCAAAACCTTACAAAAGTAGATTTGGCTAGAGAAACAAGTAGTAAACAGGACACTTACTCCTATGGCATAGCGATTGACATCTTTCATTTGTGGCATGTTCAAAACATCAGTAAGATTCATTGTGTCTCCCAAAATTTCCCCGTCAGACAAAACAATTATTATTTTTTTGGAGTTATTTTTTGATCCATTCTCAGGGATGTAAATATTTGTACTGTAAACAACCAATGAAACCATGATATTAACGTATCACCAACAAAAGTGCTAAATGCTAATCAAACATTTAAGGTATAAAATGTCTTGTACTCCATAATTGGTAAACTCACAGGACATGATAGATGGCAGAGGCAGTCTTTGTGTAACTTCCAATTTGCTTTATTTGCTTGACCTTTTCCAATGTTCTGGCACCGTCCTTATTGTCTAGAAGTGAAAGCTCTGTCCTGATCACGTTGCCATATTGCACTATTGCAAAGTCACACTGAGGAGAGTTTTAGATAAAATACCTTTTAAATTGCACAAAATAGCTACAAATGTGTCATAAAATCCTTTAGTTTATACTTGCATTGAAACATGCATTCCAAACATTGAACATGACATTGTACATGAAGTCTTTGGCTCTCTCGAAGTCGCTATCGTCAATGCTACCAGAGCCATCCAGCACAAAAGCGATCTCTGTCCCAGCATCTAAAAAAGACGTTCTGAAATATCAGTACAAAAACGAATGTTCTTTCAAAACATTGCTCTATTTGTAGTTATGATGATTTATCAAAGGCTAAACATAGACTAGCACCGTCATCATCTTCATCTTCATCTGTTTTTGTGTCACTGTCCGCCTGGGCTTCTCTTCTCACCCTCTGTTTAACTTCTGTATATTGACAGAAATGTAAATTAGCAATCAGATTCTTTAAATTAGTCACAACAGTTTATTTCGTTTTATCTCAGGTGGGCTCACCTCGATCGATTCTTTTACCTCGATTGTTGTTGTTGTTGTTGTTGTTGTTGATGACTGAGATAAAAAAGAGATTTAGGAAAATTAGGGGTAGGATTTTATCTGTTCGAATCTGAAATACCATTATCAAATCATCCATACATACCTAATTCAACAGGATTTAGTTCGACTTTCTCAATGGGAGTCACCAGTTGGCAATTTCCATTCAAATCCTCAGTTACTGACTTCTTTTTGCGAACTTGATTACACATCTTGGGAGGGAAAAAAACACACAAATCTAAATATCTCAATTGTATCTTTCACCAAAGACATTACTCTTTGTATTCGGCCATCATTTTATTCTAACTGAATAAATGGATGTTAATGTCCCATCTTAAAGGGTCAGTTCACCTTAAAAATGAAAATTAGCCCATGATTTACACACCCTCAAGCCATCAGGTGTATATGACATTCTTCTTTCAGACGAATAAAATCAGAGTTATATTAAAAGTGTTCTGGCTCTTCCAAGTTTTATAATGACAGTGCATCTATCCATCATATAACTGCTCCACACGGCTCTGGGGGGTTACTAAAGGCCTTCTGAAGAGAAGCGATGCGTATGTGTAAGAAAAATATCCATATTTAAAACTTTATAAAGTAAAATACCTAGATTCCGCCAGATCGGAAAAAATAACTTAACTGGTGTGTAACGTTTTCAGACGTAGTGTACGCATTTTGAACTGAGACAGGCGTTACACTTTTTCCATAAGTTGAATACGGAAGGCGATCTGGTGGAAGCTAGATATTTTACTTTATAACGTTTTAAATATGGATATTTTTCTTACACAAACTCATCGCTTCTTATCAGAAGGCCTTTAGTAACCCCCCGGAGTCGCGTGGAGCAGTTATATGATGGATAGATGCACTTTTATAGACTTCAAAAACAAAACAATTCACTGCCATTATAAAGCTCAAGAGCCAGGACATTTACAATATAACTGGTGTGTAAATCATGGGTTAATTTTCATTTTTGGGTGAAGTAACCCTTTAATTCATGGTCAATTTGTAACTCACAAAAAATCGCTCTGACTGAGACTTGACTAAGAGCATTGTTTTATTTTAGAGATGTTTTCACTAGGGAAGTGCCGTCACTATGGTTTTGGCTAATGCTTTTGACTCACAACTTTTACGACATCCTCCTGATAATCACAAGCATGATCCTGAACAATTCCCAAATGTCCCAATACATTTAAACAAATACAATTCCCCTGAAATAACTGTGCATTCAAACAATTCTAGTCCTATTTAACTTAACAAACTATTTTCCCACAATTTTCTTACTCATATAAAATACAATTTCCTGTATTTTGAAAGAGAACCGACACATTTATGTCTGTCACGGATGTGAAGGGGAAGCCAGACACTCTGCGGTTTTACTGTGAAAATGTTGTGAGACAGACAGACACCAAACCTTTAGCAAACTACACGACATCTTATTATGAACAGTTAACTTCTCGTTTTCAATAGCTCAACCTTTTGTCAGATTATGTTGTGAATGTCGACCATATTTAACATCCCTGTTTTCATACATACCAAAAGTGTTCCTCTTCTGATATCACGGTAGCAGCTACGGATGCTACTGGTCTCAGGCCTTTTGGTTTTTCATCTTTAAACGTTATATTGATATAATAAGATTTTTGCAGTGAGAGCAAAGTGAGGACATTATAATGAAATTAACAAAGTTTAGTTTACATTTTGAAATGATCTTCTTTATGAAAAGATAAAGACAAACTTACCGTTCAAATTTACTTTGACGCATTCATCCTTTAGAGTGCAGCTGAAAAGTTCTCCATTTGTTGGGGAAGAAACAAAAACTCTACAACAGGAAAAATTAGGACAATTTTACTAAAATAGATAAATAAATGTTGTTTATAACGACCTATAAGGTCATAAAGAACATTGATAAGGTCATCATAAAGAACATTTATTTATCTACATTAGTAAAATGACAGAATTATCTAAAATAAAAATTAATAAATGACTAACCCATTTGTTGATTGGATAACGATTTGCCCAAAGAGTGGATCATCATTTGTGAAATGCTTCACTGGAGATATCTGAATGTTGAACCCGGTCACACTGCATATGACTGTAACATACAAAATAAGAAACATTTGAAATGATTCAGACTGCAATTTTACACAGTGATAAGATTATGTTTTTAGAACAATCATTTTTATAATAATTTCTACTTTTGCCCATTTTCAGATTCAAATAAACCACTGTTTAAAACATGCCCAAACACACATAAATAATTAATTGTAAACATTGATTATCAACACTTTAAATAAATACATACCAATCAAAAGTGGCAGTTCTTTGTACATTTTGTGAATTTGATCAATTCCACGCTTTAAAAAAACATATCGGCACACTGAGACAGAAAGCAGCTCGTTGTGGTGTTGAAAGAAGAGCACGCACTATTAAACCCTCCTCTTTGACACACTTCAGACGCAGCACATTTACTCTTTAGTGAAGGGTATTTTAAATGATCAGCTGTTTATAACTTTTTGTGTTCTTTTTCTTTTTTATTGTAATAAATGTTAATTGAATGTTACTGTTAAGTACATGCCAACACCATCAGAACATAACTATACTTGGGCAGGATCACAAAAAGCATTGTCACACAGAACACTGACAGGGTTGTCCAAATTATAAGGCAAAAAGTAAGTGTTTCATTTTTAAGTGATCACAATGGACATGGTCCACTCACTTGTGTGATTATTTTCAAGGCTGTCACATGATTTGTGCGCTAGCGGTTCAATGTTCAATCACCAGACGCAAAACAAAATGAAATTGCTATTTTAAAATAAATGTATTTTCTTTTTTTTTAAATGGACCACTGGAAAAATCGTCATTTTTTTGTCATTGTCAAATTTGGTCATTTTATTTTAGAAATCTTTTTAAGTGTATGAGATCCCCTATTAATTATCACTGGCTTACTATAGCCGCTCACTAGTTATGTAAGAAATGTGTCTTAAGCATCTGTGACGATCTCACGCTGACATTTTTACAGGATGTGGTGAATATGGAAACCAGTAACTCTAACTGTGACAGTAAACTAGGCCACCCTCAGCCCTCAGTTTTTAAACAGAACTAATTATATACATATTTTTTTGCAACAAGAGTATACAAGAAATTTCAGCTGAATCAAAGCTGAGTGCTTTAATCACACTCATATGGCAGTAGAAATTTGTATGGGGTATAAGACAAACTGAAAAATATATTTTTTTAAAACTTAAAAGGAACAGAAAAATATATTCATCACATTGTATTATTGTTTCTTGCTAATGACAATTCAATCTATTAGGTGATGCCATTTTAGAATCAGCTATGAGTTAAAACGACTGGCAGATAAAAAATGTGGTTTGAGGCACCGGTGTACATGCACACGCACAGTTTTTTTTACAGAAACAGTTCAGCGCATACTATTGTGATGTAAAAAATGTAGGTTGGGACTTGATTTTGTCCATTGTGAATTGATTGGATGGTTGTGGTTTGCTATTGGTCGATCTCATGTGAGTGACAGGTTGTCCCGCCTTTGCGCCAGCAAACACATCATTAGAGGAGAAGTACAAACATAGTAGGGTATGTCTTAAAGGGTTAGTCTGCCCAAAAAAGAAAATTCTGTCATTAATTCCTCACCCTCATGTCGTTTCAAACCCGTAAGACCTTCAATCTTCTTCAGAACACAAATGAAGATGTATAAGAGACTGGCACAGGCTATAAGAATTTTTTCTAATAAAGTCACTATTTTTGTTTGTTTTTTGCACTCAAAAAGTATTCTCATCGTTTCATAAAGAGTCACATGGACTATTTTAACGATGTCTTTACTACCTTTCTGGACCTTGAAAGTGTTCATTAATGGCTGTCTATGTGGGGTCAGAGAGCTCTCGGATCTTCATTTGTGTTCCGAAGATGAACGAAGGTCTTACGGGTTTGGAACGACATGAGGGTCGGGAATTAATGACAGAAATTTAATTTTTGGGTGAACTATCGCTTTAAGTAAAACTTAAACGGTCGAGAAAGACGTGTTCATGTTTATGTACTGTGACCCTAAAACTGTGATAAAAAATTGAACTGTTATATATAATATATAGGCCTGTACACACTGTGCAAGTTACACATCAGCAGGGTTTAGTAAAAAAAACTTTCAGGTTTTAGTTTTTCAGAGAAAGTGTTTGTTTGTTTGTTTTATTTCTTGTATCTTTTTACATAATCTCCGACTTTAAGTAGTTTTCCAGGTCTACTTAGGTAAATGAAAAACCTAATTAAAGTTTTTGTTCCACATTATTGAGCAAGACACAGTTGCAATATCTATAAGAAGATGAGAGGCATGAAACGGTGCAACATTGTACAAAAGGGATAAAAACCACTATTTTTCGAAAACTGAATAGTGTCGAACTGACATATGATTTGTGAGTGAGTTAGAGCACAGAAGATCCCAGTCAGATTAAGGCTTATTAAGGGAAGTTTCTGTCAAACAAGTTAATTGTATTAAAGCAGAAGCTATTAAAAAAGCCACTGTTGAGCAGCAAACAGGTATGGCAGTTGTGCATAAAGTTGCATTTCAGCCCTAACCAAAGCTTGCAAAGAGAAATGTTTACAGTGGGTGTAGAAATACATACAGTAAATAGTTTTATTCACTGATGAATGCTGTGCTGCAATGGGCGGTCCAGATATGATGGATTTCTGGTTGGTGAATGGCCACTCCATTAAAACATGTAAGGAGTCAAAACAGTGCAAGGAATTGCTCCGTTGCACACAAACGAAGATCTGCTGCAATGAGACAGCGTTTCTGACGCCTGTACCTAACTGTGATGGGCAACATATAGCTCCTATGACGAGAAAGATTCTGTCATTTTTAGGGTGTTTTTGGTAACTGTAGTTTGTGTGTTTGGTCTGTGCTGCATTTATATTTGTGTCGAACTGCACCAGAGTTCGTTTGGAAGTGGAGCGAGACCCATCTTTTCAGCGGCCTTGGTTGCCCTGTTTGGTGTACACCAGGGCTCAGATGACAGTGATTCAAATGATCCACACTAACAGAGAAAACGAACCACGGTTCGTTTTAAACGAATCAAACATGCCAAGTGTGAACACACCCTACATATTACTACTATGTAGTGCACATATGCACATTTCAGGGGTAGATAAGGTACACACAGTTGTCTCTTTAAGGGTACTGCCCCAGTGATAAGCTGTTGTGCCCCTAAAGGTACTATTTGTGAACATTTAGTCTGACAATGAACAGATACATTTTAAAATTACTTATGTTGTACATGCACAGTTGATGGGCTTCTGGGACCCCCCAAACAAGGAAGTCCATCTCAAATATGCTTAGAGGAAACTATAGCTGTGGTTAGCTATTTTCAGGGCTGTCACATGCTTTGAACTATGCACTTATAAAGGCAACTTATAGTTTTAACTGGGGTGGTGTTTTTGAGACCCAAGAGAAATGCTTTTTTGCATAATTTACTAATTTAAAGATGCAATAGGGGATTCTCCACAGAAACATTTTTTGTTATGCTGGTTTAAAGTCTCCTCATATCCTAGCAATCACTGTATTAAGCAGTCTAAATGTATTTTATAAATATATATGGTCTGTGGAAAAATGTTCGGTTAATCATTGAATTTGGACTGAATTAAATGATATGTGTTCCCTGTCAGTGGAAAAATATACACTCATACTTTTTCACAGGTATAAAGAGTTGAGAAATCACACCTTACCCCATACAGCATGAAAAGCAATGTGTGTGTGTGTGTTTGTGTGTGCGTGCTTTTCCCGGAAATATCAAGTGACTAATAAACTTAACAGGGTTATTTGAATGAGGCTTAGTTGTTGCTGACTGTCAAAGACATCTTGCTTGACAAATATGGCATACATTTTACAGCTTTGGATATTTACTGGTTCTCTGGTGTCTTCCAGCGGTAAGTTATAGATAGAAGTGTGTCTTCAATCTCCATATCTATAGCTTTACCTGTGAGAAATGAAAAGTTGGATCAGTCACATTTTGATGCATCTTCCACTGTTCAGCTCTGGACCGCTGGAACAGAAAATGTACAGAGGCCACCATCAGCGCCTTTCTGAAATCTGAAGTCTTTCTCTCGTGCCACTTTAATATAAGCTTTGACAATCAAACAGTGACATGGAGCCACTTTTCCAAAGGAGCCTTTTCCACTCTTCTAAGGATCATGCATAATGGCAGTATCTACTTCGATAGTCCTAAAGGACAAGTGAGTGTTTTTCCCCTTCTGTTCAAAGACGGAAACTTCTCCATCCGCATCCATGATCTGGAGCCTTCAGACATCGGCCCGTACTTTTGTGAGCTGAGCAGTGAATGCCGGAGAGTGGAAATCAGAGAATTAGAGCGTCCAGTTGAGAGTAAGTTCAGTCCCTGCATGGGAAAGTCTTCCAAATAAAAATAAATAAAAATAAAATTATGACAAAATATACTGAATCATTTTACGTTTATGTAACATAAAATGTATATTTGTGGCACAGACACTGTGGTGTTGAACTCTTATAACTCCTGGTTATTCTTTTTTGGTGGAGCCGGATTTTTCACTCTTCTTTTTATTGTTTTTAAATGCAGTGGTGAGCTTTATAATTTGTATTTATTATCCAACGTAAAATAATGAACCAGTTTTTAGACAAACAATAAACCGTAACTCCTATTTATTTGTTTGTAAAATAATATTCAGGCTTACAGAACCGTTGTATGGGATGTATGAGATCATCATCTTGCTTTATTAATGAACAACACCATGGAGGTAAGTTCAGTAAAAATGATGTGAATGAGATTTTAAAATCTTGGTTTGATCCACTTATGCCAGCTGATATGTTTATACAAAATATGATACATGAACAAAATTCATATTTAATAAACATTTAGTTTATTTAATATGTTTTCAACAAAAAGTTTTCAATTGCTGTGTGAAATGCTGAAAGTCTATATTAATATAATTTGTTATCCAACAATAAATATGAGATGTCATGCTTTGTTTTTCAAGAACTTGATTCTTCAAGTCAATCTTCCATCCAACAGAGAGGCATTGATAGGCAATAATTGAGCTCAAATATGCTAATATAAGCAAGCTAAATGTATTTATTTTCTTATCAGCATTCAGATCTCCAGATCCAAATGACTCTATCACGACAGTTTATGGACATGGTAAGATAATTTATGACATAATCAAAGAAATTCTGACAACAGTGGGAAATCATTTATTACAGATCAATTACGTCATCTGTTGTGAAATGATTTATCAATACATGGCAACTGCTCCCTCTGGATCAGCGGCAGCGCCACGCAGATTTGAATGTTCCACTGCGATCGTAAAGGTTTCGACATAGCCAAATTAATTGTTGTCATTTACAAATAAGATTACGTAAACGCAGCTTTACCCCTATCAAGAATTTGAAATCAAATAATCCAAAATAATCACATTTATTAAAATAACCTGTTTCTGTGAGGACCTACACAAACAATAAATATATGTTGTCATACTCTTTTGTTTTTCAAAAACATGATTCTTAAGTCAAACCTATAAATAATTTAGCTGAATTATGCTAATTAAGAATAATACTTATTATAAAATTAGCAAGCTAAAATGTATTATTTATTTTTTATCAGCATCAAGAACTCCAGATCTAAATGCCTCTACCACGGAAATATAATTTATGTTTGTGGAAATGTTTCTATCATAAGGCCGAGGATAACTTACAAGGTTGTTTCAGTCAACCAGGCGAGACGCTGCAATCGACGAGATGCTGACAAGAGTGGGAAGTAAAAACAGGATTCCCTTTAACAGTTTATAAATCATATAATCTGTTTTAAAATGTTTTTCTATTTTCATTTATTGATTTCTACTTAGAAGAAAAAAAAAGGCTGATAAGATTTGTAAACCACATATGTAAATTGCACTTCCTTTGAAACTATTTGTCAGTATTTGTGATGCGCACAAATCATTTAAATGCAAACAAACAGGAACACTGTTCGGATGTTTGTCTACTGTTTAATAAAAAATGTCAACTCTATATTTTAGTCATCTTTGTCTACAATTTTTGAAATGGGTTTTTAATTCTTAGGCTATTTGAGAGTTGGGAAAGTTGAGGGAAAAACTTTTTTTTTTTTTGGTCAGGATTTTAGTTTTGTTTGCCTTTTTGTTCCCATATATTTGTCTTTAGTGTCTCCAGTTCAGTTTAGTCAAATCCCTAGTTAGTTCCCTTAGTTACTAATTACATTCACCTGTCAGTCATTTTTTCCCTCATTATTCCCTGCCCATTTCCTCTGTTGATTGTTCTGTCGTCTGAGTTTAAGTTATTGCTCGTTCTTCTGAATATTCTTGTTCTGGATCATTGGATTAAAGACAGTTTTTGTCATATTCTCCAGAGTCATGTGCTTCACTGCAGCAGTGCATGACAGTTCAGGCTACATTTATATTTAATATAAGCAGGACTGGAAATAGCTGAGATTCACTGGGGGAACTCTAGTTGGGATTTTTATTTAGTTAAATATTGTACTTTCAATGACCTTTCAGATATAAAATCTTATAATAACAATTAACATATTTAAATTTTCTCCGTACATGAGTGTCAAGATAGGCACATGAAAGATATAAACAACATTTATGAATTGTGTGTGGCACTAACTCTTCATTCAACAGAATCTCTGCTTGGAGATAATTATCTGTGTCATTTTGGCCAGTGTGGGAATCTGTGTTGCATTCAGAATTTAACAGCCCAAACAAACTTAAAAAAAACATTTGTCCTCAGGCTACACGCATGGGATTAGTTATTTGCAGAACAGTATAATTTCTATCTCAAATATTTCACACACACACACACACACACACACACACACACACACACACACACACACACACACACACACACACACACACACACACACACACACACACACACACACACACACACACACACACATGTTGGGTTTTCATGTTTTATGGGGACATTCCATAGGCGTAATGCATTTTATACTGTACAAACCGTATTTTCTATCCCCCTACACTGCCCCTGCCCCTAAACCTACCCATCACAGGAGACTGCACAGTTTACTTTCTGTAAAAACTTCATCCTTTGTGATGTATAAGCATTTTGAAAAGTGAGGACATGGGGAACTTCCTCATATTTCACCCTCTTTTTATACCCATGTCATTATACACATGGGTCCTAATATTTCACAAAAACATGCCCACACACACTTTTTTTTAAGTACACACATAAGCACACTCTGACATGTGCACCAACATAGCCTATACCCACACAATAATAGCTGCATAATTTAATCAAGCTACAAAATATAATACAGCAGAAGCAGAAAAAAGGAAAAAGCAAGTATTCTATTGGCCAAACCATGGAAAATACCATCTGGTAAAGAACAGTAACATTTAATTTTGAAACCTATTAACAAAGACTGCATTATTTTATAGTTAAAGGTAGGGTAGGTAAGAATTGGTTAAAAAACGTTTTTTCCAAATTTGTTTAAACTTTCTTTATATATCAATACATAATTAAAATGTAAGTACTCTGAAAAAGAAAGTATAAAAATTGAGTGTCTGTAGACCTCTCACGACTGTTTTAAAGACAACTCATTATTTCCATTCACTCCACCTTCTCCCTTCTGGGCTCTTTCCAAAGCCACGCCCCCAGAACACATGAACGCGCTCCGCCGAACGCTCAGCTGGAAGAGACGCATTATTCACCGGAGACGAGCGGAGTGCATGTAGTGACATCATGTCAGAATCACATGTAATAAAAAAATCTAACTTGATCAGTATGAATATAAACAAATAAGATGTCTTTTAGTACTCACTATCAAGCTAGAATACCGATACTGGTAAAGTTTAAAATACACACACAACACAGTGTCTATGTCACACACATATACAAGATAAAAACATCAGTAAACATAAGTAGAGAATATAAAAACAAACCAAAGGCGGAAATAAACGTGCAGGTAAAGTTCCCGGTGAACATAGTTAAAGAGTTTAGACAGAGGGTAGTAGCTAAAGCTAACTTAGTTCTAAAAAAAAAGTTCCTGGATGCGGTGTACTAGCTTTTACACATATATTTTTTTATCTAAAGTTACATTTTGCGAAATTCAACAGGACAGCGATCAACTAGAGCTAAGCATATTGAGTATTTATCATCTTTAGCTCGCTAAGTGTATAACATTGTAACTTTATGCTAAGTAATGTTATTTTAGCTATTAGGCAGCTACGTGTGCTAATGATACATGCTTCATGAAAACAAAATCCCAAAAAATGTATAATCAAAATGAAAGATTACCTGTCCAGCAGAAATACAGCCTCTTGAACTCCACAAATCAAACGGGCGCGCGCATGTGGGCAGATCCTGTAGCAAAAGGGGTGGTAGCCATGGTAGCGAGAGAGAGTGACAGCCGCCCAAGCCAATCACTTGATTCGTCCCGAGTGAAAATAATGAGCGGTGTTTATTGCAGATTAAAAAGTCACTCGATTTTTATACTCTCTTTTTCAGAGTACTTACATTTTAATTATGTATTGACATATAAAGAAAGTTTAAACAAATTTGGACAAAAGTGTTTTAGATCATTCTTACCTAAATGGCCTTTGGTTAAAAAATGCAATTTTAAGGGTTTTTCTTAAAGTAGTTCTAGCACGCTAATTAAATGCCTAAATACACATTGACTCTTAATTTGAAATGCCTGCGCCTTACTGGCATGCATTTCAAAAGTTCATTCAGTTCAGATGAGGGAGATAAAATATGCGTTATAACCGTCTAAAACGTATAACTAAACATCGTAAATTGTCATTATCATCAGCATTAGTTCATAAACAATTGCCTGGCATAAATATGAGCTATTCATTGATTGAGCCGTTCTGAAGCGCTGTTGGAGATGCGTGAGCCTGAAGTGCGCGCGTTTCCCCGGTTAGTTCCGCACGTTCCAGTTCAAATGTGCGCATCTTTTACACATGATATCAGTTCTTACTGTATCTCTTCCCTAACCTTATCGCCCCTCCCTAACTTTTTCGTCTCGTTTTTATTCGTTGATGAAAATGACAGTAGATTTTCGTCATAGCTTTTTGTCATTCAACACTAGTTTTTTTTATTTATCGTTTATTTATCGCTTATTTATCGTTATCGTCTCGTTTTCGTCTGTGAAAAAAGGTTGTTGACGAAAATTATTCGTCAACGAAATGAACACTGCTTCAGTGAAACATGAGGGGGTTCAAGGTATGTCTATAGGTCTCCTGCATCTCCAGACGTGACGAGGGGGCGTGGCAGCATCGACGATTGCATTTTTTAATTCGATGTTGGAGATTGTGACTTAATTTCGGTCGATTTCGATTTAAAATCGAAATCGTCACACCCTTAGCTATTTCACTTAGTAAATAATATCTAGAGATATTTGCACTTAGTGTAGGGGAGACCGGGGGCAATTGTAACAGGGGGCAATTGTAACATCTCAAATTACACCAATCAGAAACGAGACAGAAAATTGAAACTCATTTTGCACATGCTCTGTGGAGTCAAGTATATGTCTCTGCAGGTTAGTAAAAGGAGTTACCTCATCAGTGGGTGTGGCCATAAACGGAGGAATGGTTTCAACTGTGTTACCTGATTTGCCCACGTCACAGTGTGGGCAGAGCCATATAGAGTGAGAGTCGCGACAACTCCATAGACTCCAATGGAACGTTTTTTTTTACAGCAATGGCGGCTCGTGGAGACTCTCAATAGTTCCCGGAAGTAGCAGCCGCGCCATAGAGTTACAGCAGAACAGACCGTTTGAGATGCACTTTTAAAAGGTAAGACATTTAATCCGTAAGATTTTAAATGATCAGCACATTTTAATCAAAATAACTTGTACATTAAAGCCTGCTTGTGTAGATTATTCATCATTAAAAAAATATATATTTTAAAAACAACATCGCTGTAACTACATACTCATGCTACATACACATGTCGATGTGTAATAAAATTATTGAAAATCAATGCTTTTATTGACTATTAATTACCAAAAAGCGCAGTTCTGTCACTGTGACTATCAATTTGAATTGCCCGTCAAAGCACTTCCTGGAACTATTCGAGGTATACATGAATCACGTGACTATCAAGCGTTTTGAACTTCCGTTGTCGCAACTCTGGGTAAGGTTTAGGGGTGGGGTTGGGTGAAGGGGATCATTTTCATTGCGCGATTTATAAACACCCATCAATTTGAAAACACCCACTAATTTAGAAACACCCACTCTTGTTGGAGTTCCCTCTCTGTCTTTTAAAGGACAAGCTGCTGAGTCATACTTGGTGACGTTTTTTTGCAAATACTAATTTTTGAGGTATGAAAGTAATAATTTTAATCTACAGTATTTTCCTCATTCTGTCGTAACCATTAATGTCTATGAATTTATATATGTATTTTTTTGAAGATCATTTGGTTGTCTAACATTTGATATCTCTGTCAAATATTAGCTTCGCAGTTTCTCGCTGGCAGGTTAGCTTGTCGTGGGGTAGTCCAGTCGGGGGCAATTGTAACACTGTGTTACAATTGCCCCCATACCATCAAAATATTGTCCAACGTTGTAAGGACATCAAAATAGATTATTTTTTCCTCAATAATTTAAGAAAATTATTTTGTGTTCAGATTAATCACCTATGCATACACTTAAACCCTTTTTTGTGTGATGCGGTCTCTGTTGCTAAAATAAATAAATAAATAAATCCTCATCTGACTCATCGTATTGTTTTAATTACAATAGAATTAATGGTTCTGGAAATATGGATGTAATGTATATTACATATATTTAACTATATCTATATTATCTGGAGTTTATTGTGATCCTTGGTATTTATATGAAGGAAATTCATGTGTTGTTACAATTGCCCCCATATGCTGTTACAATCACCCCCGCATGTGGGGACAGATGTAACATTTGACTTCTAATGTTTCAATCAATATTGTGACTCTAACTTTGCTTGTAAAAACATTTGGTGATTGTTAACAAGTAGAACATAGATACAAGTTACTGACATAAAAATTGTGTCCAAATATTTCATTTGGTTTTTGAGAAATGACAACATGACCAAAATGTGTTACAACTGCCCCCGGTCTCCCCTAAATATCATTTTATCATCACTAAGAAAATGTTATTTTCACTGCTGCCTTTTTTTTTTTTAATACAAAACCATTCAGCATGTCCAAAAGACATTTAAAAACAATGTTTATCCACATTAGGACGCTACATACAATAAATACAATTAAATGAAAATGAAAGGGCAGCACAAACATATTAAATTCATTGGCTGCAGCGATGTCAAAAAATGACGTCATGCGCGTGCATGCGGAGGGCAGTCGGATTCTGGCACAACACGCTGGACTCCTTCTTTACCACTCAAGTTAAAACACATTGTCACAATCTTACTGTTGTGTTGCCAAGCTGTTTCATACCTATATCAACAACTGCTCTCTCTGGTTCATGGGCAGATGTTCCGCTGTGATTGTACAAAGGTTTAATAGACAGGCAAATTATTTATCCATATAAAATATTCTCAAAATCTCGGTTCATCCCTGAACGGAGTAGTCAGTTCAGTGGTCATGTGGTTCAGGGAGGACGCGCACTGACAGAGAAGAATTTCCATTGGCTGCAACCTGCGGATGGCCACTCAGAAAGTCGCCATTGTGCAACGAAGAATTACCAAAAGACTGCATAGAATGCTCCACCACTGCATGCATTTATTATTTATTGCGCTACGTATGTGTGCTGACAAGGGTGTAACTTTGGTTTGAGAAGTAGGGGGGACAAAAATGGGGAAAAATGTTTTCCCATTTCCTCCATTTACATACAGTTAAGGACTATGGTGATACAAAATCCAGGAAATAATTAAGTTGTTTATAATGATAAATTCTGCCAAAAAGAATAATAGGCTACTATGTATAAGAAAAATATGTCTTACTTTATTTATTGTTGAATAGCCAAGACTTGACAGAATAAGTTTATAAAGTCAAAAACTTTCACTAAAAATTTTCACGTTTTGTGTGTGAATATAATTTAAATAATGTGAAACACAATTTCCACTGTTAAACAAACTTTTATTTCAAACTAACTGTTAAATCTGACATTTGTCAGAGACACATCCACCAAACCGCAGGTACATAATGCAAAATTGAAACACAATCTCACAAACATAAAAACAAACATGTAACTTTAATATAAAGATATTTTTTCATTGTCCTCCATCTATCAATTCAATCCCATTTCTCCATATACTAACTATTCAACCTTCTATACTGTGCTAGCCTGTTTCTGACATGACATAATTAAAATTAATTACCTGACCCTTTACACAGCACATACCTGCAACTCTGAGCTACTTTTCCCTGTCACGTCCTCCCTGTCTTTAAAGGGTTACTTCAGCTATTAGCATTAAGCTTTGTATCAGTAGAAACCCGGGAGTATATTCAAATTATCATACTTTCCCCCCTCATATGACCCTGAGACGAGAGAATTATGTATTTTATTTCTGGAAAAATTCCTCCGATGACGCAAATATCGTCATTTTGCGTCATTGGAGGAGTTTTTGGTCAGAGGCTGAAGACTACAGCCAGCAGAGGGCGCTATTTCCACATGTTTTCAACATCACACTCACAGCACTCGGCTCGCAGAGCTGCGGAGATTCATGTAAACGGAGCGGTGGAGAGCAAAGTGAGTGTTTTAACTTTTAAAATGAACTTCCTATGACAGTTAAGCTTCCAAAGACATGAACTGAACACGTGCCAGACTGATCACGCGCTGTGAATGCAGCCGCGAATCCCGCGATTACCTCAGTTCATGTGATGAATATAATCCGATCCTGCTGCGTTTGTGCCGTGACACGTTCAGTTTTTAATTGTAGTGTCTCTAACTGAACTGATTTTCTGAAAATGAACGCGGTGGGCAAGTGATCCAGTAATTCAGTAGCCGACTAGCCATGCCTAGAGTAGGGCAGTGCGTTCTGGGAATTGTTGTCTTTCATCCCCATGAGACAAAAATACATTTTCTGTGTTTTCTCAGTCTAGAAGGCACCAAATTCAAAAATAATTTCACATTTCTACTACATTAATGACCCAGTTTAAATACAGATTCATCTTCCCAGCGCTGAAGTACCCCTTTAAGCAGCTTCACCTCATCTGTTCTCTGATATGAAAGCATGGCACAAAAAAAAAGTTAATCACAACTGAAACTATATTATAACAGTCAACAGAAAAATATCAGGGCCTGATTCTGTTTCTCTCCCACCATACAAGTGAGCATGTAAATAATATGAAATCACACCCATGTGATGATGTGACCATGTTAAAAAAATATTCTAAACAAATAACAACACGCAATTTGGCTCCTACAAGATGAACATTTAATTTGATAATATTCAAACTGTATTCACTATTTATCATGTACACTTCTTCACTTTTATCAACAACAAATCAAAATCACCTGGCCTTTCATACAGCACATAACCCACCTGTAATGTTGTGCTGCTACTGCTTTTCCCTATCTCACCCTCTCTGTTCTGAAGCAGCTCCACCTCTGATATGAAAACAACTGTTTTATGAGTTATGATCATATTGAGTCCACATAGTCAGAAAAGAGTCTCTGGATGTACATTTTAAAAACTGGGTGTGCCACCTTCATTTTAAGATTAATGTGTAAAAAAACTCTGACTGCGTATCAATAACTTTACAGACTAGACTGGGCTGATGTGTAAAACTATACTCAGGCTCACCACATAACCATAACACTATATAAAATATATTCTAACTCAGGCTAGCTCGACATTAAGCCTTTTCTTTTAAGTAAATACATTTTTACAAATTAACTTCCATTTTAAATGAACAAATATTGTAAGTGAACAACAATAGCTCAAGTTTAGAAAAACATTTATTATTAAGACTTATTTTATTTCTGCATCTGAGTATAATGAGTTGAGTAGCCTATAACAGCAGCCAGAGTCTGCTTGTCATTCATTGCTGACAGGAAACGCTGCTGTTTAAAGTGGACACAGAATGTTCTAGGCCAGGGGTTTTCAACCTTTTTGTGTGCGTGGACCACTATTTGTAATCAAAAAACGTTGCGGACCACCTCATAACACACATAATAAAATATGTCTACACACAGTCCTACCTGAATTAATCCGCACCTCTAAATAGGCTTACTAGCACTAAAACTATAACTAGTCATCACATCAGTACAACAGGGTTGTTAAAAGAAAGTTTACTGCACACAACGGCTGCCACATATTTAATTTATTTATTTACTCAAGCGCGTCTTCGGGGCCGGTGTAGCTGAAACCTAATGCTAAATAGCTTTCGCAGTATTTTCTCTTCACTCTCCTTTTCTTCATTTTTTTTAAATGATGAATCTGGCTCATAAATGCATCCGACTCACTGTCAATATCTTCATTTTTTGTAACTTCTGCCTCTTGTCTCTTTTCTCTTCAGAGAACCTGTTGCTATCCACCGATTTATACTTGAACGTGACGTCCGAGCGCCTCTAGCCTATTTTAGTAATCGCACACAATAACTTGAAAATTTAATACAAATGTTATATCAATATAGGCCTACATATTCTTTTTACTTTTTATTTTTTACGGGAATTTCCTGGTAAAATGAAGGTAAAAAAAATATTATTTTATTTTATTTTGCCTTTCCACGGACCACATGCAGTAACTTACCCTCACGGACCACTAGTGGTCCGCGGACCACAGTTTGGGAATGACTATTCTAGGCAACATTAAAAGGTTTAGGTTAGCTAGCTAACGGTCTGAAGTTACCTAGCAACAGTGTATGTTAACGTTAGCTCATCAACAGGTGTAGATCATAGACTGTAAACAAATAAGTAGACATACATTTTGTTGGGGGGGACATGTTCCCCCTGTCCCCATAGGAAATTACGCCCGTGTGTGCTGAATTCGGATCGCTTTCGTAGGCTATAAGTGACTATTATAGAAATCCGTTTTATTTCCCTAAAAAAACTAACCAATTTGTTAATGGAGTCTGAAACTGACTGAAAACAAGCAACTGCTTTGAAACAATTTGTATTGTATAAAGCGCTTTATAAATAAAGATGACTAGCCTTGACATGAATATTGCTATTGACTATTCTGTCCAGTAGGTGACGCAATTACTTTTAGTAAACTTTTAACTTTAAGCTTTGAAAGGAAGTCAAGTAACCAGTCACTACCATGGTCACCACTACATGAGGTATAATAATGCTTTCAACATTCAATTTATTCAACAACCTCTGACATGTTGTACCTTCTTTCTCTTATCTTCTCATTCAATTTCTTCCCTCATCTTTTTCTTATTTGTTGGTTCGTTCATATTCAACGTAGGCTATTATTTGCATTCTGAGTATAAATGTCAATTTAAAATGTACTATTGGCTATTAAGTTCCTGATATCTTTGGTCTAAAAAGTTACTAGTACCTAAAACATTATTAGCCTACTAGTGATTATTTTTCTAGCAGGACTAATCTAAAATGAAATACTAGTAGTCATATTCGTCTATTCGTCACTAATTGTGTCTAATCTTTAAAATGGAAGCCTACACTTAAATCAAGTTAAGTCAAGTCACCTTTAGCTATATATATAAAGCACTTTATAAAATACAGATTGTTTCAAAGCGGCTTTACAGTGATAACAGGAAAATTATCCAATGATGCAAACAGTTGTTCAGCTGAAGTCAGTTCAGTGTTGATTCAGCTCCATTGTAAAGATAATTATTAATTTAGTTTATTTCATTTAAAGAATAAGCACTAGTACCTGAATAAGTAATAGTATATAGCTAAAATAAAACTACTACTAGTTGCATGAAAATATATACTAATACGTTTTAAGGATTAAATGTTAAAACAGCTTGCTATAAAACATGTCATTTATTTAGATGGACTTGTAATATGAAGCACAATAAAGAAAGCTAACAACAGGAAAGACTAAAACCCCCAGTGATGTTTTTAAGGTCATTTAGGGGAAACACTGCGGCTATACTTTCACATGCTTATGCCGTGGTTGTTGCAAGCGGATCTTAAAATAAACTAGCTTATGCAGTGAGCAAGGTATATACTGTACACTTTCAAAACAGGGGGGAAAAACCTGCTGTTGTAGCTGAGGCACAATCTTCATTTCAGTCAAATAACTTGCATGTTTGATGTGATAGTAAATTTGATTTTGCAGTGTATAATGATATACGATAGGCCTAAACTAATGCAATACCTCCAACAAGATGTATTTTCTGTCGTAAGGTAAGTAGAAACTGTAGCCTATGACATCAGTGATTAAATGCTTTGTGAATGAGTTCGACACGAATGTTCTCTGGCATACACAGATTAGTTTTGCAACATGGCATGCATCTAACTAAGTTGATCTCACTTTGATTTTGCTACAGGATGTGGTAGTAGAAATGGAAACCTGCTGTTTAAACTGACATAAGTAGCCTGGGGTTTGACTGGAACCTCAAAGCACAATAATGCAAAAGAAAATCTGCCCTCAGCCATGTTATCAAATGTATTACAAAGCACATTTTTCACCGTGTGTTCATAGTCACATCACTATTCTAGCAGCATATATGCCAGTTACAGGTAAATATTGAGTCACTTGGGCTGTGACTTTGCAGCTCAAGACCGCCACATGTTAGAGGCTGTGTGTGTGAATTCACAGGAAATAGCATGTGAAGGACATCAGCCTACACAATCTCTATTTCTGACTTGGTCTTGCAAACTTTAACATCTTGAATGACATGCATCATGTACATTACACATCTTTGGATATTTTTTGGTGCTTTGGTGTCTTCACATGGTAGGTTCAAAATACCTTATTATTAATTATGATGTAGCATAGGATAATAAACTAAATCATAATATTGACTACATTTTTAATGTTATCAATAATGGTGCAAAAGAATAGTATAATATTGTACATTTTTTTATTTATTTTATTCTTTGTATTTATATTTTAGTTTGACATTGATGTGTTTAAGATAATGAACCAGGCATTTCTTTAGAAACATCTTTAGAACCATTTAAGAGTTGAAAATGTGTGTCTGTGATATGATACTGAATCAGTTATATTTTGATGCCCCTCCAATTTTAGCTCTGGACCACTGGAATAGAAAATGTACAGAGGTCACCATCAGCGCCTTTCTGAAATCTGAAGTCTTTCTCTCGTGCCACTTTAATATAAGCTTTGACAATCAAACAGTGACATGGAGCCACTTTTCCAATGGAGCCTTTTCCACTCTTCTAAGGATCATGCATAATGGCAGTATCTACTTCGATAGTCCTAAAGGACAAGTGAGTGTTTTTCCCCTTCTGTTCAAAGACGGAAACTTCTCCATCCGCATCCATGATCTGGAGCCTTCAGACATCGGCCCGTACTTTTGTGAGCTGAGCAGTGAATGCCGGAGAGTGGAAATCAGAGAATTAGAGCGTCCAGTTGAGAGTAAGTTCAGTAATTGAAAATATAGAACAGTTATCACATGCTACAATTTTTATGGTAAAAAAAAAAGGTATGTTGTCAGAAAACACTAAAACATTTGGTGACAATATTTCAAGTATTACAGGATGGCATATTGTTGCAAACTTAGTGTCTTTCATTAAGTGATAATATATTCTTTTTTTATTTTTGATGACTACCATAGGTAAACATAGCCAACACAAAACACCTGCAGGGTGATACACGTGATGCTAAAATAATGGAATAACATATGAACTAAATAACAGAAAAACACAATGTACATAACTGATAACAAAACTAAAAAGGAACAAAAATATATGCACGCATGCTCTTCTGGGAATGTCTTTTCACTATAATTACAATTACTTGCAAAAAACATACATTTGACAGCATTTTAATGTAATGTGATGTTAAACAGATTTTTACTTTGCCATTTTTACTGTCTTTTTTGTAAAAATCACAGATTGAAATGTTCATTGAAATGTTATTACATAGTAGTTAAAGACACTTAATATAAAGTGGCATGTTTGTATACAGTGTTTGCATTTTTCAAATAATTAATTATGGGCCACAACAATGCTTTGCTTTGTTAATCCCTTTTTTAATTTTATGTTTCGTGAACATCATACTGTTTACATTTAGCTGAAATCCTCTAATAGGCTATAATTGTCCATGTAGGGAGTCTTGATGAGCTAAATCCCTGGTTCTACTTTGCTGCTGGAGCCGGACTGCTTATTCTCCTTTTTATTGCATTCAGCTTGGTAACAAAATTTTGTGGTGAGCACTAAAAGATTAATTCGAGTATTTACACAAATGAATGTTCTCAGGTCTGATTAAAGGTATTCTCTTCTTTTGGACAGGAAAGCATACAAATAGATCATCGAAATCTAATCCTGTTAATGGAGTGCAGAGTGAAGGTGAGCAGAGACGATCCGTAAGTGACATTTTGTGAGTTTCTTCACCTTTATGAACACCATTTGACTCTTAGGTAATAACCCCACTGAGGAAACACAGAATACAGAAAGCAGTGGACAGAGAAACAGAAACAACAGGGGTAAGAAACATCACTTAAATGCTTTACTTACAAGACAATGGTTTTGAAAAAACACAAGGTCCACTTAAAAATCTATGAATGTCATTACATTATATAAGAAAAAATCAAATGAGAAAAGGTCTAGCATCTTTTGTTTGTCACTTGTTTTGACATTTGTTATCTAGTTTCAAACTGGAGTCTGGAGACCCCTAGGGGGCTTCTTGGAAAATTTGAGCAAAAACGTAATGTAACTGTAACATGTAAAGTTGTAGCAATCCAAATGAGCAAGCAAGAAGATGATTAAACAGACTTTTAATGAACACAGAGGGAAACCAAGCACTACACACACACAACTTTAACACTAGAGAAGGAACTGAGGAAAACCAAGGGCTTAAATGCACTAGGGAAGGTAATCAACAGAAGAAGGAACAGGTGTGTAATTCAATTAGAAACCAAGCCCCCCCCCAGACATCTGTAGTGGTGTCCAAATCCATAGTGGACGTTATTGAGTACACTCATTCAATCCCACAATGCACCACAATAATGAGTGTACAACTGATGTATGAGAATACCCATAACGCACATAGAGAGTTGCGCACTGAATGAATTCCCACGTCTCGCCAGGAGATATTGCCCGCAGCTGAATAACCATTCATCCATCTGTTTTACATACTGTGCTGGTCCAGCGTAATATCACACAGGTATAAAGTCCTTTTAAATTGATTATTAAATATTTTCATTATGGTCTATACATGCTAGTTTCCATGTCAGAGTTAAAGATAAGTCTTTTCATTACTACAGGAGCTGCCAGTTTGCTACGTTTCAAATAATTATCAAACAGCAATCACAAACTATACAAAAGCGGCACTCAGTGTCCGAATTCACTCACTCGTTTACATTCACTCCTTCAAGTATACTATATTAGTGGAGTAATGTGGGGAATAATAAAACGGGGTATAGGGGGCAATTTCGAACACAACAAATGAATGAGAACAGAAACGGGGAAAACCAAACTAAGGGCTCGTTTACAGGACAATGATGTACTAAAAACAGAAAAGTTTTTTCCTTTGCGCTTTTCTCGTACAGATGACAACATTATCAAAATGATCCTCGTTCACATGGGTCCATGAAAACGACTAAAAACGCTGTATTATTCATGCCAGACCTGAATACACATGCTCATGACATGCCCCTAAAACACAAAAGAACTAAACATAACCCTTAGTTACAGAATATTACAGAAATATAATACACTGAAAATAATCATGTTTGTATCTTATTTCTGAAGGACTGAGAAGGGGTTTTACAACTGTTTATGGTATGTGTTTCTTCTGTTCATCATTCACTGCTAGTGACAAACCTGTGAAAACTATTAGATTCTGCATTAGCCTTCATTTTCAAGTTTGTTTTTAAATTAACTTTTTTTCACTAGATGATTTTTGGTAAAATATTAAATGTATTTTTTCATGTCAAGAAAATGATGTACCTGCTCCAAATCCAAGATCTGCTGTGCAGCAGGGGCAACATCCTCAAAGAGGTGACTCGTCATTTTTGGGGTTTTGATTTGGGCTATTTATAATGATTTGATAAGGTAAATTATACAAATCTCATTTTGAACAAAATCAGCTTTTAGAGCCGTTCCTGAGCCAACTGCAAGTCATCTTTCAGATGTAAAACCATACTATGGTAAGACAATGTCTGTGTTTGGATTAAATGTGATAAGAATGGAAATAACCCAAATATCTGTTTGAAATATTTCAGTCAACCAGGCAGAGCTCTCCATTCAAGGCAATGCTGGGAAAAAACGGAAAAAACAAAAACGTAATAAAAATGTAATATAAATGTTCTCTAACTCAATTATTGTTGCCAAAATATCTTAATTGTGTATTTTTCTTTCATTTCTCTGGCAGATTTTCAATTTAAAAATCCAATATATGGAGACTGCAGTGAATAGAAGTCAGATTGTGATGACAGAATCCAGATTCCACATGTTTCAGTCTGTATAATTGTTCATTTTAATAATTGCAAATAGTTCAATATATCAATAAATTCTGATGTTTCATTTCATTAAAACAATCAATGTTAAGAGACACACACAAATCACTGAATAATAAAAAAAGAATCCTTCAAAAGTTATCCTGCTACCTCCTTGTTTTGCACATTACAAACAGCAGTTGCTGCATTAGTATCAGTTGTTCAGCAAACATATTGGTGAGAATTGTTTGTCATAAAAGCAGGTGATCTTCACATTTTTGATGGGTTTGGTACAGACAGGGATAAAAAGTACCCCATTCCCACGGTTAAATATACTGCTGGATCTTTAATGTTGAGGGCCTATCTTTTTGCTGGACTTTTTGTTCAGATGGCATTATGGATTCTAGCAAAACACCTACAGATAAAAAATCAAAATCTGAGAGTTTTGTCAGGTGTTCTCCAAACTCATCAGGCATTATAGAAGAAGACTCAGAGCTGTTATCTTGGGAAAAGGAGGTTGCAAAAAGTATTTAATAAAAGGGTGCCAATAATTATGGCCAACGTGTTTTGGAGAAAAGCATTTATTTCATAATGTGATTTACCCCACACTTTCAATTCTTTTACTTCAATGAAAGGTTATGTTTGTGAATTGTTTTAATAAATTATATAAATAATAAATATTGCAGATTTATTTTTAGCGCCATATTTGATCATATTTACCAGGAGTGCCAATAATTCTGACCACCACTGTATACTTATTTATCTGAACAAGTAGGCAATGACTGTTGAAAAGGACAAATGTATAGAACAAAGCAATCGAATCATTTTTGGCACAGATTGAGCCTCATATTACAGTACCATATGGTTGAGAAAAGCTTTAGCATTCTTATCTATTTTGTCTGTAATTATGTGATATTTAAGTGTATTTATTTTGCACATACATAATATGATGCACTCCATGCTAAATTATAACAATTTATACACATCTTCGTGGATACACCATTGAAAAACTGCAGTGAACAGAGCGGCCTTAAGTCATCCTGTGCAGCAGGGGGCGCTAATGTGCTTTTATGAGTTGTGAGTAAGAAGAGATGGAAGTTCAAACGCTCACCAACTAACAACTTGTAAACAAGATGAAATACGGTCTTTTGTGACATTAATATGACTTAATATTAATATTCTGCTGGGTTTTTAGTCGTTCAAGAGCTTAAATACCCCTTCGAGCAACGTTAGGAAGTGGATAAATAGCACATGAACGGGCAGACATGTCAAAAGCAGAGAAGAGAAGTGAAACGGAGCATCATGAACCAAAAAAGCTGCCTATTTATCAGCAAAAAGACAAACTTATCCAGGCTGTGAAGGAAAACACCTTCCTGATAGTAACGGGCGAAACTGGCAGTGGAAAAACAACTCAACTCCCTCAGTATTTGTATGAAGCAGGTATGTATGTTCATGACCGCTAATGGACATGCATGTTAATTTACGGTGTATTGGATTTGCATCAGGATCTATCATTCCTCTTCAGGATAACTCTGTTTCTGTTCAGGTCTTTGCAGGAAGGGCAGGATTGGTGTGACTCAGCCCAGGAGGGTTGCAGCCATCACTGTAGCCCAGAGGGTGTCCCATGAGATGGGGGTCAGACTGGGTGAGGAGGTGGGCTACCAAGTGCGCTTTGATGACTGCTCAACAAAGGTAGGACATGACATAAACACGTTATCACTGTTATCACTATGCAGAAATCGCAAGAATATACACAACTGTTCACATGTTGGGGGTCAGTAATATTGTGTGTGTGTGTGGAATAGATATATTAATAAAGATATATTAGTTGGAATATTTTTATTCCTCAAGGATGCATTTAACTGATCGAAAATAAATGTAAATACTTTTATAATGTCACAAAAGTTTTTGGTTTCAAATAAACGCTCTTCTTTTGAACTCCTAAAAAAACTGTATCACAGTTTCCACAAAAATATTAAGCAGCACAACTGTTTTCAACATTTATAATAATAATAATAAATGTTTCTTGAGCAGCAAATCATCATATTAGAAGGATTTCTGAAGGATCATGTGGACATGTAGACTGGAGTAATGATGCTGAAAATTCAACTTTGCCATCACATGGATAAATTACTATTTTTAAATATAAAAAGTAATTATCTAATATTTCCCAATATTTGTTTTTACTGTATTTTTGATCAAAAAAATGCAGCTTTGGTGAGCATCGTCTTGACTCTTTCAAGAGCATTAAAAAAGTCGTACCGACCCCAAACTTTCGAATGGTAATGTACATCACGAATATCTTTCATATAATGCTGTGATTTAAAAAAAAGAAGCAAAATCTACAAAAAGTACAAAAAAATATTACCAGATTTCTTAAGGATATTTCAGATTTTCTTAAATATTCTTTTTCATATTGTACTACTGTCAAAATGAAAAAAATAAAATAATAATGGAACAAACCTTTTTTACTTTATTTTATAATTTTTTTCAAGTGGTTTACACAAAGTAGCTAAATAAGGTAGCTGCTCTTTAGGATTGGCAATAACACCAAGAGCAAGAAGTGTTAAATGCCTTTCACACGAAGTAAATTGAAATAATAAAGCATTGTATTTGTTAGGGTACATAGTCAAGATTTGTGAAAATAGCCTTTGCCAACAAGGTATGTGCAATTAATTAGTGTTATTTTTAACAGATTGGTATTTTTTTTCTTTCAGGACACTGTGGTTAAATACTTGACAGATGGCTGTATGCTGAGGGAGATTCTTGCAGACCCCAGTTTAACACAGTACAGCATTGTGATCCTGGATGAAGCCCATGAGAGGAGTCTGAATACAGTATGTGGACTTTATATGTGCAATTTTTACTTGTGAAATTAATACAATCGTTGGAAGGATTTTTTATTTTTTATAAATATAGTGGTTTATAGTTTTCACTTAAAAAAAATCACTGCAGTGTTACCATGGTACATTGACTGCATCAGATTGTAATAACATGGTACTCCAGTGTACTTAAAATAATCCTATGGAATTATCACGATACATTATATATATATATATATATATATATATATATATATATATATATATATATATATATATATATATATATATATACATATATATATATATATATATATATATACAGTATTGTGCTAAAGTCTTAGGCTCGCTAGTATTTTTACACAAAAAGTGGGTATAAGCAAGTTATTTATAGGCTTTTGCTGTAGTGTCAGTAGGAAATATCAGTTTACATTTCCAAACGTTCATTTTGCAATAATTTTTTTTTTTAATGCTCAAGAAGTCTGATAGCAGCCGCTATGATCTGATCTCACCATCGAGTCTGTCTGTGATTACATGAAGAAACAGAAAAAACTGAGACAGACTAAATCCAGAAAAACTAAGGCAACTTCTCCCAGACACTCGAGGAAACCTTCCTGCAAAACTACAGTACTGTGAAAAGTTTAGGCACTTGTCAGAATGCTTTAAAATAATAATGAATTATGAATTAACTTGTATTAACTAAATAAAGTCGATAACACCCTTTGCGTTTTAAACGGCTTTTATCACCTGCATCTATTCCTACACCTATTCCTGTAGTTTTGCAGGAAGGTTTCTTCAAGTGTCTGGGAGACGTTGCCACAGATCTTCCGGATTTAGTCCATCTCAGTTTTTTCTGTTGACTCGATGAAGATGAGATCAGATCTCCATGTGGAGTATAGCGACTATTGTCAGACTCTTTATGCATACACAAATCTCACTGGATTATTAAAATTAATGGCAATTAATTTATAAATGTAAACTGATATTTCCTACTGACACACTACAGTCCCTGACAAAAGTCTTGTTGCTTGTGTACAAATTTAACTGAAGTGCTGCTGAAATATATTTCTTGTCGAGATTTTTTTTACAAGACATGGCTCATTTGAATCCCAACAGCTTTTGTAATAATGTTTCAGTGCATAATGAAACTGTCAAAAAATATTCTAATATTCACAGCTTGGTAAAGCCCATTGAGTGAATTTTTGCAAAGACATAAGTGTTGTCGCCTTGTCATATGAGCTTCACCTGTGACTAATAATGGATCAATTAGATCTCAGGTGTGTATAAAAAGAACCCCAGTACACTAGACCTTCACATCAACTGCAACTAGACCTCTGCAAACATGCCTAAGATTCACCCTGAGACTAAAGTTTTGATTATCAAGACACTGAAGACCAGATCCACTGCTAATGTGGCAGACACCTTCAAAGTGTCTCTGCGTCGAGTACAGGGGATAAAAAAAAGATTTGAAGAGACTGAAGACGTTTTTGACAAACCCAGGTCAGGCAGACCCTGCAAGACAACTGCTCGAGAGGAGCGTTTGTTGGCTGGAAAATCCAAGGCCAGCCCATTTTCCACTGCAGCAGAGCTCCACGAGACCTGGTCACCTGAAGTCCCTGTGTCAACCAGAACAGTTTGTGGGATTCTGTCTCGAAATGGCCTCCATGGTCGAATCAGTGCCCAAAAGCTAGCACTAAACAAAAGACAATTGAAGACCGTGTGGCATTTGCCAAAGCCCACAGCCTGCTAAAATGATGGACACTGGAAAAGTGGCAGAAGGATTTTTCAGATGAATCTTCTATTGAATTACACCACAGTCGCCGCAAATACTGCAGGAGACCTACTGCAGCCCGCATGGATCCGAGATTCACCCAGAAGACAGTGAAGTTTGGTGGGGGAAAATCATGGTCTGGGGTTTCATCCAGTATGGGTGTGTGCGAGAGATCTGCAGGGTGGAAGGCAACTTCAATAGTCTAAAATACAAAGAAATCTTAGCTACCTCTTATATTCCCAACCATAAAAGGCCAAATTCTGCAGCAGGATGGTGCTCCGCCATTCTTCCATCTCCACATCAAAGTTCCTCAAGGCGAAGAAGATTAAGATGCTCCAGGATTGGCCAGCCCAGTCACCAGACATGAACATCATTGAGCATATGTGGGGTAGGATGAAAGAGGAAGCATGGAAGACGAAACCAAAGAATATTGATGAACTCTGGGAGGCATGCAAGACTGCTTTTTTTGCTATTCATGATGACTTCATCAATAAATTCCATGAGTCCTTGCCAAACCGCATGGATGCAGTCCTTCAAGCTCATGGAAGTCATACAAGATATTAAATTTGGATCTCACAGCACCACTACTTAATTTGCTGACATATGTTTGTATTTGCATTAAATTTGTTCAATTTCTGTATAGGCGACAACTTTTGTCTTGCCAAAATTTGACCTTTCTGTCTTGATTAAATGATAAATATTTTTTCAGTGAAACTAATTTATTTCAGTTCATTAAACGTCATTTGGGAGGGTTTTAGCTTTTTATATGAGCTATTTCTAACACCAATTGATGAATTAAAAATCAGGTTAATAGCAGGTGTTTCTACAAAATAGATAAGCGACACAACTTTTGTCAGGGACTGTACAGCAAATTATATAAATAACTGGCTTAAACCCACTTTTTTTGTGTGTAAAAATACTAGCGATCCTTAGACTTTTGCACAGTACTGTATACATATTAACCTACATAATACTGTGGTACTTTTTTGTACCAATTATTTGCCTTTTTTTGCTAGTTTCAGCTTTGTAAAATGTAGAAAATATTTCACTGACTTTAATAAAATTGTTTGTTTTGCAGGATGTTTTGCTTGGGTTACTCAAGAAGACTCTGTCAAAAGGGTCCCGTGGCCGTAAAACACCCCTCAAAGTGGTTGTGATGTCAGCAACATTAGAAACGGAAAAGCTCAGCTCATTTTATGGAAACTGTCCCGTATTTACGATTCCTGGGCGTACATATCCGGTGAAGGAGAAATTCTGCAATCTGATTGGTCCCAAAGACAAAGAAAGTTCTGTCTATGTCAAAGAGGTGTGTTGTGAACATATACTTTATTACAAACTATTACAAATAGTGTGTTTGAAACCTACTAGAACCATCACAGACTGTAAATGTGTTCTGTTTATGATCCATAGGTGGTAAAGGTGGCTTTAGATGTGCACACAAACGAAGCAGCTGGGGATATTTTGGTCTTCCTGACTGGTAAGCTCAGTGGAGATGTACACTATTGTTTAAATGTTTGGGGTCAGATTTGAAAGAAAAAGAAAATAAATTAATACTTGTATCCAGAAAGAGTGCATTAAATTGTTTAAAAATGTAAATTGTTTATGATCGTAAAGATAATAAAATATATTAGAATATATACAAATATATTAAGAATCCTAAAATATCCTCCGCTTTCTTTGACGTGAAAATCGGTTCATTTCTTCTCTCAGGTCAGATGTTTGCAAGTAAAAACATGAAAGCTCAAAACAGCTGCTTTATAGTAGAAAATGAACTTTTAAACATTCAATTGTATTAAGTGAAGTGACTTTACTTGAATGCCGAATTACAGAGCTTGTGCAAACATCCATTGCTATGATAAGATGCTTTCTTAAAGCTGCAGTCCGTAGTTTTTCCTTTTTGTCGCCATCTCTGTTTGAAATCTGCAACTGCAGTTATTCGCGGAATGATCAACTCTACGTGAGTCGTGCCTCGGCTAAGAACAGCGCCTATGAATACAATGTTTTGAGGAGAATGTCAATGCGCGTCTGTCATGAGAAGGGCTGTCTCAGTCACCGCGCCGGTGTGGATACGTTCAAACGGTAGAATCTGTGATTCTGAATGACGTATGACCAACATAAGAATGTCATCTGAACAAGTAAGCAGCTAACTTTTGTGCTGACCAACTAGGCCTACGTGGGAAAAGCATTGCAATAATCATGATGATTAAATCTAACAATCGCTTATCACTTCACAAAATAATGGCTGTTTACCATAATGCACGTAGCAAAAAGAGAAAGGCACAACAAAGGAAACTCCGTAACTTTTACTGTATGAATTAAGCGGAGTGTGCTACTGTTACATAATAACCATTGAAATGTCTGACCTGTCCAGCAGAAAAAAAACTGTCTCTGCATCCGTTTTGAACCCCTTCAAAGCACGGAGTTAACTCCACCTTTCAAAAGCCCTTTTTATCCTTGTTTTGGCTCGGTTGAAGTCTCTCTTTTTTCTGTAGCCATTCCGAAAGTCCGAAGTTTTTTGCATTTTACAACAGGCGAATATCCAGATGTCACTGTCACTGATTGAGGTTTCAACCTTTCTGGATCCGCTATCAAATTGATAAGTTTAATTATATCAAGCACTGTGAGAAAAGACTATAAATCTCCACCTCGAACATCCTCACACACGATATAGCCTACTAGCCGGGACTTCTTATTGATGTGTACAGATGTGACGCAATGACGCAAAGATATGCTCGAATCTCCCGCGGAAATCCACCAGAACCACTGGAATTAAAAACATTATTACAAGCTTACCGTTGTAAATCGAGCTAAGGTAAGGAGATCGTTTTGAACACTGGCTGGTTATGTACTTGCTCAAAAATTGATTTTGGATAATTTTTAACCCAAAAAAGTTACGGACTGCTGCTTTAACTACTGTTTTTTCACCGCTGTCATTTTTGTTGTGTTTTTTTTTGTTATTGAAAGGACAGCACAGAGAACATATTACCATATTCATCTAAGCGGTGCTCTTATCAGTGTTTGCGGTGGCGGGACGTTCACTAACAGTATACCCAAAAGCAAAGAACGAAAAAGAAGTGCACTGTGTATATTGGGCCCTTGAGAGATTTCTTTCCAAAATATGAAAAAAGAGTTTTAAGAGTTTTACAGTTGTTTTGCAGATTTTCAGTGGTAAGAATACCTTTAGTTATGATGTTTCCAAAATTCCTCTTTAGTTTGTAGCTCTGTGCTTATGTTTTGGACAGGACAGTCTGAAATCGAGAAAGCCTGTGATTTGCTTTTTGAGAAGGCTGAGATCTTAGACTACCGTTACGATGTCCATGACCAAACTGTTGAAGGCCTTCTCATCCTTCCTTTGTATGGATCCATGCCAACAGGTTAGCCTGTCTTAAGATTTGTCTCAAAGACAAAATAGAGTGAAATCTTGTGTATAATCATAAAGTGAGCAATTCATGTTATATTTAATGAAATCTTTTTACAGATCAGCAAAGGCAAATATTTCAGCCTCCACCAAAAGGTGTGAGGAAGTGTGTGGTAGCGACGAATATTGCTGCAACTTCACTCACAATTGATGGAATCAGGTAGAAACAGCTGACACAATATCACACAAGCATCAGTTACAGTTACAAAAATGGCATGATTGTGCTCAAGAAGAGGAAACATTGCAGTTTAATTTAAGTTTAACTTTTTATGTTGTGTTATAGATATATCGTTGACAGTGGATTTGTGAAACAACTAAACCACAACTCAAGGGTTGGATTGGATATTCTGGAAGTGGTACCAATTTCAAAGTATGTGACCTGCAAATAATTCTAAAATTTAGATTGTTTTATTAATATTTTAAAAAATATATATTTTAATGGATTTTTTAATTTGTTTATTTATTATCTTTTATTATTAGTATAATTGCTTTGTCATTTTTTTCCACGAATATAGCTTTTGATGCTGATATTATGAATGTATGAAATGAAAGTATTAATTTCTAATTGAGTGTGTGTTATGCTACTTGTAAAAAGCTGTTTAGTGGGGTATTGACTATTTTGACAAGTAATGAAAAACAGCTTTGGTTCCACTTTGAATCTATTCTGATAATGTTTCCACACAGAAGCGAGGCTCAGCAAAGAGCGGGCAGGGCTGGACGAACATCTGCAGGAAAATGCTTCAGGATTTACAGTAAAGACTTCTGGGACAAATGCATGCCAGAGTACACCATTCCAGAGATTCAACGGACCAGTCTTACGTCTGTGATTCTCACACTGAAATGTCTCGGTGTCCATGATGTGATTAGGTATCGTCAGGGCTGCATGGCTATTTTTGTATGGATTAATCCGTGTCCTTATAATTAAAATGAACACTTTCTCTTTGTTTTTTGTTTTTTAATGGTATCTTTAGATTTCCTTACCTTGACTGTCCAGAGGAACGGTTTATCCTGACCGCTCTGAAGCAGCTGTATCAGTATGATGCCATTGACAGGTTGAGTGACATTCTCTCACAAACGCTTGCCTTATATAAATAGTACATTGCAAAAAAAAGAAAAAAACGCTGAGATGGTAGAATATAGCCATCATAATTTTTTCCTGAAGCCCATCCTAGTAACCCCAGTATGGCTGATATTCACATTAAATGTCAATAATGTTTGTTGTTCAATGTGTCACTTCTGTAATCTGAATTAAATACAATGCTAATATCAGCTTTTTGTGGCAGGAGAGGTCATGTGACCAGACTGGGGAGGTTGATGGTGGAGTTCCCTCTTCCTCCTAATCTTACTCGTGCTCTACTCAAAGCTGGTGCTCTCGGGTGTGAGGACATAATGCTGCCCGTGGCTGCCATGCTGTCAGTAGAAAATATCTTCATTCGACCAGGTAATAGATTTTGATTTAATCTCTCATAATGTTTAATCAAAATGTTATAACGTGATGTTCTGAGGAGAACGTCAGACTTCTCTTTGGTGATGTATGTAGGACTTCTCGAGTCATGTATGTAATTCCCAGAATTTTTTTTTAGGTAAACCAGAAGGACAAAAGGAAGCAGAAATCCGACATAACGAGATAGCAGCTTCTGTTGGCAGCTCCAATGATTTCCTCATGCTGCTTGGCGTCTTTGAGAAGTGCAGAGCAAGGTAGTGCCGTGAAGTTTAAACAAATGACTAAATAAATCCATAACTCTTTATGAAAATCATGTATTCATTTTTACTTTGGTTCATCTAATAGTGACCATCCATCTGCCTGGTGCAAAGAGCACTGGATCCATTGGCGAGCAGTGAAATCCGCCTTCAGCGTTGAGACACAGCTAAAGGAGATTCTTCTACGACTGAAGCAGGTAATTCAGATTTTCTCTACAAAAGTATTTGTTTTAACTTGTATTATTTGAATTCTTACGACTTGTTCTTTGACCGTTTCTGTAGCAAAAAGACTTTCCACATGAGACGTTTGAGGGCAGTAGGAATGAAGTGCTGCGCCAGTGCCTTTGCCTGGGTTATTTCACCAATGTAGCCAGGCGGTAAATGATACATTGTTATTTTATTACATAAAATGTATTTATTAATGCCAGTATTAAAGCTGTTCTGTTTTCCTCAGATCTGTTGGGAAATCATTCTGCACCATGGACGGACATGGGTCGAGCATTGTTATTCACCCTTCATCGTGTGTAAGGATGTAAATCCATCAAAAAATGGAAATTCTGTCATTATTTTATCATTTCTTAATCTTGTTTGCATTTGTGTGTGGTTATTTTTTACCAAACCGCTTTAACTCCGTGTATGCAGCTCTTTGGTCAAGAATTGCAGCTGGATTGGATCATCTTCCATGATGTGTTGGTCACCTCACGGGTGTACGTGAGGACGGTTTGCCCCATCCGTTACGATTGGGTGAAGGACCTGTTGCGAAGCTGCATGAAATCGACGTCTACGAGCTGAGTAGTGTCGCAAGGGAAGAAGTAACGGATGAAGAGATGGACCAATGGGTAAAGAAAGAGGCAGCAAAAAGACAAGCAGGTGCGTTTGAAAAGGCTGAGCTACGTTTCGATTGTGTCTTATATTTGTAACACATTTTTTTGTTTAAATAGAAGCCACAGAGGATGCGGCAAAGAAGATGGAAAAGAGAAATGATGACAGCTCAATCACAGAGGCTCGTGCTCGCTACTTGGAGCGAAAACAGCATCGGCTACAAAGAAAGGGTACATGAGAGGATCAAATTTTCACCACAGATTCTGCAGTTGCTGAATACAAATGTGAAAGACTTTTTAATCTCAGATTGCAGAACATAATCATGGTATACTGCCTCAGCACTCTGGTCCTGGGGATTTTGATAGGGCACAATGTGTAATAAACACATTTTAAATCTTTTGTGCAAATAAATTGGGTTTTTAATACTTTTTGATATTGGGTGTTTTTATTACATCTTTATTTCCGTCCCAATGACTCGAATCGTTTGAGTTGTGACATTGTAAGGGATATGTTGACGTGACCATGGCGGAAACACTGATATTAGATTTATGTTAGGTAATATCACAAATCTATGATGCGTGCGTAAATATAGACTATAGAGATCAGTCTGTGAATGGTGTGCAGAGAATTGACTGTTTGCTTTATGTAACAAACGCATTTAGTTGTAATACAATGTATAAATAAGTTATTGAAATTTTATATTTTTCATCATTTTAAATTCAGTTGCAGTTATTTGCGTTAATTGTTCACATTATTTTGTTTTTGACATCTAATACGTGATAACGAACGACAAACTAGGAGGAATGTGTTTATCAGGTCCACTTGAAAGCTGTATTGCACTTACAAAATTTAAATACTCAGAAAACGATTCAGTGAAGGATTCATTCTCTTAAAAGATTCATTCAAAAACAACGATTCGTTCACGAGCGCACCAGCAACTAGAGCGCAGCCGGAACTGACGTACGTAGAATATGAAGAACTGAATGATGTGGCAAAAATGAAACGAATTATTTAACATTTGCTAGACTACTCCTACCGGCGCTTATAAATCAAATCTAAAATATTAAGTGTCCAAACGCTTACATACACAAAAACAGTGCATCGTGCATCGCCCCTTGATAAACAAAATCGCTGAAATCGCGAATGTCCTTCCGCCGCAACGTCCGCGCTGCTGCTTCCGGATTGTCAGTCTTGAGCTGTTTCCGCCGCCATTGCGGGTCTGAGTGAGTCCCATCCGTGCAGAGAGGGGAGAAAAAACATCAACCACCTGGCGGATTGGCTTGACACGACGAAAACACGACACTTGTATCCTCTGTATAATATAACCAGCAGTCCTGCATTTGGTCTGTTTTGAATCGAGGGTGTCAGCGGAGAGGAGGTCGTCGCCCGCTAAAGCTAGGGAGAAATTTTGCGAGGAGTCCGGCCGGGAGGATTGAGAACCGAAAGCCCAAACCATGGCTCAGATCCTTCCTATCCGCTTCCAGGAGCACCTGCAGGTGGGTTTTCATTTCCGCTATTTATTAAGCATATTAATAATCGTTGGCGCTGCTGTAACAGAGGTGACAGTGCTAGCTAGCTTTAGCGCTAGCTCAATGAATGACCTCCCATCCATTTCAATGGCTGTGTCTCGCGAGCTGCCGATCAACATCTTCCAATCAAATGCGCCTGTGATTCTGAAATAAATACTGTATGTTCGAATAAAAAGCTCAAACCTGCAAGTGAGACCTAAAATAATACTATTATTCAAATCTAACGAGTTTATGGTACTCAAAATATGTAGTCTGGATAGACAGGTCACTAGGTTTTTAGACACAGCGTATGCAGGTGGATGCGGTGATCGGTGAAAGGATTACACCAGCTTTATAAAGCTGCATACATGCTGTCATTTTATTTTGTTGGTTGAATAAAACGTGACTAGGTTTGTCCACCTTTACCGCTCAAAAACATTTCTGTTGCATGTCTTTTTATTGACGATAGATAAACCCCAAAATGAAAAATGTCACCTTTTAAAGATATAGTTCACCCAAAAAGGAAAATTGTCATCATTTATTCACTCTCAAGTTGTTCCAAATACCCCAGTAATGTGGGTTTGGACCAGTTTGAGGGTGAGTAAATGATGACACAACTTTCGTTTTTGGGTGAACTATACCTTTAAAAACCCACAGATGTTGGGGAAAAATATGTAAATTTGGCTGGGTATTGACAAAGATTTCACAATTCTGATTCACACTCGTTTCGGATCAATATCGATTTGTTTGCACATATATTAGGCACTCCATAGTAAACGGTCTCTTAAAATAAATCTCAATCCTTTTGGATAGTGTATATAGAAGGTGTTTATCAATAAGATGTATATATCTAAAAGATTTGTAATGCTGACTCATGGATATTTGTTGCCTAACTGGCTTGACTTCAGGGATTACAGTGTATTGTCGTTGCACAGGTGCATCTCAGTGGTGGAGTGATGGGGCTTGTGTTGTGAGAATGTATCCATATCTCCTTTATTGTTTTAAAATCACAAAACCCCCTAAAAAATAATCTTGCAGCAGACACATTTATCACCTCCAGGCTGTGTATTAAAAATAATGCATAGCTAGACAGCATTTTAATGCATTTAAGTACCAAAATGCTGTTTAGGTAGGCAGTTCACTAGGTTTTCAGAGACATCCTTAGTTTATAAAGGTTTATAAATACTAGTACTGTATTTAAGATTGATAAACATGGTCTGTCCACCTCTTACAGCTCCAGAACCTGGGCATAAACCCAGCAAATATTGGGTTCAGCACCCTCACGATGGAGTCAGATAAGTTCATCTGTATCCGGGAAAAGGTGGGCGAACAGGCCCAGGTTGTGATCATTGACATGAGTGATCCCAACACGCCCATCCGCAGGCCCATCTCTGCAGACAGTGCCATCATGAACCCAGCCAGCAAAGTCATTGCTCTTAAAGGTAAGACACAAAGATTTTGGGCCACATTTAAAAAGTGTGTGGGGGGTGGGGGCATGTTAAGGCATGCATTTTTGATATAGAAATTTCCATGTGGTTCTTTTCCTGCAACCCCCTCCCACCCACTGGTTAAAATAACATGACTAGATTTTTGGCTGATTGTGTTTCTCATCGAGACGGTTTAGTGTAACATAGTGTATTACTTTTGTCTCGTCAAATGCAGGGCTCCAGACTAACTTTTTTCACTAGGAGCACAGTGGCCCCCAACTGAAAATTTTAGGGGCGCAACCAGAAAATTTAGGGGCACACTCCATAATTCAACATGCTAATTAAATCTACTAATTTCCATTGTATTACTAATAGGGATGGGTATTGTTAAGGTTTTAACGGTATTACTCTTACCGATACTGCTTATCGATCCGGTACTCTAACGGTATTCTTATTGGTTCTTTTTATTATATATTTTTTAATGAAAAAAACAAAAACATAATTAAGATCATAATTAACATGCCTTTATAATCTGAAAAGTAAAATATCTATAGCAAAAGAAACAGCAATGTTTGAAGAAAACAAATATAAAACATATTTGTAAATGGGCCAGTGTGAAGGCATTTTTTTGTGTTTTATATACATAAGATAAGATACAACATAAGAACAAAGTGCAAACAAATGTTAAATAAATACACAATAAAACAAAGACACAAATGAAATAAACATTGCTTTAATTTCAGGAAGGTCTGCTAACATTAATATTACATAGAAAGAACAAACCTACAAAGAAATCTAATAAAGTAATGTAAAATACAACTGCATAGTTTTCACTGTATAAATTGATAGATTAATGTTATTAACTAAAGTTATTTATTCAAGAGATGTGAATATTTTCTCTTTGCCTTTTGTTTGATTCGAATTAATGGCTCAATCGTCAGCAGGTTTATCAGATGCTGCCCTTTAAGACCGAATGCAGAGCTAATAATATCCTATTCTCCTTTTTCTCCAAACTATTTACGCCCATTTAAGATATAAACTACCATTTAAGAGAGTAACTACTCTCCAATACGGTCATTTTGACACAGACCATTCGTTGTTTATTTGATGGTTTAGAGGCGCACACGAAAAGCCTAAAATATAAAGTGCAAGTCGGTCCATTTCGCAGCACACACACAAGCCGCATTGAAGTTGGAAACGGCGTCTCTTGAGTGGATTATTGTGCATTTAATAGCTCTATTTATTATCAAACACATCCTGCAGTTAAGCAACAGTAGAGACTGCAGTTTACAACAATCACTGATTCTGACGGTAAGTTTAGGTTTAGGGAGAAATGACCATGGAAATGACATCGCAAGGCTGTGAAGGGAAGGATGTCGCGCTCGATGGAACACGGCTATAGGAATAGTTTTTTACCTCATATCTTCTTTTTATAAGTCTTGGAAGCCGAAATCGAAAATAAAATTAGATTAATATAACAGAACATCCCTAAAGTTTAAGCAGATTAAACTTTTGTTTAGTTCTCTTGGCCATCGTCACTCATTAAGCTGACGCGTTGTGTTCGCTGTAGCTCCACGCGAGAGAACTCGCACGCTCTCTCTTCTGGATTGCGAATAGCAAAAATGTATCACGGATAAATGGTTTTCAAATGATCTCATATAGAAACGACTGGCAAAGATATAATTTGTCAGATATAACGTCTATCAATTATAAATAGTAAGTGTATTTTCTTAATTTCTCCAGTACCGACAACAGGCAAATTTATCGGTTGCACATGTGCGACTGGATGTAAAATTCAGTTGCGCACACTCAAATTTTAGTCGCAAAATCCAACCATTTGGTTGCAGTCTGGAGCCCTGAAATGACATGGTTATTGTAAAATGCCCTCCATATTTACCGACAAATATGTTCATATTCTCAGCCATCTCTGTCTTGTTACGTAAAAAAAAAATCTTGTTGTAGTTTTATGGTTAAGAATAGCCTTTAAAATGCTCATTTGAAATGTCTTGCCGTCATAAATGCTTTGTCTGTTCTTGCTTGTTTTTGTTCTTTATTTTTTTGTTTCTTACTGCTTTCTTATGTTTGCAGACGGTGAGTTCAATTTCATCTATCCTGAGTTGTTGGATTTTGAATTGTGACATGTGGGGTCAATCTGAATGCATTTGATGTTGAATGATAGGTTAGCCATGTAAGGAGGGGGTCGTGATCATGTAACATGCATGTAACTTGGCAGCAGCCTGTTTTCCTCTTGTTTAGCATAACATTAAATCTATTTTGTTGTTGTTAGTCAACAACAATATTCAGCTGAGCCTTTTAATTTAATTTTGTTTTGGCACTTGTCAGTCTACTGTTAATGCAATGCAAAGGTCTACCATGTCTGTAAAGTGATAGATTTGCAAGGCAACTTTCTAGATTTATTTAACACTGGAAGTCAACTGTAAGAATGGGGAGTGGATTATGACCTTGAAAATAGCAAGATCACAATAAATACTGAATATTGTAAGATTGTCTTATAGTTGCAGTTCTGATTTGTGTATAATTATAATCTTGTGTATAGCCATCAGAGGCTATAACACACACAGTACTGTTCAAATGTTTGGGGTCAGTAAGATATTTTTTTTTAAAGAAATTAATACTTGCGTTCAGCAAGAACGCATTAAATTGGTCAAAAATCACAGTAAAGACATTTATAATGTTACAAATGGTTTCCATTTGAAATAAATCAGAACATTAGAATGATTTCTGAAGGATCATGTGACACTGAAGACTGGAGTAATGCTGAAAATTTGGCTTTACCATCACAGGAATGAATTACATTTTAAAATAAATTAAAATATAATACAGTTACTTATGTTTTTACTGTATTTGTGATCAAATAAATGCAGCCTTGGTGAGAATAACAGACGTTTGAACTGTAGTGTGTGTGTGCGTGTGTGTGTGTATGTATATACAGTTAAACCAAAAATTAATCAGATACCAGATATAATTTTTTACTAGTGGGTGCAGGACACTATAGTAAACTATGACCTATTATACCCAAACAATCTTCATTCAGTGACTACCAGGAAAATTGAGGATACTTGGGGCCAAAATGATTCAGACACTTTGACCTGACCATGTTTTGCTGAATTGTTTTTTTTTTTATTTACTTATGTGACCTTTTACACCACAGACTCACTGAACTAAATGAAGCATTGCTTGGTCATTGGTTGACCTAAATTGGTATTATCCAATTGTGTACTTAAATTGAACAGCTGATTGGTTGAATTTGAATTTGTTCTGATACAGCTTAACTCTGAGTTCTTGTCATATTTTATTACCATTTTCTAAACTATATCGAATAAACTGTGATAATGTTAGAAAGTGTTGAAGGTGTCTGAATACATTTTGGTTTGACTGTATATGTACTGAATCCCACTGAGCACATTAATTTATCTTTAGATTTAAGTTTACATAATACACACTTATATCACAGTAATGTTTCCCCCCTCGTGACATAATTGCTTACCAGGCCAGATGTTTAAAAAAAAAATGTTGTCCCTTAGAATGGTTTACAAATATTAGATAAAATATACAGTGACCCTCAAAATATTTGGACACTTAAAATGTCTTAGGGCCTGTTTACATCTGGTAGCTTCATGCGTTTCTACTGATCGGATAGCTATCTGATTTGATAAAACGGTTCCATTAACACTTGGCCACACAGATGTGGCTCCGCAAAACGAATATAAATCCATCTTTAATTCCCGCGCTATATGCCCATTTAACGGAGTTCACGCCAACGAAAGCAACAGATATGCACTGCATTTTATTTATCATCAGCTAATTTCAAGATCAAAGACCGCAATAGGAGAGAGCGGCATCAGCACTGGTAAGATCATTAAGTCTCACTACTTTTAATGAAGATGATTGTGTGTTGAACATCTGCGACTTAATTTGTTTCATTTGCGGAAGTTTGCGCGATGGCTTGCTGAAGAGAGCTATTCATCTGCAGCGATGCCTGTTGTAGTAGCGCTGTCATATCTGGCTATAACATTTAAAGGGTTAGCTCACCCAAAAATGATAATTCTGTCATTAATTCCTCACCCTCATGTCGTTCCAAACCCGTAAGATCTTCGTTCATCTTCAGAATGCAAATTAAAAAATATTTTTGATGAAATCTGAGAGGTTTCCACACATAGGCAGCAACGTCATTGCAACTTTCAAGGTCCAGAAAGGTAGTAAAGACATTGTTAAAATAGTCCATGTGACCACAGTTGTTCAACCTTAATGTTATGAAGCGATGAGAATACTTTTAGTGTGCAAGAAAAACCCTAAACTAAAATAGCAATTTCTTCTCTTCCATGTCAGTCTCCTCCACTGTTCACATACAGTAGTAAATACAGTGCAGTGCTCTTTTCTGCACAAAAAGCATTGGCCTTGAAAGTGGTAATAACGTTGCAGTCTATCGGGGGTCAGAAAGCTCTCGGATTTTATCCATAATATCTTCATTTGTGTTCTGAAGATGAACGACGGTCTTTCAGGTTTGGAACGACATTAGTGTGAGTAATTAATGAATTTTCATTTTTTGGTGAACTAACCCTTTAAGAGCATGTTATAGGCTATTTGACATTGTTTATTTAATTTTTTTTAACATTTTGAAAGGAGTAAAATGTACATATGTGGTTTGGTTTCAACAACCAGATGCTTTAAAGCTTGTCCAGTTTCATCTGGAATGCGTCTCAACCTCCTGAATTGGTTTGAGTGATCCATCTTGAAAGCGCTCCGGAGGGCGTTTACACCTGGTCTCTTCGCGATCGGATAGCTATCCGATCAGAGAAAACACATGAAGTGACCAGGTGTGAACAAGGCCCTAAATGTCATCATCACATTAGATCAATGTATCAAATCAAGTGGCATCTGCAAACAAGTCATACTTCAGCCTTTCTCAGACTAACTTTGATTTTTAGTGGATGTATGAAGTTAAATCCCCACTGATGATTTACATCAAATTATTTGTTTTGATTCTTTTTCCCCTGCTTTAAAATAAATGCTATGCCACTTTGATATTTTAATATTTTTTTGCAGTGATATATATACATTAAGTGTCCTAATGCATTTTGGGGCCACTGTATCTCGATAAAAAATAATACAGATCTACAGATTTAGCCAATTGTGCTCCGGATTTTAGGAGAAGAAATATATTTTAAACATGCTTATACATGTTTAACAAATTGTATTCCCACATACTTGAGGTAAGGGGATGATTCATGTTATTGCAGATGGGAATAACAGTATGGTTTTGTGTTTTTCCCTTTAAACGATCTGCATTGCATTTTTAGAGTAGAGACAGAGTTGTTTACTAATTAATAATTGATAAGCGTACTAGGTTTAGAACATCACTAAAAATTGTCAAAAATAAGTGCAAAAATCCCGGCTTGGTGTTTGTAAATGTTTGCAGTGTTTGTCTTATAGTTGTTCCTTTTGCATTGTAACTGCTTTGTCATGTTTTCCATATTTGCCTTTACAATTACAATTTAACATACATCATGTTGATAGCATTACGCTTGATGTCTATATGTTAACTAATTTAAATCACACCATTCAAGAACTAGAAAAAAATATTGCAGTTTTATTCAAATTACGTCTGTTCCTGAATTTCAGCGGCAAAAACCCTTCAGATTTTCAACATTGAAATGAAGAGCAAGATGAAGGCCCACACCATGACAGAGGACGTTACATTTTGGAAGTGGATCTCTCTCAATACCGTAGCACTTGTGACAGACAATGCGGTCTATCACTGGAGTATGGAAGGAGACTCGCAGCCCATCAAAGTCTTTGACCGACATTCCAGTTTAGCAGGCTGTCAAATTATTAACTATCGCACTGACGCCAAACAAAAATGGCTACTTCTGATTGGAATTTCCGCGCAGGTAAAATAGCGAATATTTCGTGGATTTAAATGGTCTTATCCATGCGCAGTAACCTGCATGTCAGTGTGGCTGTCGTTTTCCTGCTGAAATGCCTTTTAAACCCTTTCCTGTCAGCAAAATCGTGTTGTGGGCGCAATGCAACTTTACTCAGTGGACAGAAAGGTGTCGCAGCCAATCGAAGGCCATGCTGCTGGATTTGCTCAGTTTAAAATGGAGGGAAATGCTGAGGAATCCACACTTTTCTGCTTTGCTGTTCGGGGACAAGCTGGAGGAAAGGTCTGGTTATTCTTCATAATGAACATCAATGTTGAAGTAACGCTAACTGTGTTTAAATTTAATGCCACTCTTTTGTTTTTCCCCCCTGCAGTTACACATTATTGAGGTTGGAACACCTCCGACTGGTAATCAACCTTTTCCAAAGAAAGCAGTCGATGTATTTTTCCCTCCAGAGGCCCAGAATGATTTTCCGGTTGCCATGCAGGTATACCTAGTTTTGAATATTTAATTAATATTATTCAAATGTGTCTGTTGGTGCAGTTAGGTTAAACCACACAATTTCAACAGAACTACAACCCATTTAAACATGTGTATGTCATGTAGTGCTGTCAATCAATAAAAATAATTAACAAATTAATCACACATATTCTGTAAGTAATCGCACCTAACACTAAGGTTTTTATTATATTTTTTAGTATATAATAATTTCACAGTTCTCCAAATTAGAAACAACAAAGACAGTAGCCTATATTTTACATATTTGTTGTAATGGCATCTTTTTATGGAAGAAGGCATCGCTGATACCAATCCTGCTACTGATGTCTCGGTAAAATATATATATTTATTCAATTTTAGCCATTTAGCATTACAACATAATTGAAAGCTATACATTTGAACATTAAAACAATTTAACGACTTTTATGTGAACTTAAAACAATTTCCACATTAACCCATTATAATAAATGTCACCATTCAATATATCAGGGTTCAATTTTTTCGGTTCAGATTTTTACTTACCCTTTCAAAATGCACAAAATGTTATTTTTTTGTTGTTGTTTTTCACCCATGTAACCTAAATTTTTAGGTAGGTCTTAACAGGATATACAGAAATTGAATTAAGTTATTAAACACTTCAGTCTTCACCCCATAAATTATAAATGAAATATAGATTATTCCTTATTAACGCTACAAAAGTTTTTCAGTCAAAAGTGATTATTTTTTCTTTCTTTTTGTTCTATGATTATCCTTAATGACAAACAGCTGGTTTATTAGTCTACTGTCACTTTAAGACCTGCCGCAAATGATCATTTAAGACTTAATTTAACTCATTTAAGACTGTACTTGCGAGGATACTCAACAGTTTTGTGTGTTTTTGTCCATTCAAGTTCTGTGTGTCGCAGATAGATGATCTCTTTTGTGTCATATCGCCCTTGAATGGTTTAAAAGCATTTGCATGAATAAAAGCATGGTCATATAATGTAACGCTAGCCAAAGGATGATGGGGAAAAAATAGATGCCGCGATAATTTTTTAACACGTTAAAATGAAAAAATCGTGTGCTTTATTGTGTTCATTTTGACATCCCTAATATAAAAAAATATTTTTTATAAATGTATATTTTTTTATAATAAACACTTCTTTTATTTATTTGGACAGTAACTCATTTTCAGTATTGGAGGCTCAGTCATTTCTTTTTTTGTCTTTTCTTCTAGATAAGCTCCAAGCATGATGTTGTCTTTCTCATCACCAAATATGGCTACATCCATTTGTATGACCTTGAGACGGGCACCTGCATCTACATGAACAGGATCAGTGGAGAGACCATTTTTGTCACCGCCCCTCATGAAGCCACATCTGGAATAATTGGCGTGAATCGGAAGGGACAGGTACTGACTTCTTTATCTGCTGTTGTGGACAGTAAGAAGAAAGTGGTGCATTGGCTTTGTTTTAGCTTGAACAGTTAAGGGTTGTTTAGTCAGCACATTTGAATGGACCAGCTGAGCTTGTTCCAGAAACACACCAGAGGTTTGTTTCCATATAGTTGGCCCCAGTTTGAGCTGCCTTTTACTTGTGCAAACAGACTAGCTTGTGGTGTGTAATCTACTGTAATAGGATGCCATCAGTTAATGAATTATTTTGGAGCTCAGACCCAAGTGACATTAAAAATGCAGAGAGAGCGTAGAAATGTGATCTCTGCTCATTGATATTCTTCCGTTTGTTTTCTCATAAGGGAAACCTCCCTGATCAAACCACAAGACTGTCAGTACAAACTAGGACTGGATGAAATATTGAATATTCACATTTCAATTATGATGTTAGCAATATAAAATGAAGCGAAACTGTGAATAAATCTATCTATAGAGTCTATCGGAAAATTGCTCTTAAATATCTTTAGTACCCGTATACATTTTTATAACCAATATATGTTTTTGCCAGGAACAAAAGTATATGTAAATATGGGAATGTTAAGTTATATTTATGTTTAAATTATATCTAAAGTTTCTTATTCAAGCGGGAGTTATTTATGATTCATTTCCTTAAATCAGTTCAAACTGTCCATTTGATGAATGGATTCATTTCTGCTATTTGTTCATCGTTCAAAACTACTTATTGATGTCATGATGGATGGATGGATGGATGGATGGATGGTTGGATGGTTGGATGGATGGATGGATGGATGGATGGATGGATGGATGGATGGATGGATGGATGGATGGATAGATAGATAGATAGATAGATAGATAGATAGATAGATAGATAGATAGAGACAGACAGACAGACAGACAGACAGACAGACAGACAGACAGATAGATATACAGACAGATAGATAGATAGATAGATAGATATACAGACAGATAGATAGATAGATAGATAGATAGATAGATATACAGATAGATATACAGACAGATAGATAGATAGATATACAGACAGATAGATAGATAGATAGATATACAGACAGATAGATAGATAGATATACAGACAGATAGATAGATAGATATACAGACAGATAGATAGATATACAGATAGACAGATAGATATACAGATAGACAGACAGAGATAGATACATAGATAAGGATGCTGCGACTAGGGATGAAGGAATCCCTGTAAATAACAGTGTTCGTTGATCCCCCAACACGTACAGTGAGAACAGCCTGTGACTCAGTAAGAGGTAGAGACAGCCTCTGTAATCCTCTTACCGAGTCTGCGGTGTGTTCGCTCGGCTTCAGTCACTGACTGATGACCGCTTCAGCTCTGACACTGGCTCTGCTGCAGACTTAAACAAGTGCATAATGGGATACCGGCACATTCATATTACCCTGAGGGTCGCTTTAGATGCTTATGGGCCCAGATCAGCATAATTTGCAGCCAATCAGTTAATTATTAGGTGCTTATGAATAGAGATTAGCCAGCATTAAAACAAACGTGGTAATGCAACAGATTATTGGTTGGTCTTGGCACACAGAGATTTGTTTATCTGAAGACGCCAAACAAACTTTACAACAAACATTACTGATAAAGGAAAGACACAGAATATACAGGAAGGTAGATAAGCAGTGGCTTGTGGTCGTATGTTATGGGTGTTCAGTTGTTGCATAAATAAGAATGCCATTGATGACAGAATATTTAAAATAGGCAACTGGGGATGTTTTTAGTAGTTAAATACTTGAGTTCATGAGTTTTGACACCAATAGCGACTAATGTTGTTGAGCATATAAAAATGTAAAAAGTAAATTAATATATTTAAGAATTAAATTAAGTTTAAAGTAATTATTAAAGTGATTATTCAAATAGAACAAATGTACAAATTAAGCTTTTCAAGTATCTATTAGTATCAAGTGAACATTCAGAAGAAATTTAAAAAATTATGCGTTATGTGAAATTATATGATAGTATGTTTATATATATTATAAATAGTTGTATATATTACTATTCTTATTATAAATATAATTAATTATTATTCTTCCCCCAATCTTTCTGGTGTTCCTGAAATAAATATATATATTTTTAATATATTAAAATAGAGATTATTTTATTTTTAAATTTTAACAATATTTCAGTATTATTGTTTGTGTGTATATATATATATATTATATTATATTATATTATATTATATTATATTATATTATATTATATTGTGTGTGTGTACACAATATCTTTGTCGCCTGCCGTTTATCAGGTGCTGTCTGTGTGCGTGGAGGAAGAAAACATCATCCCTTACATCACTAACGTGCTGCAGAACCCTGACCTAGCCCTCAGGATGGCCGTCCGCAACAATCTGGCAGGTGCCGAGGAGCTCTTTGCCCGCAAATTCAACAACCTGTTTGCTAGTGGCAGCTACTCTGAAGCTGCCAAAGTGGCTGCCAATGCGCCAAAGGTACAGCAGACTGCATCACACTACCTGACGCCTCATTAGTCTTTGTCAGCCAAATATTGAGGTTTCTGATTGGCTGTTGGGTTTTGTAGGGCATCCTGCGCACCCCAGACACCATCCGTCGGTTCCAGAGTGTTCCTGCCCAGCCTGGTCAGACTTCTCCCCTACTGCAGTACTTTGGGATTCTGCTGGACCAGGGCCAGTTGAACAAGTTTGAATCATTGGAGCTTTGCAGGCCTGTCCTGCAGCAAGGCCGCAAACAGCTCCTGGAGAAATGGCTAAAGGAAGATAAGGTACATCCTCCTCTGAAAAGAAATGATCCAAAGTCGTATTAAATTCAAAATGCTTCATTGGCATGATAGTTAAACATACAATGTTACCAAAGCATCAATACATCAAAAGCAGATACAAAACATGACAGACATATTTTTCTTAAAGCGATAGTTCACCAAAAAATAAAAATGATCCCATAATTTACTCCCCCTCAAGCCATCCTAGGTGTAAATGACACAATCTGTTATATTAGTTATATTATATCTGTTATAATCAGTTATATCAAATAATATCCTGGCTCTTCTCAGCTTTGTAATGGCATTGAATAGTGCCCGAGTTTTTGAAGCTCCAAAGGGTGATTTTGATGATTCCACGCTTATGATTTTGAGATGAAAACCTGCTCTTTTCACTTTTTGCAGCTGGAGTGTTCGGAAGAATTGGGTGATTTGGTGAAGTCTGTGGATCCAACTCTTGCTCTTAGCGTTTATTTAAGAGCCAACGTTCCCAACAAAGTGATCCAGTGTTTTGCAGAGACCGGGCAGTTCCAGAAAATTGTACTGTATGCAAAAAAGGTGAGTTTTAATGCGGTTCCTGGCAATATATTTTACACTGTTCCGTAAACCGCTTTATTTTTTGTGAGAGATTTCAAATTTGAGCTCCATCCTCTAATGCGTGGCCATCTGTGTGCAGGTTGGCTACACTCCAGACTGGATCTTCCTGTTGAGGAACGTCATGCGGATCAGTCCAGAACAAGGCCTGCAGTTCTCCCAAATGCTCGTTCAAGATGAAGAACCTCTGGCTGACATCACTCAGGTCGAAGAGCATATAACATTTCCTCTGATGTATAGCTTGTATTTATTTTGTTTTATAAAAATGTTAATTCGAACTGGATATACATAACGTGAAGGGAAAAAAAGCTACTTCAGGGCTCCAGACTAACATTTGAGAGCAGTGGCACCGGTGCTATCAAGTTCTACAGATGCTACCAGCACCTGGTTTCACACCTGTAACATGTAAAATTGGTCTTCTATAGTATCATACATTTTGTAGATCATGATAAGTAACTGGTTTCTATGGTATTTATGAAAACAGTAGCTTAAACATGTATTTGTTTAGTTTAAATACAAATGCACAAAAACTGCTATAGCTTAATAAAAAGAAATGTAATTATATTCCATTATTCCTTTAATATATTTAATACAGGTCTACATTTCTGCCACAATACCATGGTTACAGTGTTTTTTTGTACAGTAACACCATGGTAAATGTTGGTGATTTGATTTAAAAGCCTAGCTGGATCTTTGTGGTAGAGCAGAAAAGGCAGCGCTCATCAATTAGACAAATTATCAGTGCAACAGTGCGACCTCTAACAATCCAGTCTCTCCTGCAGGAAAAAAGGTTTATAAAATGTGACAATTTAGTTGCAGTCTGCAGCCCTGTATTTCTTTTATTTACTAACAGTTTTTTTTTAATCCTACAGATTGTGGATGTGTTTATGGAGTATAACCTGATCCAGCAGTGCACTTCTTTCCTGTTGGATGCCCTGAAGAACAACCGCCCCACCGAGGGTCCTTTGCAGACTCGTCTGTTGGAGATGAACTTAATGCATGCCCCACAGGTGCTCACTTCAAACAGCAGCAACTCTCACCTTGCTTACTTAAAAAAAATTGTTTTAACTGTAAATTGCAAAGGTTTGTTTTATAACATGTATTTTGTCATGATATTGTCTTATTCAGGTGGCAGATGCCATCCTGGGGAACCAGATGTTCACTCACTATGACCGGGCCCATGTGGCTCAGCTGTGTGAGAAGGCGGGTCTTCTGCAGAGAGCTCTGGAGCACTACACTGACCTGTATGACATCAAGCGGGCCGTGGTTCACACTCACCTGCTCAACCCAGAGGTAAGGCCCACAGTCTGTTTAAACTTTTGGACCTGATGCTACTGTATCATTCATTTGGATACATATCAGTTTACCAAAACACTCTGCCCTGTTTACACCTGGTATTGAGATGCGTTTTGGTCAAAAATGCTTGTCCACTTTTGACCACTTCCAGAGGTAAATGAAAACACATTCAACCGGATTGCTTTTGTAGTATAAACACTCGTGGTCGAATGTGTCAGAACAATCAAAAGAAATCCGTACCAAAGTGGTTGAAAGTGGACAAAAGAGGGATTAAAACACCAGGTGTAAACGGGTATGTCTCCCTCATCTACTTGAGATCCAATGCCAGGTGTAAACAGGGCCTCTGATGTTGATGGTTGTCTATAAAATATCTGCTCCACACCACATCACTGTGTTTAATGGTGGGTAATATGTTCTGCTCTGGTTGCAGTGGCTGGTGAACTTCTTTGGCTCTCTGTCTGTGGAGGACTCTCTGGAGTGTCTGAGAGCCATGCTGTCTGCCAACATCAGGCAGAACCTCCAGATCTGCGTCCAGGTGGCCTCCAAGTATCACGAGCAGCTCTCCACCCAGTCGCTCACAGAGCTCTTTGAGTCCTTCAAGAGCTTTGAGGGTAACAATGCTAAAATCAGTTTCAATGCGCCACAATTGATATGTTCTGAAATTAGGGCAGTATGATTTTTTTTTTATCAGAGAACCCATAATTTTCACTAAACAGCTATTTTTTACAAGTAGATTCAGAATGTTTAATGCATGCTTAAAACATTACTTGCATTAAATCTAACTATGGCTTGTTTGTTTTGAATTTTAATATCAGTACATCCCTATTTTTAGAACATTTTAACACTACAGTCCCTGACAAAAGTCTTGTCGCTTGTGTACAAATTTAACTGAAGTGCCGCTGAAATATATTTCTTATCAAGATTTTTTGTACAAGAAATGGCTCATTTTAATCCCAACAGCTTTTGTAATAATGTTTCAGTGCAAAATTAAACTGTCAAAAAATATTCTAATATTCAAAGCTTGGTAAAGCCCATTGAGTCAATTTTTGCAAAGACATATGTGTTGTCGCCTTGTCATATGAGCTTCACCTGTGACTAATAATGGATCAATTAGATCTCAGGTGTGTATAAAAAGAACCCCAGTACACTAGACCTTCACATCAACTGCAACTAGACCTCTGCAAACATGCCTAAGATTCACCCTGAGACTAAAGTTTTGATTATCAAGACACTGAAGACCAGATCCACTGCTGATGTGGCAGACACCTTCAAAGTGTCTCAGCGTCAAGTACAGAGGATAAAAAAAAGATTTGAAGAGACTGGAGACGTTTATGACAAACCCAGGTCAGGCAGACCCTGCAAGACAACTGCTCGAGACCGTTTGTTGGCTTGAAAATCCAAGGCCAGTCCATTTTCCACTGCAGCAGAGCTCCACGAGGCCTGGTCACCTGAAGTCCCTGTGTCGACCAGAACAGTTAGTCGGATTCAGTCTCGAAATGGCCTCCATGGTCGAATCAGTGCCCAGGAGCCAGCACTAAACAAAAGACAATTGAAAAACCGTGTGGCATTTGCCAAAGCCCACAGCCTGCTAAAATGATGGACACTGGAAAAGTGGCAGAAGGTGGATTTTTAGATGAATGTTCTGTTGAATTACACCACAGTCGCGGCAAATATTGCAGGAGACCTACTGGAACCCGCATGGATCCGAGATTCACCCAGAAGACAGTGAAGTTTGGTGGGGGAAAATCATGGTCTGGGGTTACATCCAGTATGGGAGTGCACGAGAGATCTGCAGGGTGGAAGGCAACTTCAATAGTCTAAAATACCAAGACATCTTAGCTACCTCTTATATTCCCAACCATAAAAGAGGCCAAATTCTGCAGCAAGATGGTGCTCCATCGCATTCTTCCATCTCCACATCAAAGTTCCTCAAGGCGAAGAAGATCAAGATGCTCCAGGATTGGCCAGCCCAGTCACCAGACATGAACATCATTGAGCATATGTGGGGTAGGATGAAAGAGGAAGCATGGAAGACGAAACCAAAGAATATTGATGAACTCTGGGAGGCATGCAAGACTGCTTTCTTTGCTATTCACGATGACTTCATCAATTAATTGTATGAGTCCTTGCCAAACCGCATGGATGCAGTCCTTCAAGCTCATGGAATTCATACAACAAGATATTACATTTGGATCTCACAGAACCACTACTTAATTTGCTGACATATTTTTGTATTTGCATTAAATTTGTTCAATTTCTGTATAGGCGACAAAATTTTTGTCTTGCCAAAATTTGACCTTTCTGTCTTGATTAAATGATAAATCTTTTTTCAGTGAAACTAATTTATTTCAGTGCATTAAACGTCATTTTGGAGGGTTTTAGCTTTTCATATGAGCTATTTCTAACACCAATTGATGAATTAAAAATAAGGTTAATAGCAGGTGTTTCTACAAAATAGATAAGCGACACAACTTTTGTCAGGGACTGTAGTTTGAACTGAATCATGGAAATGAATCCGATGTCACAAGCAGTATGTGTTATAATTTGCTCTGCAGGTCTGTTCTACTTCCTGGGCTCCATTGTGAACTTCAGCCAGGATCCAGAGGTTCACTTCAAATACATCCAGGCTGCCTGTAAAACTGGTCAAATCAAAGAAGTGGAGAGAATCTGCAGAGAGAGCAACTGTTACGATCCTGAGCGTGTGAAGAACTTCCTCAAAGTATGACATCTAAGGGATTTAGAATTTCTTTAAATGCTTTTAAACAAGCATCTTAATAGTGCATTGTTATTAAAAACAATAATTTACCTTTTCTTTAACAGGAAGCAAAACTGACCGACCAGCTGCCACTCATCATTGTATGTGACCGCTTTGACTTTGTCCACGACCTTGTGCTTTACTTATACCGCAACAACCTGCAGAAGTACATTGAGATCTACGTTCAGAAGGTACTTGAGACCTGATTATGACAACTCTAGTGATGAAGCGATCATCTCGGCTCTCTGTTCCTGTAGCAGTGGGTGATGATGACTGACTGATTGATTAATAAACCGTTTTTGTCAGGTGAACCCCAGCCGTTTACCCGTGGTGATTGGAGGGCTGCTGGACGTGGACTGCTCTGAGGACGTTATTAAGAACCTTATTCTGGTGGTCAGAGGGCAGTTCTCCACTGATGAGCTCGTGGCCGAAGTGGAGAAAAGAAACAGGTTTGACACTGCTGCTTTAAGACATCCAGTCACTGTTTAGGGATGTTGTTTCATTGACTATTATGTAGACAGCAGGGTGGCCAAAATAAGATGCATTCATAATGCAATTTAAATTAAAACAAATTAGTCAAATATTTTACACAATACAATTTATGGAAAAGGTTATTTTATTTTAAATTTCAAAGAAATTATTTGTATTTATTAAAGAATCATTAAAAAAAATGCAAAAACTGTTTTCAACAGTTATAAGAAATGTTTTGTGAGCATCAGATCAGCATATTAGAGTGATTTCTGAAGGATCGTGTGACACCGAAGACTAGAGTAATGATGCTGGAAATTTAAAAATATATTAAAATAGAAAGTGATTTAAATAATACAATTTCACAATATGACTGTTTTTGATCAAATAAATGTAGCCTTGCAAAACATAAGAGACATTAAAAAAACATTATAAAATATTACTGACCCCAAAACTCTTGAATGTAGTGTACATGTAATATAATATATATAAATAACACTTCTGTAAATCTGCTAAATGAGATCTCAAAGAAGTTGATTGGTCTATCCCTAATGTCATTGTCATATTGGTATATATTCATATTGGTCACTTAGTGTTTTGTTGGTCTGATTTAGCTGATTTTGCCTGATGGTCCATCATTGACTGTTTTGATGCGTATAACAGACTGAAGCTGCTGCTGCCGTGGTTGGAGGCACGCATCCACGAGGGCTGTGAGGAACCTGCTACCCATAATGCCCTGGCTAAGATCTACATCGACAGCAACAACAACCCAGAGCGCTTCCTCAGAGAGAACCCCTACTATGACAGCCGTGTGGTGGGCAAGTACTGCGAGAAGAGGGACCCCCATCTGGCCTGTGTGGCTTATGAGAGAGGACAGTGTGACCAAGAGCTCATCCATGTAAGGAACAATGACACTTTTGTTTTAGTGTTTGTTGCAGTGGAATATTTTAAGTGGCTTTATTCTGAGCGTGTTCATTGTATATTCAGTTTCTAAAATGGAAAAACATTGCTATAAATATTTGTTTCTTTCACATTCGTAGGTTTGCAATGAGAACTCGCTCTTCAAGAGTCTGTCCCGATACCTTGTGCGTCGTAAGGACCCCGAGCTGTGGGCTAGTGTGCTTCTGGAAAGCAACCCTTACAGGAGACCCCTAATCGATCAGGTGCAAATTAGAAAATGACAAAAAAGAGAGCATGAAATTGTATTCACAACCCATTTTATTTCCTTAATGTCACATTTTCATGTAGGGAACACGCAAAAAAATGTGATGTAATCAAATGGTTGAAAAGGAGGGGCTAAAAAATAAGAGGGATTGGTGATCTCGGAACATTGTTCAGCATGTTTGCAAAAGGGAATAGTATTATGTACATGCATAAAGAAAGAAAATGGGGCCTGTTTTCATTTAATGTAGACTTTAAGTACATTTATGAGTCAAAAAGTGCTTCAAACATAAAGATTAAACCAAGTTTATCTTCCCGCCCACCACAGGTTGTGCAAACTGCCCTCTCTGAGACCCAGGACCCTGAAGAAGTCTCTGTTACTGTCAAAGCTTTCATGACTGCTGACCTACCCAATGAACTCATTGAGCTCCTGGAGAAGATCGTCCTGGACAACTCCGTTTTCAGTGAACACCGGTAATTTCATCTGGTAGAAACATTTGAGAGGTGACTGGACATGATTTCCATAAATGGCTTTTGGGGTGTTAAACATTTGCTTTTCCATTATTTGTGTCCCAGGAACCTGCAGAACCTCCTGATCTTAACGGCCATCAAAGCTGACCGCACACGTGTCATGGAGTACATCAACCGCCTCGACAACTACGACGCCCCGGACATCGCTAACATCGCCATTAGCAACGAACTCTTCGAGGAGGCTTTTGCGATCTTCAGGAAGTTCGATGTGAACACATCAGCAGTGCAGGTACTTCTTATCTCTTCAATCTATGACTTGATATATATTCTACACAAGTACATGAACGTCACTGCATAGTTGTTTCTGGCCTTTCTCTTCCTTGTTAGCCTCAGATAATTTGTTGTCCTTTTGACTGTAGGTTCTCATCGAGCACATTGGGAATCTGGACCGGGCCTATGAGTTTGCGGAGCGCTGTAATGAGCCGGCCGTGTGGAGTCAGCTGGCTAAAGCACAGCTGCAAAAGGGGCTAGTGAAAGAGGCCATTGACTCTTACATCAAAGCTGACGATCCCTCAGCATACATGGAAGTGGGACAAGCTGCAGCTCAAAGCGGTAAGAACCAATAAAAAGTGCCTGATTCATGACTAAATCCGTAGTGTTCAAGGTGAGGTTTTTATAAATATGGAAAATGGTCTAGTAGGGAACTAATTGTTGTTTTCTCCTCAGGAAACTGGGAGGATCTGGTCAAGTTTCTGCAGATGGCTCGCAAGAAGGCCCGTGAATCTTATGTAGAGACCGAGCTGATCTTTGCCTTGGCCAAGACTAACCGTCTAGCTGAACTGGAGGAGTTTATCAATGGGCCAAACAACGCACACATTCAACAAGTAAGAGTCTCCTACTTGATGATGTGTCAGGAATGAATAGGGTCAAAAAGTGATCAAATGGGTGAAAATGACCCAATAAGGAATTCTTCTATATAAGATGACCCTGATTATAAGACAACCCCCCTTTTTCGAGATACTTTTGGAAAAGGCTTTTTGAAGAATCTTGTACTTTATAAAGAAACTGCTTTTATTTGAAAGTCGTAAGTGAGGCATGCAAACATGACATTCACGCGGTAAGCTTTTCTTTGACTGCATTTTTAATAAGACTTTTTACGCTCACAATCTTCTAACATTACACTCTGACACCGTATTTCTTGGCACACTTGTTTTACGTGTATTTGGCGCCACCTATTGTCGCGGGTGTATTACTAACATGTAAAAGTCTAGACCCTGAATATAAGACAAACCCTGTTTGTATTTCTAAGAAGAAAAATATATCCGAAACAATGCAGTAATTTATTTTTGTAATTGGCAGCTGTTAGTTATTGTATCAAGAAAAAAATTCTAAATTGTAGTGTTTTACATAAAATGATGAGAATATAAGAAAAAATAAGCCCTTGGAAATGAAGTAAAAATTGAAAAGAAAAAGTAAATTTCTTGCACTTTTTTTATTAAATGATTGATAACCCCTATTGCTCTTTTTCTGTCTAGGTTGGTGACAGATGCTATGATGAGAAGATGTACGAGGCAGCTAAACTACTTTATAACAATGTGTCCAACTTTGGCCGTCTGGCCTCCACTCTGGTGCATCTTGGGGAGTATCAGGCTGCTGTCGATGGCGCCCGCAAAGCCAACAGCACAAGGACCTGGAAGGAGGTTTGGTTATACGTTCTGAGATAATTTCTTGCACTTTCCTTCCGTAACAAATGTTGTACCTTTTAGACATGGTGGTATATTAGCGACAAAGATGTTCTCTGCTCGTAGGTTTGCTTTGCCTGTGTTGATGGGAAGGAGTTTCGTCTGGCTCAGATGTGTGGATTGCATATTGTCGTTCATGCTGATGAACTTGAGGAGCTCATCAACTACTACCAGGTTAGGTTCAGAATTTTTTTATTTGGTTTGATCTGAAATATTAACCGGATTCTTACAGTCATGGAAAACCTGGAAATATTAAAATAAAATGTTTTAAATCTCAAACAAAGGGTTACAAACAAAAAAAGTATATAGTAGGATAATAATTGCCATGTTTTTAAAAACCCTTATCCAGTAAACACAAACTACTTGAAAAACCATGGAAAAGAATTTGCCAGGAGGAACATTTTAGTTTTTGCTTTTAGAAGAACCTTGGGCTTGGCAATATGGCCAAAAAAAAAAACTGTATTTTTGGGGTGAATGGCGATTTACGGTACATATCTCGGTATTTTCTACATTTTTCTATTTGGATAAAAAAAATTCTGTATTTACTTAAAAAAAAAAATGCTATTTCACATTCTGCCCAATGTTTTCCTACAATGTTCTTATCGAAGGCTATGAAGACAAATGATAGTAACCAATAAACACTGAAAAATTGTGATTTGTAACCATTTGCAAAAAATTCATTCTAACATTTGAACAACAACATTACAATCCACTAACAAACATAATTCTTCTTAAAGCACAAGTTAAATTCACTAAACTAAAAATAAATATAAAAAAATTAAAACAAAAAGGGCCCTTTCATATACCCGGCGCAATGCGATGCCAGGTGCGACGCAAGTGTTTTTGCTAGTTTCAGGCCAACACAGTTATCATTTTCATGTCCAGCACCACGTTGTTTAAATAGCAAATGCACTCACACCCATCTGTTCGCCCATGGGTGTGGTCTGAAAACGAAGTGTGTTCAGGCGCATTGTTGGTGCGTTGCTATTTTGAGGCAACTGCAATCGTTTAAGTCACTCAGATCATTTAAATAGGGCCCTATATTCCCCCATTTACACTGCCACATGAAAGGGAAAAATCACAATTGGGTCATTTGAACCATGCACAGATCGGATATGACATGTGAACGTATTTGCATGACTTTCTAACATTTACAGATGGAGAATATACCTGTCAAATCTAAGTTATGCACAGAGGTAAACACCACACCTTTAACGCAATAAACAGCATGAGTATGTGAGCATCCAACGGGGGAAGTCGCGTTTAACTATGCGTGTTAACTATATCATATGAGCTATTTTGAAGACCTTAATATAAAGCATGTCTCATGTTTAGGACAAATTGGTTTATGCGCTTTCCGCGCAGCAGCTCACTGTTTCCTTCTCTATTTTTCAGATGCACTCGTAATATCGAGCTACTATATATCGATATATAAACGGTATTGCCTCATTCTATATCGTTTATAAAAAATATATTGATATATCATACAAACTCGATATACCGCCCAGCCCTAGAAGAACCTCCTTAGTGTATCTGTCCATCTTGGAGTCCAGCAGGGCTGATTGATGTTTGTTGTTCCTCCGTCAGGACCGTGGCTATTTCGAGGAGCTGATCACCATGCTGGAGGCAGCGCTGGGGTTGGAGCGCGCTCACATGGGCATGTTCACAGAATTGGCCATCCTCTACTCCAAATTCAAACCACAGAAGATGAGGGAGCACCTGGAGCTCTTCTGGTCCAGAGTCAACATTCCCAAGGTCAGTGATTTAAAACCGTTCTGTAACTCTGATTGATTTAAATGGTGTTTATATTTGTAGGGCTAAGCAATCTATCATTTAAAATAAGCACATAATATCCCTCTATTAAGGCACTCTCTGTGTATTTTGCATATCTCAATATTGTTTTGATGAAACAAAGTACATTTGATGTATCTGTTCAGGTTTTGAGGGCAGCTGAGCAGGCTCACCTGTGGGGGGAGCTAGTATTCCTGTATGATAAGTATGAGGAGTATGACAATGCTATCATCACCATGATGACCCATCCTGCAGATGCCTGGAAAGAGAGCCAGTTCAAGGACATCATAACCAAGGTATTGTCACGCTTTTGTCCTAACTTTGTTTGCTCTCGCATTAATTAAATCGGCCACATCAGGTTAAGGAAATGAACTGTTTTCGTATTTTTTTGTTGTTGCAGGTGGCCAACGTTGAGCTGTATTACAAAGCCGTCCAGTTTTACCTGGAGTTTAAACCGCTGTTACTGAACGACCTGTTGATCGTACTGTCCCCACGTCTTGACCACACTCGTGCCGTCAACAACTTCAGCAAGGTACTGTGCACAAACTTTTGCTTACTGTTACAACCAGTCGGTTGTTTTTCACCAGGAAAGATCTAATAATTTTGATTTTGTTTCTTTTAGGTCAAGCAGTTGCCGTTGGTGAAACCTTACCTGAGATCTGTACAGAACCACAACAACAAGGCTGTAAATGAGGCACTAAATAATCTCTTCATCACAGAGGAGGACTATCAGGTATATATCAAATGTGCCAATTTTAGACCCGGACTGTCTCTTGGTTAGCAGCTTTGCAATCTATCGTCTCTTGGGTTTTTTTTTACCCACAGGCTCTGCGTACATCCATCGATGCCTACGACAACTTCGACAACATCTCTCTGGCTCAGAGTCTGGAGAAACATGAACTCATCGAGTTCAGGCGAATCGCCGCCTACCTGTTCAAAGGCAACAACCGCTGGAAGCAGAGCGTGGAGCTCTGCAAGAAAGACAAACTCTACAAGGTCTCACCTTTAGCCAACCGTCTCTTATACCAGGGGTTTTCAGTAGTTTAGATGTCATGGACCGCCGAATGTGATATGTGTGGGACCTCCATGCTACAATTTTGTTACACTGTATTTAAACATTTAGGTACTGAGAAATTATAATTAACTACATGTACTTACTATAGTGTTTGGTTTAGGGTTAGTTCCTTGTGATTTATAGATATTACTATAGTAACTACGTGTAACATATGTAACATTGACACTAAAATAAACCATATTTTTATTATTTTTTTATTTTCTCATTTCTATATTTAAAGCCAATTTTCATTTAGTTTATTTTTATCTAATTTGATTTATTTATTAAAAAAACGTTTTACCCCGTCTCTATCAACATTGGGCATTATATTTTTTTTGGGCAGGACAGTTAACTGAATCTTTATTTTGTCACTTTTCCACAGGACGCGATGCAGTACGCTTCAGAGTCAAAGGACACAGAGCTAGCTGAGGAGCTGCTGCAGTGGTTCTTGCAGGATGACAAGAAAGAGTGTTTTGCTGCCTGCCTGTTCACCTGTTACGACCTGCTGAGGCCCGACGTGGTGCTGGAGACCGCGTGGAGGCACAACCTCATGGATTTCTCCATGCCCTACTTCATCCAGGTCATGAGGGAGTACCTCACCAAGGTGAGCCCCCATCTAGAGGATCCGCTGGGTCTGATGGTGGACACGGTTTTGGATGATGGAAGCTTTAGAACAGGGGTCTTCAACGTTTTTCAGGGCAACGACCCCTTAGGCGATAGAGACATGGAGCAGGGACCCCCGATTCAAAATATGTAAAACATATAGCCTTCAATATAATAGAAACCAACCATATAGTTATGTTTAAACAGTAGATTAGAACTATGCACGTTATTGTTGTTGCATTGTTGTCTGTATGTTACTTTTCATTGTTAAAATTGAGATTTATGCATCATAAGCATACATGTTGCGAAAAAAACTAAACATTAGTAGTTCACAGTCGGTGTAAATTATTTTAATGGATTTGCAGTCAGAAATTAAAATGTTACTAGTCAGATTAAACATTACTAGGACAATTAAACATTTACTTTAACTTTATCTTAATGTTTACTAAAACTAAAAATGGACAATTAAGAATCAAGTCAATGAGATTTTGAAATAGGTGAGGGTTCTCTCGTAAAGTGCTTATGTAATGTGTAAGCATCGGCTCCACCATAACAAGAATAGCAATGTACAGTGAAATATTTAAGATTATTTATTTATTTATTTATTTATTTAGTTATAAGATTATTTAGTCATTACTTTTACAAATAATTGGAATGGTATATCAAAAATCTATTGATACGAATATTTTTTTTATTAATCTATTAATCCCTTGCTCATTATCACTGTATCAATTGCAATTTCAAGAGTGAATCCCATATTTATATGTTGATGTCACCTCCAAATTATTGCAGCGTGTAATAGGCAGCGTGGGTTCTCTTAGCAGCCTGAAAAACAAAACTCTCTTACTTAAACCATGTCTTTTGTTTGTTAATGAGAGGATAGTTTTTAGCAGATTCTGAATAAATTGCATTCAAGAGATCAACAAACATGACTGTGATTGACTACATTTCTCACCGCTGCAAAATCGCGTTGTAAACAGAAACATTTGACGTTTCACTGAGCACAAACACAAAAAGTGTTTCGCCAGTATGACATTAAAGTATCAAATGAGGGTTGTCTTGCTTTCGTTTCAGGGTGCTTATATTTTTTATTTGACTTTGTGATGTTTTTACCCATGTTTTCATTTAACAAATTACTTGTTATCAAACATTAATTGGCGCTGCGGAACCCCGGTTGAAACCCTTGCTTTAGACACTTTAGCTCTGTTCCAAAACCTAGTGAGCTGCTTCATGGAGCGGCTGCCTTCTAATAAATTTGAATCGCAAAGTGTTCCAATAAAGTTTGACCTCAGGATGTTGCTAAGCTATCAACACAGTGTTCTATTAAACAAAAATAAATGGCACCCTACCTGTTTGCTAAAAACAAAACAAAAAATTCCATCTTTATTTTTCATTGATGAATGTCTGATATTAAAACTAAAACACTAAAAGCTAAAATCATTTGTTTAAAATGCCACAAGTGAGTTTAGGCATCACAAATATACAGTATAAAAAATGAATATAGAGGGTATACCTGTGATGTCGCAGTAGACGGGAGTCACTGTGGTTACACCCTTTGTGTGGCAGAACTACTTTGTGGTAGCACTGGTTTTACAGACTGCTGAAAGCTACAGAAAAGAGAAGCAAATGGTTCGCTGCAATTCACATCCACTGGACTACAGCGAAATGTGGATTTGCAATTTCCATTTTGTGTTAGAGATATGTTGAGTTTTGGGGTCAAATTATACCCTAGTTCATATATTGTATTGACAAATCATCAATTAAATATTTACCATCTTATATTCTGCGTAACTTAAGTTTTTGTCAGCATTTCTTAAAAACATCCATTTATGATGAGCCTTGTGTTCTACAAATGGGGATGTTAGACAAACATTTTTTTAGATAGAGAGATAGATAGATGTATTTGCATAGCGCTTCACAATACACATCACATCCAAGCAGCTTCACAGAAAGTCAAAATGTCATAATATTATGTCTATAATGCCCAAGTTTTAGGGCTGGGCGATATGTATAAACAAATAAGTGATCATCCTGGTTTAGATCTAGCTATATTGTATTTATAGTGTTGTCTGGCAGATTAAGCATTCACATGCTTTGCTTTATGTGTTCCCCCGGGGTTGAAATCAGGTACATATAAATATCAAGAAACCTGATTCCTGGCCACATGTCAATGTCCATGTTCTTTGGTGAGTTGTAAGGAACACTATCAAGTCCAACTGCCTTCCATATAAGAAGATAATAGTTTGTTTTACTCCAGTTTTCGCAGTTTCCCCTATTGAATGCAATAATTTTGCAGGATGAGTTGCCACTCAGTCCGGCTGAGGGGGCGTCCCGGCAGGAAAGTGACGTCAATGCATATCCTCTATTCATTTTGACGATTGCATAAGATAAGATTCCTCCAGTCTTCACCCACATGATCCCTTAGATGCTGATTTGGTTCGGTTTAATATTTTTGCGTATACCGCAGTGCATTTTTGACGTGTCCTTGCTGAATAAAAGTATTAATTTCTTTTAAAAAATTATAAACTTTTAAATAATAGTGTATACGATGCTTTAAAATGCTGTCTAGGTAGGCTACTTGCTTGGTTTTGGAACATTTTAGTACCTTCTTTCCGTATATATGAATAATTTGAGTACATTTTCCATGTGCTGCTGCATGTTAAGTTTCATGAAGTTTTAATTCTTCTGTCATTCATGAACATGTTCAGACCAGACATTTATTCATGAAGAATATGTAATCACCACAACAAGATTTTCGATTCATAGTCAAACTAGGTAATGTTCATTCATTCATTTAAACAGCTAGTGGAGTAACAGGGAGGACATTTGATTTGTATCTTCTATGATTTCCCGCTGTTAATTTCTTTTAACATTTGTTCTCTACCTGCTTTTTGTAATACTGGACTGTTAAGTTTGCTTTTTTTCTTAAGCTGCCACTCTTAAATTTCCTTTCAGGTTGATGCAATTAAGGAAAAGGTGAAGGTTCACTCTTATTCCATCTTTAACCCTTGTAGTTTGGAAGACTGAAACTTTGAAGAATCTGCATGAGTTCTTCCCTCCCATGTCACTCTGCTGCTTTTAAATACACACCTTAACTAAGACTTTCCTTGAGTTTCTTCTAGATTACTGACCATTCGTTTGCCAGACGCTGTGGTAGTTTGCCTCAGACCTGTAGACAGTAGAAAGCTGGAATTAGCTGATGAACGCCACTAAACGCTCATTTCATTGATTGTCGTCATTGTCAACTAGAGTTTTGTTTTCCCATTAAATGTAAAATCTTAGATTGTTAATGTTCATCAGCTAATTCAGTTATAGGTAATTAGGTTAAACATTAGATGACAGCAAAAAGAAGTGACCACATTTTCACAATACTTATTTTAATCCAGAATTGAATGTTATTGTCTCAGACTAAGAGGTGCATGGTTGCTCGATTTGCTTTCAAGCTACAATCAAGCGACAGCTATGAGAAAGTGTGGTCCTTCACAAAAATAAAACAGTTGTTTGCTGTAGATACTTAACAAGCATGTGTTTTACCATGTTAGTAGCACCCTTGAACGGTCAGGGATCATGGCTGTTGGCTTTGCCTGCCTCTGGAAGCCGTGAATGGCTGAATAAACCATCTCTCACCCCGTCACACCTTCACTCTTACTCTGCCTTTCTCTCATGCACTCTTTTTAACATAGGAATAACAAACTACACCTGTGGCATGATTTCTCCCTCTCAATGAAACTTTGACCTGCCGATCTCTCTCTTTTAAGCCTACTCAACAAAATAATTCTTTAACTTTGAAATGTTGACACCAGCTCTATGTAGAGAACTGAACCCAAATGCCTTCTTTTTTTTTACTTTTAAAGGGAAAGTTCACCCAAACAATTCCAATTCTGTAATTATTTGCTCAGCTCAAGTCATTCCAAACCTGTGTGACTTTATTTCAGCTGTAAAATCCAAAAGGAGAAATTTTGAAGAATATTCCAGGTGCTCTTTTCCATAGAATAAAATTTCAAATGTTAGTCTGTTCCTCATACTAGAGTTATCCCCTGACTTCAGAAGACTTGGAATATAGTCACAAAGACCACAAAAATTTGACAACACCAGTCCCCATTCACGTTCATTATATGAGAAAGATCAGCTTGAACATTCTTCAAAATTATTAATTTTGTGTTCCATGGAAATAATAAAAAAAGTTGTACAGACTTTAAAACGAAAAGAGGGTGATAAGGACAAAATTGCACTTCTTAGGTGAACTATTGCTTTTAAGGGATAGTGATAAAAAAGAAAAATCTAAATTACTCATACTCAAGTTTTTCCAAATATGTATGCATTTCTTTGTTCTGCTGAACACTAAGGAAGATATTTGGAAGAATGTTTGTAACCAAGCAGATCTTGCCCCCCATTGACTACCAGTATTTCTTCCCCCTACAATGGTAGTCAATGGGGAGCGAGATTTGCTTGAGGGCAAAAACATCCAAATATCTTCCTCTGTGTACAGCAGAACAAAGAAATGTATACAGGTTTGGAACAACTTAAGGGTGAGTAAATGATGACAGAATTTACATTTTTGGGTGAACTATCCCTTTAAGTCATAATTCAAATCACTCAAGGATTGGTAAGACACTCAGGAGACTCTACCCTTTTGTAACTTGGCTTTTACTTATTGGTCATGTTTATTTTATGGTGGTAAGACGCATATAGGACTTACGTTTTTGTTGATATAGTTTTTGCAATGACCTAATTTTCCTCGCAGGGCATCTTACACAGAACCTGTCCAATGACCTGCGTCCTCTCATTTAAATATTCACAGCATTTCTTGGCACATACCATCGTTTGACTAAAGGTGGGGTCACATTTACTGTTACTCGGTGAATTTTCGCGAGATGAAATCCGTGCAAGATGAAAATGCGTTTGGGAGTTTAACTTGAGGATGAAAGATTTCGCCGCACAGATTTTGCATCCGGTCTAGTTGGTCGGTAGAATTCACTGTACTGACCAATAGAAAGCTGCTTGGTGATTTATGCTTTGATACACTTGCCGATAGGCTTTTTTTTCCTGTGAAATTCCACCGATTTTTCACTAATGTGACTGCACCTTAAGAGGGTTCTGTTTTCTACATATGCACTGTTAAATAATAGGACTGACTGACTGTATGGGGGACCATCTACTATTAGTACCTTGTCTTTTCTTGTTATTGCCTGAATCATAGAAGACATGATCCATGATTACATGTGAATAGACTAATAGTATATAAAAGGATGCTTATTTCAGTGGTTTGTCATGGGGTATGGAGTGCCTTGGTAAGAAGCTTGTTCTCTGAGACCTGCTTTGAAAGTGTGTGCACCTTGTATTAAGCTTGGCTTTATGCATCTCCCATGAATGGTCCCACCCATTAGTCATTACCCCCTTTCTTCAGGGTATTTATCTCTTCTCACTTTTATTCTTTTGTCCTTCTATCTTGCTCTTCTTCATTCAGGTTGATAAGTTGGATGCTTCTGAGTCTTTGAGGAAAGAGGAAGAACAACTCACAGAGGCACAACCAATTGTCTATGGTAAGACCTTCTTACTGCCTTAAACTGTCATTTTCTTTTCTTTTACTTATTGCCTAAATAATACATTTTCCCGTTTTGTGTATTTATGTTTTTTTGGTTGTTTTTGTTTTTTTTTTTTTAAGTAGCAAGTATGATTTTTTATTTATTTACATACATAATGTATTATTTTTCACTCATAATACCAAATATGCACAGTAGCACTAGCTACGTTTACACGGGCAACTTTTAAATCATAATGAAATTGTTTTAACTGATGAATCTGAATGTAGTGTTTACATAAATAAAGTGAAAATAGTGATCAGGCGTTTCTATGTCACAAGCTTCAAATCAGATTTAATCTTTTGACATTACAGATAATGAGTTTCCTGCGGTTGTCACAAACAAACCCTCATCCTATTATTTGTTTTTAAAACCATATGTTTACGCTGCACTGTTCTTGTGCGTTTTGGCTGTTAATTTACACAAAAACATAGTTTTGAGGGCCTGAAAATGCTAATTTTTTAAAAACTATACCGTGATTGTCTCAGTGTAAACCACAATAACGGTGACGCCATGCGCATGCTTATTACATGTTCAGTCTATAGTCGTGAAGTGTTTACAAAGCAACATCGCCAACTACTGGCCTGGCATGAATATTATTTCATACATTTTTTTTTTTATCGTATCTGTGTGAATGGGGATCATTTTGACAACTTTGCCACCTGTACGTGAACATTATTATAAGAATGTTATTTCTTAGAAATACATCTGAAAAAAAATGGATCGACTTATATTCAGGGTCTATATTTTTCCATGTCAATAATACACCCCCTCACCCGTAAAACGAGTGTGCCAAGAAATACTATGTGTCAGAGTGTAATGTTAGAAGATCGCAAGTGCAAAACATCAGTCTTAAAAATGCTAACAGTCAAAGAAAAACGTATCGCCTAAGAGCCATGTGACTGTCATGTTTGCCTGCCTCAATGGGACCTAAATTCCCCCATATGTGATTTTAAAACATAAGACGGTACCCAGTTTTTACTACTGTTAATGAAATGTTTGTGGGCTACATGGTTTTCACTATGAGACGGATAGCCTAGTTGTTAAATAATTCAAATGAGCTACAGGTTATTTTATGGTATGCCAAAAAGTGTTTATTTTTAAATGTCATTTGTACATTTGACCAGTATTTACCATACTTTTAATAAAAATTAAATAAATATGAAACATGAAAAATGCCATGTGATGATCATTTATTTATAAAAAAAAATTTCTTTATAAAATACAAGAAAGGTATATCTGGAAAAAGGGGGGTCGTCTTATATTCCGAACAATACATCAGTGTCGTGTAAATGTGCCCCTAATGGTCCGGGACAACGATCACATGACGCTTTGCGCCATAATGCTTAAATTCATCAAGCAGTAAAAACACCCCTTCCTGCACCGAAAACAAAGGCGTCTGGAGTCCGAAGCAAGCACTGGTGGGACAATTTAGATTGACATGACAGTCATTTTGACACTATATTCAACAAAAAACAACAGCTCATTGCAGAACTTTCCAGTGTCAGTTTTCAATCCAATCAAGTGTTTATTTGTCCTGCCGAACTGATTAGAAAAGGTTTAAACCACCAAATTAAAATTTTGGCCATTTCATTGTGATTGACTTTTTTGACTGCTGCTAATCTGATGTAAACACAGCTACTGTTACAAATACGGATGTCTAATATCAGCTCATTTACAACTGCATACTAAACCTTTTAAATAAGAGGATCAACCTGATGTAGATTGTTTTTGTAATAATGCTCAACCATTTTTCATTTTTCCCCAGGCACACCCCAGCTGATGCTCACTGCAGGTCCCAATGTCGCAGTACCCCCACAGCAGCCTTACGGCTACGGATACCCCTCGGCGACTGGCTACGGCCAACCCGCACAGCCAGGCTTCGGCTATGGCATGTAAAGCCCTCCTGCCCACAGCTGTCCAGCCATCTCTCCTTAAGTTCCTTACTAGCTTATTGTGGTCTACACACAAGGTTATATAAAGTAAAGAAAAAAAAAAGTTGCGCGTTTTAAATTATTTTCCTTAAAATGCAATGAAGGACTTCATTTTTATTTGTGTTGGCAAAGAAAATAATCGGACCACATTTTTTTGTTTTTTTTTGTTATTTCACATTCCATATATTTAAGGCTACTTATATCACTAGTTTTTCTTTTTTTTGTGAGCTGATTTTTTTAAGGGGGAAATGGGTTGTGTATGTAAATGGAGTGTTGAGAAGAGCAATTAACCTTAAAATATGTCGTGAAGCATCTGATTTGCACTCTGTCGTGAGAGGAAACTAATGTAGAATCTCTTAATTTTGATGTATTGTATGTGAAGAGCTTACACTGTCAGTCTGTTTAATGCATTTCATTATTGTATATTCTGAAAAAGGTTAAAACAATATTTGCATCCATGGGTACATTTAGCTAACACTAAGTAATAATCTGATATTCTACACAGATATGTAGCTGTATGGACATTTTAAGCGCATACAGACATGAATATAGTAAACGATTTTAATCCCTTAGCCTAAACGGGTTTCCCCGATTGACCTCGTAGTTGTTAACATCTCATCCACTCCATGTGTAACAGGTGACCTTTCCTTGTATTGAATACAGTGCTCTTTCTTGTGTGAGTCAATTTCCATAAATGAGCAAGGGATACATTGATTCTTCTGACTTCTGTGTTTACTCATTCAATTCTTTGTATTGAGGTTTGTGTGTGCCAGGTGTCGTGCTGTTCTAGCTCATTATTTGGCGTGTACAGAAGAATGAATACACAAATGGATACCAATGCTTGTCCACCCTGTAAGATTTGTGCAGAATCAGAAAATAGGGAAATAAATGCAAAGGATTGTGATCATTTTGGTGGCTTGATTGTAAATTGGCAATAGATTAAAATGAAACTCGTCCATTCTCCATCATATATCTTGCCACTTTATTTTCCCACGAAACACAGTAGCCATTAAAGATGTGCATGAAATACAGAAAAATAAACATGTTGTGCTGGTCAATATGGCAGTCATCTTGGAAGAATTGAAGAAAGACTTTATTGGTAGTTAGTCATTTTTTTCGCAAACAAATTATTTGATCAGCTGATCATGTGATCTCAACATGGATGCCCCACACACACACACTTCTCGCCCCACTTCTTATCAGGCTACTAATGTGAGTGGGATCGTAATCTCATTAACTACATATTAAACTTATTTAACAAAAGTGTTCATTTCTTGAGCTTTTTACAATGAGGAAAAATGATTGAGTGCACCTTTAAAAAGCACAGAAATGTGTTACTAGAGAGAGAGCGAAAAAGAATATATATACACAGGTCCTTCTAAAAAAATGTGCATATTGTGATAAAAGTTCATTATTTTTAATAATGTAATGATACAATTTCATATATTTTAGATTCATTGCACACCAACTGAAATATTTCAGGTCTTTTGTTTTAATACTGATGATTTTGGCATACAGCTCATGAAAACCCCCAAAATTAGCATATTTCATCCGACCAATAAAAGAAAAGTGTTTTTTATACAAAAAAAGTCAACCTTCAAATAAATATGTTCAGTTATGCACTCAATACTTGGTCAGGAATCCTTTTGCAGAAATGACTGCTTCAATGCGGCGTGGCATGGAGGCAATCAGCCTGTGGCACTGCTGAGGTGTTATGGAGGCCCAGGATGCTTCGATAGCGGCCTTAAGCTCATCCAGAGTGTTGGGTCTTGCATCTCTCAACTTTCTCTTCACAATATCCCACAGATTCTCTATGGGGTTCAGGTCAGGAGAGTTGGCAGGCCAATTGAGCACAGTAATATCATGGTCAGTAAACCATTTACCAGTGGTTTTGGCACTGTGAGCAGGTGTCAGGAAAAACAAAATCTTCATCTCCATAAAGCTTTTCAGCAGATGGAAGCATGAAGTGCTCCAAAATCTCCTGATAGCTAGCTGCATTGACCCTGCCCTTGATAAAACACAGTGGACCAACACCAGCAGCTGACATGGCACCACAGACCATCACTGACTGTGGGTACTTGACACTGGACTTCAGGGATTTTGGCATTTCCTTCTCCCCAGTCTTCCTCCAGACTCTGGCACCTTGATTTCCGAATGACATGCAAAATTTGAGCGACAGTCCAGTGCTGCTTCTCTGTATTCCAGGTCAGGCGCTTCTGCCGCTGTTTCTGGTTCAAAAGTGGCTTGACCTGGGGAATGCGGCACCTGTAGCCCATTTCCTGCACACGCCTGTGCATGGTGGCTCTGGATGTTTCTACTCCAGACTCAGTCCACTGCTTCCGCAGGTCCCCCAAGGTCTGGAATCGGTCCTTCTCCACAATCTTCCTCAGGGTCCTGTCACCTCTTCTCGTTGTGCAGCGTTTTTTGCCACACTTTTTCCTTCCCACTGAGGTGCCTTGATACAGCACTCTGGGAACAGCCTATTCGTTCAGTAATTTCTTTCTGTGTCTTACCCTCTCGCTTGAGGGTGTCAATGATGGCCTTCTGGACAGCAGTCAGGTCGGCAGTCTTACCCATGATTGCGGTTTTGAGTAATGAACCAGGCTGGGAGTTTTTAAAAGCCTCAGGAATCTTTTGCAGGTGTTTAGAGTTAATTAGTTGATTCAGATGATTAGTTTAATAGCTCGTTTAGAGAACCTTTTCATAATATGCTAATTTTATTATAGGAATTTTGGGTTTTCATGAGCTGTATGCCAAAATCATCAGGATTAAAACAATAAAAGACCTGAAATATTTCAGTTGGTGTGCAATGAATCTAAAATATATGAAAGTTAAATATTTATCATTACATCATGGAAAATAATGAACTTTTATCACAATATACAAATGTTTTTAGAAGGACCTTTATATATATATATTTTTGTGTGTGTGTCAGTGTATATGTTTGTGTCAGTCTTTAAGAGAGATGTAAGCAACGTTTAAAAATCCAAATACATTTTAGACGGCTATAAATAGTCACAATGACTAAATAAGGACAGTACGGTAGATAATAGTGAGAAGTCTGCTACTTTTCTGCACTATCACGATCCCGGAAGCACAGTTGGCAGCGTAAAAGTCCGGCCTCAAAAATATAAATTGCTTTCTGGGTCATCCAAAAATATCCTTTCTATTTTTGTCTCGTTGAGTAAAACGTAAAAGACATAATCCGAAGCTGACGGGCACCTAAATTACAATATTTTAATACAAATTAATCTAGAAAACTATTGATAAGAACATGGGGAAAATTACGTCAGTATAAAGCTCGATTCATTTTGGTGTTCGTGATAAAATTGACAAAACAGATGACAGTAAGGCCAGTCAGCACCGTCTTTTATTTTGAAAGAAAATACTGCCCCACTCCACAGCTGAACATGAGTCATTTCCTGTGGCCGTCGTGTGTCGGTTATTGCTGCTGTCAGGACGGAAGACTGGTTGCAGGTATGAATGTGCCCCTTCACTTTACCTGTCCTCTGTTATGATACTTTTACCTCTTTCCCCCCTAAAAGTGTGTAAGCATCACTATGTACTCATTGCCGAGTCTGGAATAAAATCTAAACGGCGTTAGTGGACTCAAAGCTAACCTAGACAGCTAATTCTTGCCGGTTCATCACCCACATGTGCTTTTTAAAATGAAGATAATCTGTAAATGGAATCTGATAAAGTCATTTTGTTCATTTAAGATAATTATTAATTGCCAAGCAAGAGCTAAAATTTATTCTCTAGTATAACCCCACTTGATCAGTTGGTGAATCTTTTACTATGAAGTTCTGGCTTAGTTAGGTTAGCTTAAGTGCTAGTTAAAGGTCCTAGTACAAACTATACAGGTGATCAGAGTCATGTGGTGGAAGTTAATTAATATATTGCTACTAGAACACATTATATTCCTCATTATGTGTCGATACTATTGACAGTAACGAGTTGTTTGTGATCTAATTTTATACATCGTCATTTATCACGTTTATTCTCAAAAGATTAACAACAAACCACCATCATCACATTAAAAGTTTGCTTTGGGATGTTTGTCTGCCCTCTGCAAACTTCCCAAGACCTCACTGAGTGATATGTTCACTGGTTTCGCTTATGATGGATGGCATTACCAAGTTTGTTTTATGTGTGCAGGTGTTTGAACTGTAAACAGCAGTGGGAGATGGATGCAAATGGAGCAGAATGTGAACAGCCACAGAAAAGACTAGGAGCTAAAGACAAGCAGAATGGCAGTTCTACAGGTTTGTTAAGCTGAGAGAAAGCTGATGTAATCAATTACCGGCTGGCAGCCACCATGTAAGCCTCAGCTGAGCAGATCAAGGGTCAGGACCAGAGATAAATGGAGATAAACAGACCTGACATCATCATTAATGGATTCATCATTGATCTTAAAGTCCGCATTAAATGAAAAATCACCCTATCTGTCATCTAAATTTATGTTATGAATCTTATTGTAATTTTACATCTGTTACACTCAGATGTTTGACTTTAATCATGATCACAAAATGAAAGATGCATGCATGTTGTTCCAAATATAATAATTCAATCACATGTTAAAAGCTTGCGGATTGTACCCACAGATTCATCTCTGAGAGAGAGAAAGCAGCAGGACAGGGAAGAGCGTCTCTCTTTAGTGTTGTGGAGGAGGCCTTTAATCACACTACAGTATTTCTTCCTAGAAACCCTCATTACCCTGAAAGAATGGACGTGGAAGTAAGCAATCAAACCTTTATATTGTATCTTTTTAGGTAGTTTATGGGAGGTTTAACTAATGTATTTGCATCTGACTTTGTATTGTGAAACTAAGGGCACGTTTACATGGCAATGATGTACTAAAAACGGAAAAGTTTTTACTTTGTCAAAACGATCCCCGCTCACACGGATCTGCGAAAACTATTAAAAACGCTGTATTATGCAGCCAGGCCAGTAGATGGCGATGTCATTTTGTGAAGAAACCTATATACTCAACATGTAATAAGCAGGTGTATGACGTCACCGTTTTCACAAATTTCTGTTTCTGTAGTTTACTCTGAGAAAATAACTGTTTATAGTTACACATGTATAGTTATACATGATAGGTGCTCTTTAATATTAACTTTATTTATTGATTAAAATGTTTTTTTACAGGCTTTGGCAGAGAAGAGGTGTGGTATTTTTGACCGTAGTCCTTTTTTCACTTTTCTCAATGGCTTACTCAATAGAAGGAGCACATCAACAGGTCAGTATTTACCTTGTGCTCAGAATTCTGTAGCCAGAATTGATGATTTTGATGATCATGATTTTGTTGCTTGTACTATTTTAATTTTTAAAGGTAGTAATTTGATCAACTGTTTTGTTCACATGCTCCAATAGAGTTGTAGTTACTCTGAATCATCTTAGTTACCCTTTAATGTATTTTGTAATGTGTTTGCCATTGTCTGTAGTATGTACAGTACCTGGAGAAGAAGTTCCTGTGGAGTGCCTACTGGGTAGGCCTGGGTATTTTGTCTTCGGTTGGTCTCGGCACTGGATTGCACACGTTCCTCCTGTACCTGGTAAGAGTTTAAACAGTGGACTGAAATGTAGTCTTAATTTCTCATAATAGAGAGTATTTTCTGGATAAGTTTGTTCGATTTTTCCAGTAGAAACAAAGCAAGCATTTACTGTATATGCACTGACAGGTTAAGTGAATAACACTGATTATCTCTTTATCACGGCACCTGTTAGTGGGTGGCATATATTAGGCAGCAAGTGAACATTTTGTACTCAAAGTTGATGTGTTAGAAGCAGGAAAACTGGGCAAGCATCAGGATTTGAGTGAGTTTGACAAAGGCCACATTGTGATGGCTAGACGACTGGGCCAGAGCATCTCCAAAACTGCAGCTCTTGTGAGGTGTTCCCGGTCTGCAGTGGTCAGTATCTGACCACATTGACGTGAAGTTGTTGTGCTCCTCAAACCAGAGTTTGAGGTGTTGACTTGGCCTCCGAATTCCCCAGATCTCAATCCAATTGAGCATGTTTGGATGTGCTGAACAAACAAGTCTGATCCATGGAGGCCCCACCTTGCAACTTAGAGGCCTTAAAGGATCTGCTGCTAACATCTTGGTGCCAGATACCACAGCACACCTTCAGGGGTCTAGTGGAGTCCATGCCTCAATGGGTCAGGGCTGTTTTGCCAGCAAAAACAGGACCAACACAATATTAGGAAGGTGGTCATTATGTTATGCCTGATTGGTGTATGTGCCAAAACACACAACATGTAGATCAAAGCTTATAAACATAAAAGTCAAGTTTTTACTTTATTATTGGGCCTTTGAATACAGTAGCATCGGGTATTCCTCTAGATTAACTGTCAAGGGCCCAGTGAGGTCCTCTGTTAAAAGGGAAGCGTATTTGTTCTCGATGTTCCACTAAAGTTTATTTATAGTGTGACAGTGACTTCTCTGCAGCAGATCTCGTAAGCAGAACCTTTCACCAGTTTCCACTGACTCAGATTGAACTGCTAGACGGTGGTCAGGAGTGTCCACTTCCACTGGCTGTTTGTGAAGTCACACCCCTCTTTTGTCACCGGGGAATTCTAGTACTTTGTGCTCGGGTTGTGTGTCTATGGGCGGCATTGTGAAAGAAGGGGATGTGAAAGTGCAAATACGCACAATGTTTCACCATCAGCCTTTTGTATTAAGACGAGCATTTTTTCACACATCAAGCTGTATTTTTTTTTGTCTTTTTAAATGTTTAAAGGACAGATTCAAGTAAAAGGGCTGTCAAAACAAAAGTAATGAACTGTTCTGGAATTTTATATATATATTGCGCTCACACAAAAAAGACTCCCTTAATATTAAAGGAACACGCCGACTTTTTGGGAGTTTAGCTTATTTACCGTATCCCCCAGAGTTAGATAAATCCATACATACAATTTTTATCTCCATTTGTGCCATAATTCTGTCTGACATACCCACCGCTAGCCTAGCTTAGCACAAAGACTGGAGGTCCATCTAGCCTACTGCTCAATAAGTGACAAAATAATAACGCCAACATTTTCCTATTTGCATGTTGTGATGTGTATAGTTACATCGTGTACTAAGACCGACGGAAAATGAAAAGTTGCGGTTTTCTAGACCGATTATGGCTAGGAACTATACTCTCATTCCTGCATAATAATCCAGGAAATGTGCTGCCGTACCATGGGTGCAGCGGCGCAATGATATTACGCAGTGCATGAAAATAGTCCCCAGCATGCTCTCTGTGCAAGCAGGTTGTCACCTTGGTTATGTTGATAGAAGTTGGCCTATTTTCAAGTGCTGCATAATATCATTGCGCCTGCTGCATCCATAATAAAGCAGCAAAGCTCCTGGATTATTATCCAGGAATGAGAGTATAGTTCCTAGATATATCGGTCTAGAAAATTGCAACTTTTCATCTTCCATCAGTCTTACACAATGTAACCATACACAAAAAGTCCCAAAAAGTCGGCGTGTTCCTTTAAGATAGTGTATTCTAGATACTATTTTAATAATTCACTTTCTTTAGTAGAATGACAATATAATAATGAAGTATTTAATTTTTCAGCATCATCACTCCAGTCTTCAGTGTCACATGGTCCTTCAGAAATCATACTTAGTTTTGCTGCACCCGCAAGTTGTCCCAAACCTGTATGAGTTTATGTTGAACACACAAGAACATATTTGGAAGAATGTTGGGAACCAGATATTTAACGGTAACCATTGACTTCCATAGTATTTTCTTCATACTATGGCTACCGTCAATTGTCTGGTTCCCAACATTCTTCCAAATATGTTCTTGTGTGTTCAACATAAGAAACTCATACAGGTTTGGAACCCTGAAAAATGTATAATGCTTAAAGTTCAAAAGAACAGCATTTATTTGAAATAGGTTTTTGTTTTTCAGCAAAAACATTTTTAATATTTTGTAGCAAAAACACCTAATATAAGGAATCGATTTTTATTTTATCAGAACTAATTCTCATCTGCATGCATCTAATGATTGAGTTTGGGAAGTGGTCTGTGTCAGGTTTCAGTGCCTGGGAAATAAACTCAATTGCAGTGAGTAACCAGATAAAGCAGTTGCCAAATCAGGCTCTTTGCTGTGACGCCGTCATGAGCTCATTCCTCTGCATGTAAACCTATGGTGGTCCTGACTGGCTGACATCACCTCTGACTGTAAAGATCCCAGCTATCAGAAGAGTAACCTAAGACCAACATCAATATTTAGGCTGGGTTTTGGGTTAACAAGTTTTTTAGTGCAGATCTTGTATTCTATTCATTATAAAACAATGTTTGATGTTTCTGTATCATTTGTTGTATCTGTATAGTATTTCCTATTGGATTATGGTTGATTTGGATGGAGCCATCCACTTGAGTCATTAGTGCCTCCTTCAGTTAAGGAAGGTTAATCAAAGGTTAAAAATGCTAGACATGGTATATTGGCCTGTCTCCTCTCCCACATATATTCTCCCACGGACTGACTGACTGTGGGAAGGAATGACATCAGTGCCTGTTTTCACTTAGCAAATGAATTGTCATTTTGATTTTGTGTTTTTTCCATCGCAGTACATTGAGGTCACAAGCTTTTTGCAGTTGCATTGAACCACATGTAAATGTCTGGTAGCTTTCACAACTTGGTCAGCAAACATTTATTTTACTCGTGAGGTACTATCATTAGAAATGCATCAAGCTGTGCATGTGACTGCGCATTGGCAAGAAATGTTCATGGTCATATGAAGAATTATTTCGGTCTGTAAACATGTGATTGCATCATTTCCTCCAGGGTCCACACATAGCTTCTGTCACCTTGGCTGCATATGAATGTGGCTCAGTGAACTTCCCTGAGCCGCCCTACCCAGCTCAGATATTGTGTCCGGAGGAGGAGGTCCTACAGGAGAGCATCTCATTGTGGACCATCATGGCGAAGGTTCGCCTGGAGGCCTGCATGTGGGTGAGTTCTTTCACTGCGCGGTCTTGACCCATAAAGTACTAAAGCTGATCAGTCCTGCTCTTAGTTTTAACACACCTGATCCATCTAATTGAGCTGTTTGGTTTCAGTAGAGCAGGGTTCGAACTAAACTCTGCTGGAAGTTGACCTTCTGTAATGGGATTCAGGCAGCACACCTGAAATGCATACATACATATATACATACATACATACATACATATGATCAAATATGGCTGTATAAAAATAAATCTGCATTGTTTATCCTTTTGATCTTATATTCAAAAAATTGAATATATAGTGACACGACGTCCTCTTCCAATCAGATTCGTAACATCTTTAGCTGATTGGATCTTCTTAATTATTTCCCTGATGGTGGAAATGGGGGTTTTCAATGCTTTAGCTATTTTCCTACAGCCACTTTCTATTTTGTGAAGCTCAACAATCTTTTGCTGCACATCAGAACTATATTCTGTGGTTTTACTCATTGTGATGAATGATTAAGGGAATTTGGCCTTTGTGCTTCCTTATATTTATACTCCTGTGAAACAAGACATCAAAGCTGGACAATTTCATGTTCATAGTCACCCTGGTGTGCTAAAAAATGTAAATATTAATGGGAATATACTTCAGAGATATTTTACTCATAACATTTTTAAGGAGTGCCAACAATTGTGGCCAACTTGTTTTGGAGAAAAGCATTTATTACATAATGTGACTTACCCCCCCATTTTCAATTTTTAACTTCAATGAAATGTTAGATTTTTGTGAATTTCTTTAACAAAAGATCAAAAGGATAAACAATGCAGATTTATTTATTTCAGCCATATTTGACCATATTTATCAGGGGTGCCAACAATTTTGACCACGACTGTATATATAATTTCTTTTAAATAAAATAAATATTGCAATACTTTTTAATAAATTTAAATTTAATACAATATAAAGTTATGTATTGTAATAAATAGATTTTTTTGTAATAGATTTATAATATATAATAATTATAAATAATTTCTAAGAATATATATAAATAGTTAATTCTTAATTTAAATAAAAATTCTGTCTATCTGTCATTAAAATAAGCGTACTATGTACTGGGATCAATGCAGCCTCTTATTGAGTTTGCATATTTAAAAACACTTAATTAAGTGACACTTCCAAAATGAGAAAATCCTCCATGTTTGCTCGCAAGATGTCAGTCTGAGACGTTTTGATCCTCTGTTATGACAAACATGTTTTTGGCATATAAATTGACATTCCAATTTCCAAACCTGTACTATGATAACCAGCGAAAGGATTCTGCGTATTTGCGTGTGTTCTCAAAAACCTAGTGTCCCAATGTAACGATGTCTTGTTTGTGAAGACTTTCAGATCTCAGAAGCTGTTGTCTATAATAGATCACACTTTGTCTTCTTTAGGCTCATAATGTGTGACACTGTTTGCAGGGTGCGGGCACTGCCATTGGAGAGCTGCCTCCTTACTTCATGGCACGGGCGGCACGGCTGTCTGGAGCCGATCCTGATGATGAAGATTATGAGGAATTTGAGGAGATGCTGGAGCAGGCACAGAGCGCACAGGTCTGGATTTCATCTCAAAAGCTCATGTCATGTACCTGGACCCATATGTCCAAACTAACGGTTGACCTTCATACAGACAGCAGCTCCTTTTAATCATCAGGATCTCCGGTAGATGTTCAAAGCTTAACTATTTCCTTCTAGTGGTCATGCCTTTATGAAGCTGACCGTGATGCCCCCCACGATGCAGCAGATACTGTTTCCTGTTGGTGGGAGGGGTCCATGTATCCTATTCCCATGAGTCCCCACTATTGTGGTTCACTTATGCGGGTCACATGATTTCTTAGAAGGGCTCTCCCCTGACTTCCAGTAAACCCTTTGAGCAGCGGGTGACTCAGAGTCAGAGCTTCCCTTTAATCATGGTCTCTTAGTGTCTAAGTGGGACCCCACATGGTCTGCGCCTTCACAAGACTTAATTGGTCATCTTTAATAATGTTGTATTGCACCTCAAGGTCTGGTGATTAATGCCAACTTTTTTGATAGCAGTTTTTTGCACAGTTGTGGCAGGGTTTCTTTTTTTTTTTACAGTAGGGCAAAAAAGTATTTTGTCAGCCACCAATTGTGCAAGTTCTCCCACTTAAAAAGATGAGCGAGGCCTGTAATTTTCATCATAGGTACACTTCAACTATGAGAGACAGAATGAGAAAAAAAATCCAAAGTCCCATTGTCTGATTTTTAAAGAATTTATTTGCAAATTATGATGGAAAATAAGTATTTGGTCACCTACAAAAAAGCAAGATTTCTGGCTCTCACAGACCTGTAACTTCCTCTTTAAGAGGCTCCACTGTCCTCCAAACAGGTGCCATTAATACAGGTAACGAGTGAACTCATTATCAGTATAAAAGACACCTGTCCACAAATCTGTCTGAAGTTTGCTAGAGAGCATTTAAATGATCCAGAAGAGGATTGGGAGAATGTCATATGGTCAGATGAAACCAAAATATATTCAACTTGTCGTGTTTGGAGGAGAAAGTTGCATCCAAAGAACACCATACCTACTGTGAAGCATGGGGGTGGAAACATCATGCGTTGGGACTGTTTTTCTGCAAAGGGACCAGGACGACTGATCCGTATAAAGGAAAGAATGAACGGGGCCATGTATTGTGAGATTTTGAGTAAAAACCTTCCTCCATCAGCAAGGGCATTGAATATGAAACGTGGCTGGGTCTTTCAGCATTACAATGATCCCAAACACACCGCTCGGGCTTCGTAAGAAGCATTTCAAGGTCCTGGAGTGGCCTAGCCAGTCTCCAGATCTCATCCCCATAGAAAATCTTTGGAGGAAGTTGAAAATCTGTGTTGCCTGGCGACAGCCCCAAAACATCACTGCTCTAGAGGAGATCTGCATGGAGGAATGTGCCAAACTACCAGCAACAGTGTGTAAAAACCTTGTGGAGACAAAGGGTATATAACAAAGTATTGAGATGAACTTTTGTTATTGACCAAATACTTAATTACCACAATAATTAGCAAATAAAATCATTACAAATCAGACAATGTGACTCTCTGGATTATTTTTCTCATTCTGTCTCTCAAAGTTGAAGTGTACCTATGATGAAAATTACAGGCCTCTCTCATCTTTTAAGTGAGGGAACTTGCACAATTGGTGGCTGACTAAATACTTTTTTACCCCACTGTATATTTTAGACATAATGTTATTTTAGGTATAAAGTGTTTTCTTTCTTTGCCTTAAAATATTGTAGCTTAACTGAAAGCTGATTCCAGATATTGTTCTACTCAAATGATATTTTTATTTATTATGTAAATTAGTAAATGTATTTGTTTAATCTTTTTAATGATTTATTATATTTTGTTTATATAAAACAAATTTTTTTAACAATAAAATCTACTTTACAGTATATAGCTATGAAAATTTGTACAGATTGTTCAGTCCTTGCAAACTTAAGATAATTTTCCTTGTCAAGTCTACATTTCTAAATTGTCAAATTTCTTACAGGATTTTGCATCAAGAGCCAAGCTTGCAGTGCAAAAAATGGTGCAGAAAGTGGGATTTTTTGGAATTCTGGCTTGTGCCTCTGTAAGTTTTTTTTTTTTCTTTCTTTTTTCCTGCACTTAATGTCTTTATCATTGCTTGTTTTGTAGTTGCAGAATTTAAATGGTTCACACACAGCGGGGGCATCAGTTTTTTTGGGGGGTGGGGGGAGGTAGCACCCCCAAATTATCAAAACTAGCAAGTACAACCCCTCAATATATATACAATGGTTAATGGAAACATGCAAAATTATTAATCAGTTATATAGGCTACATGGAATCTTCAGAGCTTTTATAAACGTGAAGTTCCCATCTTTATTTCCCGACTGTACGGACCAATTATCAGCTCCAAATGACTGAAACCCTGTTTATTTACACGAGTGGTGCGTGAATCACTGTATACTGTACACGCTCCAAAAGTGTGATCAGTGTCGCATGCCCTCACTCTTACCATGACGCTGATCATAAAAATGTGTGACCCATTTGAATTCTGTTAAGAAATTACTAATTTAAAAAACTATGGAGAAAGTCAGACATGATCTGAAACTGCCACATAAACTAAAAAGAGGAGAAAACATCATCTTGCATCAACATGCCCTAAACTACTCATGATCACCCCTACTAGAATTCATCACATTTTATTGTAGCACATTTATTGTGGTAAATTTGGACTAACTTGTTGTAGAATTTATAATGGAAAATCTGTTAAGGGAATAGATTTTTACTATAGATTTATATTACAACACTCTGTCAAACTGACAAGGTTCCAGGCACTTAAATTATATACAATACATATAGTATGAATATAGCAGGAAATTGTCCAAAATGCGCTAGGGTCCAGTGACGGCGTTCTTTACTCCACTGCATCCAACACTTTGCATTGCACTTGTTGATGTAAGGCTTGGATGCAGCTGCTCTACACACTGTTCTTGAGCTAATCTGAAGGCCACACAAAGTTTTGAGGTCTGTAGCTATTGACTCAAAAGTTGGCGACTTCTATGCACTTTGTGCCTCAGCATGCGCTGACCCCGCTCTGTGATTTTACGTGGCTTAATATTCATAGCTGAGTCTGCATGCCTCGTGCTTAATTTTATACACCTGTGGCCATGGAAGTGATTGGAACACCTGAATTCAATGATTTGGAGGGTTGTCCCAATACTTATAGCAATATAGACCATTTTGCAAAAATAAATAAATAAACCAATAAATAAATCTCATGAGGGACCGAGCCCCGCTAACAGGGGTCACACTTCAAACCAAACCCACCCTTGGTTCACAGTAGCTTATATAATGAATATTATATAGTTGGTTCAATGTACACTGGGTGTAATGTAAGAACAGTTCTGGGTTTTAAAATGCATTTGTCAGTATATTGTCTTTTGGTGCTTAACAATACTTGTTTCTCAGATCCCAAATCCCTTGTTTGACCTGGCTGGAATCACCTGTGGTCATTTCCTGATTCCATTTTGGACCTTCTTTGGAGCGACTCTCATTGGAAAGGCTGTTATTAAGATGCACATTCAGGTATAAGAGAGTGATGTTAAACATATGTTAAACACTTTTAAGTGTGTCATTCCTAGAGACATGATTCCCATAATTCTCAAAGGATTTTTTCAGTTGATCGGTGCAATTAGATCATCAAAGACAGATCTTTGCATGTGCCTTGAGTTTTGAATGTTGACTCAGAAGATTCTAGACAGCGGTGTATCTGATGTCTATAGAGCTGCTCATGTCATCCAAATGATCAAATCATGAACGCGAGTGAGTCAGTGATCTCACCGGGTGTCACGTCTCCTCACTTCTCACTGTCTCCTTAAGACACTATCTGCCCCCCACAAAATAAATCGTTGATTCATTGTCTGACAATGCACTTTTTGCTTCTCCACAGAAACTATTTGTTATCATAACATTCAGCAAGCACATAGTGGAGCAGATGGTCTCTCTGATCGGGTGAGTAATGACACCACCCTGAGGTGAATATGGACACCCTGTGTAAACATTATAGCGAATAAACAAGATCTACATAAATCAATAACACATGAAATTATAGTAGTCATGCGAAGATGGTTTTGTTCATATTCGGCTTGATGAGTGCCAATTCAAAATGCCTTTTAGATAACAGACATACAAGAATAAATAAGCATAATCAGCATTTTAGAGTGATTTCTGAAGGATCATGTGACAGTGAAGACTGGAGTAATGAGGCTGAAAATTCAGCTTTTCCATCACAGGAATAAATTAAGTTTTAAAATATCTTAAAATAATAATTTTGCAATATTACTGTTTTTACTGTATTACTTTGATCAAATAAGTATAGCCTTGTGGCATATGATTAAAAAAAAAATAATCTTACAACCGTAAACCTTTGAACAGTAGTGCAATGATGAATAGTGGTCCAATATTTCTTTTCCAGTAAGAAACAAATGTCATTTTAACTATGTAAATGCACAAGAGGAAACTAAAAAAGGATCTAGCAGAGTTTGTTGAACTTTTTGATGAACTGTGGGCAGCTCATTTTAATGCTTGCATACAAATCCCTCTCACACAGTCAGATGCTTACCATTGTTTAGTCTGAATCCTCTAAATAATCGCTTATAGTTTCTGTTCCTCTACACCGCTATATAGGACATTTGAATGACTAAATATGTCCAGGAAACATTTCACTCCAAAATCAGTTAGAAAGAAGATATGTTGCTTTTTTCTTTTAGGGCCAGTTGTTCAAAAGTAATCTGATCGGATTTTGGCTGTCGGATTGGATCAAATCTTGACAATGGGCTGTTCAAAACATTAAAAGGATTCTGAAACAGATTAGATTACGAAATCCAATCTTGGTTTTGATCTGGATCAAATCATCAGTTTGTGTTTTTCAAAACTTTTTAGTAAGATTGGGATACCTTTAATCCAAAAAAATCAGGATTATACTGATCCCAGCAGAAGGGTGGATTTCAGGAACAAAAATTCAATAAAACATTAAAACTGGTAAAAAAATTTCACACTCACACTCTTTCTTCTTGATTAATTGAACTGTAATAAACTAGAAGTTTGCACCTATTAAGCCTTTCGGTAGCTTACAGTAAAAGTAAAAAAGATTTTGGCACCATAAAATAATCCCCAAACAGCTGTACATATCTAACAAAAAAGTTATATTTAATTTAAAGTGGCTTTTTTATCACTTATAAGTAGTGGTGGGCATAGATAATTTTTTTTTAATATAGATTAATCTCACTGTGATCTTGAAATTAATCTAGATTAAAATGGCTCATTTGAATTCTGATGAAGGCATTCAGAATATGTGCTACCCAAATAATGACATGGTGCTTTCACACTTGGTTCGATTGCCTGGACCGAACCCGAGTTCGATTGCTCCCCCCTGCCCCCGCTGGACCGTGTTCATATGATATTATTTTGATTTACAGCTCTCTGCTTACAGTATGTCAGTCACGCTCGTCAGGACTCGAGTACGGTTCGCGGGTGCGCACCAGAGTTCGGAAGACAGTGTTCACGCTTGATGTGGTAATTTCACAGTAGGCATACACGCAGGTTCGAAGACTCGTCTCGCTCCCTCCAGTGAAATTTGGCTAGGAATACATCCGTGCTAAAATATCAAGGTGAAAGTCATCATAGTTTGAGTAGTATAGACCCAGCTCCCAACCCAACTTTGAGAATAGATTAACGGCGATATTTTTTTTTATCGCCCAATAAGAGTCTCACGTTAACGCAGAACGTTAACGCCGATTACGGCCCACCACTATTTATAAGACTTTTTACTTTTTATCAATTATAAGAAATGAACCAGTCAAAAGTTCTTTGCGAGCGAATGCAAGGTTTCTCTGGTGAACGCTACGTAAAACTTTTCTGAGAAAACCAAAAAGCCGTGAAATGTTTTTGTTTTTTCCATCACCATGCCCCTTTAGGGGCTCTGTAGGGCACTAGTAATCCAGATTTGGTAATCTGAAAAGGTGTGTATCTGAATCAGGGTGATCCAATCCAATTTTGCTTTGAAAAACCAAACAACTGGCCCTAAATCTTATTTTTAAAGACCACAAAGATTTTTTTTTCCTTTTATTGCGACTATTTTTGATATTTAACTACATGCTCAAAAGTAAATTATTGGGGGCTGGGCCGGGAGGGTTGGGGGAGGAAGATTTGCTTAACTCTTTACCTGCCATTAGGTGTGTATGCGTTCCAATTGCTCTTGCGGTACTTTGTCATACACCGATCGGTGTGCGCAGCGCAGCTTAAAGTCGAACAAGCCTAATGTCAAAATTTTACGTCATTTATGACGACGCTTCCCTGCCATTGACAATTTTCTGGGAATACGTGTTATCACTGTAGGGGGCGCTATTATGCCTTTTCTGAAATAGTACTGAATCTCCTGATCAAAACACAGGAGAAGAATATGCAGAAACAAGCAATAGAAGCATTGCTTAAGCACATTTAAAATAACGTGATATTCAAACATTTAACGGCATATAAATCAAAACTGCCTAATTTTACAGAATGACATGTCGACCCAGGAAGAGGTAGGCCCGATATAGGACTGTGTGAGCTTTTGGGGGTGTTGATGGACTCAATTTACAACAAGGCACTTTGATCATCATTCTGAATCTGATCCGGACATAGTTTTTATTTTTTTAACATGATTTTCCTCAGCTTTTTGTTTAAAATGTTGCTTTTTTATTTTATTTTTTAAAATATACCCACATTCAAGTGTTGATACACGCTGAGGCCACTTATTAGTAAGCCTGAGGAAATATTCACCATTTATGGTGATGTCTGTGCATAGATAGAGTTTAGATTATGTAGCAGAGTGACTCAAAAGTAGAGATGCGGTCTCCATGTTGGGACTTTGAACGGCACTCAAAAGTACAAATGAAATGACTGTTCATCTTTGAATAAGGCACAATTGTAGATTTATAATTAAGCCACATCGAAAGCACTTCATAAGTACGTTCTAAGAATGTGGTCAGCATGTTTCATCACATGATCTGGGCAAGATCCTTTGAATGTGATGTGCTGCTCAAACTTAATCATCAGCCTGTTTGTGGTGAGGTCATGTGAGACAGTAATGCTCAGAATTTGTATTGTGGTTCCTTTCAGTAGTATTTCTTTGCTTTTTGATGTAATAAAGACTTGATAATTGCACCTTGAACTGCAAAGATGTGCGGTTCAGAAATATTATAATTGATCCTACATGATGGTTCAGTTTCACTGACATTCACACCCACCCAAAACTGGGTGGTTCTTCCTACATTGCAGTGATGACACAATATTGAGTCACTTCCTCATTAATTGGTTTAGAGCAGTTCCTACAGAAGCCTTTCTGCTATAAGTGAGGGTTTAGAGATCTCATGCCTCATTGTTCTGGAGGCTTCACTGAAGGGAAGCTGTTGTGCGCTTTGGGAGATCTAGTGGACTTCTGGCTGCTTTCGCTCTTGGTAAGACTTTGCTAATCATATCTTAATTTTTTTGGACAGTATTATCCCTGGAGTTGGAGCATCTCTTCAGAAACCTTTTAGAGAGTACTTGGAAGCCCAGAGAGCCAAGCTTCATAATCCAGCCGGCGAAGGAACCTCAGCGGTAAATGTCAATCAGTTATATATCGTTTTTTCTTTTAATAAATCTAGAAATAGAATCTGTTATCCTATGTTTTTATATATATATATATATATATATATATATATATATAATTTTTTTACATTATTTTAACATAAACTAGAAGCACAAATATATTCTTAATTTAAAAAAATTATATAAATGTAAATAAAAAATACATAAATCAGAGTGAGAGCTGGCTCATTACATTTTAATTTATGTTTTCAACATTTATTTTTAATATAATATAGTTTTAACATGGACTAGAGGCACACAGACATTTTAACTTTTAATTTGGCCTCAATCTTCATTAATTTAGATGAAGTAATTACAATGATTTATTAAATGATGTGTTGTTTAATTCAATTTACTTTTATTTTATTTATTTATATATGTATATTATAATACAATACTAGAAGCACAGAAAGATCTTGATTAAGACATTTAATTTGGCTTCAGAAACTACACATTTATAAAAAATTTATATACGTGTTTTTTTCCCCCTCTCCCTCTCCCGTGCAGGGTGAAAGCTGGCTCTCGTGGGTATTTGAGAAAGTGGTGCTGGTCATGGTGTGCTATTTTATTCTGTCCATCATTAACTCCATGGCACAGAGCTACGGCAAGCGTCTCCAGCAGAAGAAGTACTTGGAGGAGAAAACAAAATGACGGACTCACAGAAAAACATCTCACGCTCCTGTTTGGGAACCTACGAAATATTTAAGCTAAAACTGATAAATGAGCACTGATTTCTGTGTGCTTCTGTATGTTAACGGTCATTCAGATCTCTTTAGTTACGTGAACTGAAGTCCCTCTTCATTTGTCTGTAGTGTGCTCGACTATTTAAAATCAGATTTAACATTTAGATTTTTGTCTTTACCGAACCAAGGCAGTCTAGCTAACAGGCTGTGTGGAGTCATATTTGTTGCAATGCCTTATGCAACATTTGGAGGTCATGCTTCCATTGAAGTGAATACAGTTCTTAATCAATAGATTGACTTATTTAATTTCTAACATACAGGTATGGATGGGCAGGGTCTGTTTTGCGAGGTGTTGTGATTGGAATTTTCAGGGATAGTTTTTTTTAATCAATATTGATGTCATTTTGTATTTCTTTAACTGTATGAAGAGGATAGCAATATCAACTCAGATCATCGTGGTTTCTAAATAGTTTGCACATCTTGTAAATAATGTTTTGACTATACGCACATGATGTTTATTTTCCGGAGATCTTAAACCAAAATGTCACACACTAGTGGATGTAACTTTTAACCCCAAGAAACTGAAGATGTGATATTTGCATTTGTTTGTGCATTTCAACCTTTGACATTTGAACTAAAACCATACGTTGATCCATCCTTTCCTCTGTTCTTCTTTTGGGCTGAAATATTTGTGTGGCTAACTATAATTTCTCTCAGAAGTAACATTAAATTGATTAATACATCTGCTGTGTTACATGTGCGTTTTACGTTCATCTGTGAATTATCACAACAACAAAAAAAACTATGGAAATGTATTTCATTCAGACCAATGGATGACAAGTTGTAGGATGCAGCACAAAAGAAGGTATGTGAAAGGCATCTATCTGTCTTTTGTTATATTCGTCTGTCGTTCTTTCAGTCTGTCGTTTTATGTCTGTCTTTCATTCTATTCATTTGTCTTTGTCTGTTTTGTGTTCTATTCGTCTGTCGTTCTTTCAGTCTGTAATTTTGTCTGTCTTTCGTTCTATTCATTTGTCTTTGTCTGTTTTACGTTCTATTCGTCTGTCGTTCTGTCTGTCGTTTTATCTATCTGTCTTTTCTATTGTCTATCCGTTCTATTCGTCTCTTTTCTATTGTGTATCCGTTCTATTCGTCTGTCGTTCTGTCTGTCATTTGATCTATCTGTTTTTCTATTGTCTTTCGTTCTATTCGTCTGTCGTCTTATGTCTGTCTTTCGTTCTATTCATTTGTCTGTTTTACGTTCTGTTCTGTCTGTCGTTTTATCTATCTGTCTTTTCTATTGTGTATCTGCTCTATTCGTCTGTTGTACTGTCTGTCATTTGATCTATCTGTCTTTTCTATTGTCTTTCGTTCTATTCGTCTGTCGTTCTTTCTGTCTGTCGTCTTATGTCTGTCAGTTCTTCGTGTCTGTTTTGCGTTCTGTTCTATCTGTCTGTCGTTTTATGTCTTTTCTATTTCATTCTATTCGTCTGTCGTTCTTTCTGTCTGTCGTTTTATGTCTTTTCTATTTCATTCTATTCGCCTGTCGTTCTTTTTGTCTGTCGTCTTATGTCTGTCCGTTCTATTCGTGTCTGTTTTGCGTTATATTCATCTGTTGTTCTATCTGTCTGTCGTTTTGTCTTTTCTATTCTTTCGTTCTATTTGTCTGTCATTCTGTCTGTCTTGTGTTTTTCGTTCTAGCTGTATGTCACCCTGTCTGTCTGTTCTATCTGTCTGTTTCTCTCTCTCTCTGACAGCATATGTACTCAGTTGTATAACCTTTCAGAGGTAGCATGTTCCAGTGTGTTGTGCTCATACAGCCAAAAGTGTCCCATTCTGTCAGGTAGCTTATCAGACTGGTGTTGGCTTTAAGTCATATGGCAACAGCAGTCTAATAGGCTCCCTGAAATTCTGGGCTTGATCACCATCCGCATGTTTTCAGGGCTGGATTTTGTGCAAGAAATGTTCCAACTGAACAATATTTACTCACTGAAAGTTATTTCCTGGTTTGTGGAGGCAGATGGGGGCGAACATATTTAAGTACAACAAAGATTTAGCTTTTTATTGTAAAGCCAACTATAACTGCAGTGGTAAGATCAATCTCAACTTTTTTCACTGCATTCAGCTATTTAGGAGAAACATGTAAAGACCAATATATTTTACAGGAAATGTTTTCAGTTTGTCATCGTTTGCTGCTATAAATTGATACATTTCATATCACAATAAAAAGCATTTTTGTCCTCATGTGTTTGGGTTTTCGCCCACTGATTTAAAAAGCACTTTCTAATCTTACCGTTACCCTTCCAAACGTACCTATTCTTGGCGGGAAGACCGCTCGGCTTTGTGATTGCATCGAAAGTGTCAGCAAAGAAATTACATTCGTTTTAGCTTCTCGTTATTATTCAATAGACAACAAAAAGGAAAATAGGTTTATCTTAAGATTGTTATATGTATAAGCAAGTGATAAGTTTATTATAAGCATGTTAGACTAGCTTAGTCTTCGCTATAACGCACACTCAAAAGCCTATGTGTTTTTTTCTTCACAAAAACAGTACACACTTTTAGGGCATTGTATAAGTAACGTTAGGCGAATTGGGACGCCTCACTTGTGAAACTGCTGTCCTGCTAAAACACATTCAAAGAGATATAAGGTATTTGTAGACCGCTGAGACTTAACTATTCAATATCCAACTTATTAAATTGCAATATACAAACAATTAAATGTGTAATCATAAATATTAGAGATAAATACCAAAAACATTAACAGCTAATAATGGGTCTTTGTTACATGTACTAATAATAACACTAAATGATGCATAATTACATGCAACTAACCCTATGGTAAGTACATGTAGTTAACTAATATTACTCAGTACTTAAATGTATAATTACACTAACAATAATAAAGTGCAACTTACTTGATTTTTTGGTGTCCTTGTTACATACTAGCATAAATTGTCCATAATGAAATGCAACCAACCCTACCACAAACCTAATGCTAACCATAACCCTATAGTAAGTACACATAGTTAATTAATATTATTCATTACTTTAAAATGAAGTGCAACCAAAATTGTAATTGGTACAGTAATCAGAAAAAAACCCCACAATAAACCTGACAATTATTAATCGCATAATTGGTAATCATAAATGGAAAAAAAAAAATGTTAATAATAATGAAATGCAGGCAATTTGACTGTTATCATAAGAGGTAAGGTAATCAGTAAATAAAATGATCAGGGAGATCGTTAGCAATATACCAATAATAATAAATGTTCTAAAAATTCATCCTCATGTGACTCAGATGGTCAGATGTTCGTGCTTCCATTGAAGCTCAAAATGCTCTTTGACTCATTCTCAAATCATGCTGGAGAAAAAAACAAGACATTTTGAAAGTCTTGTTATTTTTAAAGTTCAACTTTCTTGTGCTGACAATGCAGAATTAGTATTCACAAGTGGCTGGAAAAAGTGCATCAAAATTAAACGTTGCTTTTATTTCATTCACATATTTTCAAAATATTCAAATACATTATGCATGATCTATTTTTATAGTTAGAGCTTTAAAAGGCAGAATAAAAATTTGTATATCACACAATGATACATTTAACTGCCCTATTTCAACAAATATAATCCTCCAGGGGCCAGTAAAGTCATATCATATAGAATCATATGAAATCAGTAAATCAGAGGTGTGTGTAGCTGGAGATGATCTGCTCTAGTGCAGTAAAACTGTCCAGAAAATCCTCCTCAGAGATTCCAAACTTTGTATACTGATGAACATAGGCCCTACAGGAAGTAAAAAAATAAAATTAAAAGACACTGCTGACATTTGGCCAGTATTTATGCTTCTGTATTTCTCACCTTGAGGCAAACATGTTCCAAGCCTTCCTGACTATACCGTCCAGTGGTTTTAAAAGGGACTGGCTGTTGCTGACCAAAGTGGCAGACTTTTCATAGCCATTGAAGGCTACAGGGGAGTTCCATGTGCTGAAACTATTTTCTGTTTTAAGCCACGGCACATATAATGCAGGATCCTTAAAACCATCTGTTGATTGAAGTATTTCTCATGTTAGTTATCTATCCACATATTTTTCAAAACAGAAGCAAGCTGTTTCTGTGAATGTGTGAGACTTCCGATTCATTAGCCACTACAGGGAAATAACATAGAAGGTAAACGGTAAAACAATTTGTGCAAAATCCAGCGCATTTCTAATTAAGACAATATATAAAAATATGGTAAGAAATTCCAGTTTGCAGTATCAAGCATCATAACGAGCTGCTTTGTACAGCTTAAAATAACCGGTAGCGGAAGAGTAGGCAAGTCTAACGTGCTTATAATAAACTTCTCACTTCCCAATGTTTGCAGCACGATATTTGACCGGAAGGGTAAAATTGACAGTTATTTTTGTCAGTTTCGGCTCATTAGATTTAGCATTTTGCCCACCTTGAATCAGACACAGAGATGAAGTAGTGTGTAACATTACATTTATTTGAATGAATTCTATCAATATATATATATATATATATATATATATATATATATATATATATATATATATATATATATATATATATATATATATATATATATAGAGAGAGAGAGAGAGAGAGAGAGAGAGAGAGAGAGAGAGAGATGCGTATCTGTGTCTGTTCTGCGTCTCTCCACAACAACGAAGCTATGGGCGTAATTACTTAACAAAAGCAATGTAATCCCCTAATTGCTGAGAAATATATATTGTGTTTTTATTGCACACCTTCCAGCCAATCAGAATCAAGTATTCAGACAGACCATGGTATAATATTTTTTTATAAAACCAAAGAACCAAAAATGACAATCTAATACTTAAGAAATAAGTATTAGATTGTCATTACTTACAAATAACTTTGTAAGTAATGATTATTTGTAAGTCATAACTTACAAATTTGAAGAATGTTAGACAACATAAAAAAATATATATATATTTCAGGTTTTTTTTTTTTTTTTAATTATTTGATTATTTGAGATTCTTTCAAGGTTTCTCAAAAAATGTGGAGAACCACGGTCTTCCTCAGATTCACTATGGTAAGCCTATTATAAGAGTTTGTATTTTTGACCCGATGGGATGGTTTTCATTGGGAATTGCGTACATATTTCACTTGCCCAGTGTGTTTTGTCATATTCTTAAATAAAAAAAAGTTTCTCCAATGTATAGTGAGGGAGTGGCATAGGTTAGGGCGTGTTCACACTTGGTGTCTTTTTTGACAAGAAAAAGTTGACAAGGGCATTTTTTAGAAAAACAAAAAACAAAACTGGCAGCATTTGGTTCTAAATAGCAGCGAAGGGCGTCTTTTGTTGCTATAACAACAGCTGCTACAGTAGCCTATCCAAGAGTGCTGTGTGGCGGTGGTGGTTACAGTATTGATAACTGCTACTGAGAGAGTGTCAATGTTAGCAAATGTTACCAGATAGTAGTAGATGACAGTTACCTGAACAACCAAAGATCAGTCCAATCTGTGCCCACACAGCCTCTTTATGGTGTACATTATGGTAGAGTTTTGTGCTCATGTCATTTAACTCCTTGTGCTAGTACAATAAGTCAATCTACTGGCCCCTTCTCCATTTTTTTAATGTTGTTATGGAAACGACAGGTCTAACAACCTCGCTTGTCATTGGTCAGCTGTCAAAAAGGCGCTTGACGTAGGGCGTTTTCTTTCAGAAAAGTTGAACTTTATTCAACTTAAAAAGACATTGGTGGTGGTGTTTAAAAGAGCGCTCAGGACTTTTCTGAAAACACAGTTTACTCCATAGGATTATAATGTAAAACAGACGCTGGCAGCTTTTTAAAAAAGATGCCAAGTGTGAAGTTCTGTGAATACACCCTTAGTTGTCACAACAAGTGAGAAAGGTTGACATGGAGCAGCCAAATCTCGAACCTTCGGGGGTTCACCAGTTTAAAAAAAAAGAAGAAACAGAAGAGAGTCTGCTGGCAAAAAAAGAGAACGTGGCAGAGCTCGTAATAAAACAAGAATCAACATTAGCTAGACTTTTCGGAGATGGCAAGAACTGAGGATTTGAAATGTTGTAAAAGCAATGCGTTTGTATTACTCAATTGCCACATGTAGCTCTCTAACAGAGTTGATTGTAAAGCATTATCTATTGTTAAGGCTCATTTCATTAAGGTTGTTGTAGCACTGTGCTAGACTTTAATTTCAAGGAAGTACCATGTCTATTAATGGGTAAAGCTACAGTAACGTCTTCATCTAGTCAGCTTGAGATCATTTCCTTTTAAAGTGGTTATATCTCCTAAGCCTAGTAGTCGATGTTTTAAGATCAGTAGGAAAACCACATTCATCTGCACAGTCACACAGAGCCGAAGCACAACCAAACCAAGGTCTTTCCATGAAATGTGTGCCGTTTTGTTTACAGTGTACCTTTAAGAAATGCATGGAAGTACATTGAAGGGCAACTTGCCTGTAACCGCAGTAGAGACGTCTTTCCCCCGCAGTATTAGAAGATTAGCAAGTGACGAATTGAAACTTTTATGCCTGCTGTTGGTCACGCTCTCTCCTCCTGATGTGACGCTTACTGTCCAGTCAATTCCTTTAAAAAAAATTTCAGTTCCACAAAATCATTATGTAGCCAAATCAATGAAGACATTTCTTCTGTAATGTGTTGTATATATAGCATTCTTCCTAACCTAATATTACATAAATGTGACATCACAGCACTCACCTTCTTCCATTCTAGCGCTGGCGATGAGCATTTGACGTAAATGCTTGAGCAGGCCAGGCCAGTTAAACACACTATAGGCTAGAGACGTGCTGGACATCTGAGGAATGTTACACAAGCTGAGCAGTTTGTGCTCGGGATGACAAACCAGAGAACTCAGTAATTGCCCTGTAGACAGCAGATAAACACTGGTAAAGGAGTGTCATTTTTGCTCTCTGAAATTGGACGTGAACTGCGAGCCATTTGTACCTATGGGGTTTCTGCTGTAATGGCAGGGTGAATCAGCAGTATAAGCGGGCTGAAGCACGCTGCCCAGCTGGTGAGCGATCACCTTATTAACGTCACTGATGGAGATGTGCTTGATGTTCATTAGCTGGCTGCAGATTTTGTGCACAGTGTCATTCTCGTGAACCAGAATAGCATCAGAGTGCTGGTAGAGATGTGACAGCGTGAGCACAGAGTTGTAGTTTTGCACGATCACCTGGAAAGGAAGACAAAATCACAAGAATAAGGATCAATCCCAAATAATAGTGTCCATGATAATGCTAAAGGAAAAATCTAGTTTACAACAGAAATGTACTCTTTGTACTATTCATTTAATATGGTTTTGATGGCACGACAAGACACCACAGATGAACAGATATCACCATACTTCCCCAGTTGATTTTTTTTTTAAATACAAGTTTTCTAAAATATGCAAAAGTCCCATTAATCAAATACGCATACATTTCCAGAACAGACATCTAAACATTGGATAAAGCCAGGTTCAAAGTTCTTGAATCATTTAGCTTACATATTTTGGAATATCTATTTTTATCACTTCATATAATGAGGAAATACTGTCAACTGTCAAAAACAAATCACCATGCTTTTAGGAATAAATAAATCAGGCGAAAGATGTAATTATTATTATTTTTTTTTTTACAAAATAATAGATCCCTACTAAAAGAATGTCATGTCATTGATCCAACTGTTAAAGCTCCTTACCTCACCAGCTCCATAGGGCCATGTTATTTGATTTAGGATGAAAGACTGGGGGTATATGTCCCTCAAACTTTGAGTGATGTAGGTACCCACACCAGAACCGGTGCCACCTGCAACACTCATCATGGTGAAAATCCCTGCAAGACGATCACACCGCTCGATCTCCAGCCGCACCAGATCCTCCACAGCCTCTTCATGACGTGGCCCATGAACACAGAACCTTCAGAGAAGAACAGTAAACTGAACTCACACAAGATGAACACACTGAAAGCTCAAACTAAGAGCTGCTCTTCCTCTTACCCATTTGCCCAGTTGTTTCCAGAGCCCTGCTTCTGGGAGAAATGTGCTCTGTCTCCATACCTCCATCTTCCAGATTTTGAAGCCTTGGCTATTGCTTGAGAGATAACCTTGGGCTCCATATCAACAAGCACTGACCGCGCCACAAGTTCTGTGAGACATACACATAGGGAACCTAATAGATATCAAATATTACAGAGGTATTGGCAGGGTGAGTTGTGTTGAACATACCTCCAGTTGAGCTTTCATAAAAGAATCTCTCATCACTGCATTGCTTGTAATTCTTTCTGTTTGGTCCATTTGAGTCACCGCTTATGACACTAAAGAGCTCGTGTCCGATCTGATTCCCACACTGACCCAACTGTAAGCTTACCACCGACATATCTATAATCTACGGGCTCTGTCTGTCCACATGTCCCATTAAACGCTAAGACAGACGTCTCGCACGCGCTCGTGGCAGCATTATGTACTTACACAACTCCCAAAAGTGTAGCTATAGCAACGTTTATCTTCTAACTCAAAGAGACACATTCCCTGGATGTCAGTTTTACTGTACAGTCAAAACAAAGCCACAGAATACACATTATCAAGTAGCATTAAGTCACTACTACTAAAAAAACTTTTACAAAGTAAAAGAAGAGATGTTGTGCCTACAGTTGAAGGCGGGTGCAGGTTTGCAAGCGTCGGAACTGATGCATGATGGGACAGGGAGTGAAAAACATCTCTACATCCATCAGATGGCGCACAAAACATACTTTCTGTGGGCTCCATTGTTCTACTAATACGTACTATGGTAAAGGTCACGAATGCATGTAAAGTCACATTTCACCACAAAATCAAACTGAAATTAGCTAAATAAAATGTGTTGCATAAAGCACAATATTTGTTTATATTTTTACATTAATTTCATGCCAGCTAAGCACATTTTTCTAAAAATTATTATTTTCTATTTCTCGTAGAGGTGACTTTCCTTATTCTCATTACTGCATTAGATTGCAACAAAATACCATTATAATTTAAATAAGCATTACCCCCATTCTTATTATTGCATTACAATAATAAGAATGTATATATTGTAGTTTTTTATTGTATTTATTTTTATTACAGTGAATTTGAGGAAAAGTAAGATTTTTTTCTTCTTTTTTGATTCAGGGTTACAATTTGGTAACATTGATAAAGTTTGGCATTAAAGATAACGTACAAAAATATTCACAGAGAAAGCTATTCCATTCGTTTGAATTTATTATAATTATTTAACTAAGTGTGTGATGTTGTAAAACATAAAAATAAATACAGTACAATATATATATGCTAAAATTATTTATATATAACAATAATAAGAATATTAAGTATTTATTTTAATTAATTCAATAATTTGTATTACAGTGAATTTGAGAAAGGGTGTGATTTTTTTCGTGTTAATTTTTATTCAGGGTTATTGAAAGATTACTCTATTTGTTTTAATTCATTACTGAATTTAATTTGTTTTAATTAAGTAATATTTAACTATACACACACACACACACACACACACACACACACACACACACACACACACACACACACACACACACACACACACACACACACACACACACACACACACACACACACACACACACACACACACACACACACACACACACACACACACATTACATATGTATATTACATTGTACATTTTTGTATATTTAATTAAATTATTGAACTAAATGTGTGATGTTGTAAAACATACAAATAAATAAATACAATACAGTATATATATATATATATATATATATATATATATATATATATATATATATATTTTTTTTTATTTTATTTTTTTATTATTTTTTTATTATTTGTTATTATTATATACTAAAATAATAATTAAATATATATATATATATATATATATATATATATATATATATATATATATATATATATATATATATATAATATATATATTGTTGTATGTATGTATGTATGTATTTATTGGTCGAGTATTCTGATACTGACAGCTACACATACAGACAGTTTGAAGTCCAGCGTGAGTTTGGTATTTTCCCGCATTCCTCCGCGCGGGGGTGTCAGTTTGCGTCCATGCCGGTCATGGCGACTGTGCGTTCATGTCCATGAGGCGGGAAGCGCGAGCTCCTCACGCGGTTTGAAGTGATCCCGGACGGCGAAATCAACGATGGCTGGCGTTTTCGACATCGATCTGGACCAGCCGGAGGAAAATGTCTCCGATGATGAGCTGGAGGAGGTAACGGACGGACGGTTTTGAAAGTAAACGGCACGCGGGAGTGTTCCACCCCGAGCGGAGTGCAGGCCTGAGGCCCGAGGAATACGCGTCAGGCTGCTTTATGTTATGCTAACATGCTAACACGATTACCGTACAGTGTGCTTTACTAAGTGAATAACTTTGATATTCCGCCTGTCAGCTCACGTGTCAGAGATATCTGCGTTTTACTACATGAAAGGTGTTTCCTATGTACTAGTCGAAGATATGAGCTGGAGATAATAAGGTTGTATGTGGGCATACTACTTGACAGTACTGTACAGTTAGGGCGATTTAAAGGGCTGGACGGTGTGTTCTCTTTCACATAGGATGCTGCAGTGCAGCATACCTTAGATATATAATTTTTTTTTGTATGCATATCGCTTTAAGTTGTCTTTAAGAACTGTCTTATTATATTCACGAGGATCAGTCAATTAGGAGTTGCAATGCCATAGATGGTGCATGCCACCTTATTAGATCTCTGGGAATAGTATTGCGAAATCCGACCCCTTACGTTTTCATGTTCAGACCAGAAGTGCTGCCAACTGTTGCCTCGTAACGTTATCTCTTCGTGCACTGATCATCTCTTCACCCAACACCCAACTGTTCACCATTGCAGTGAATTGAGCTTGTATTGATCATGCATGTAATACTTCTCTTCTGCAGGCTCAGATCAATGACCTTATGGATCAGTGCAGTGGCTTTGAATTGTGAGTATATGTAGGGATTGCAATTAAAAAATAAAATATATACTTAAATCATTAAGTTAATAAAGGTGCATAGACAGATGTCACAAAGTACAACATCATTATTCTAATGCTGATGAGAGGACATTATAATTCACATTATTATTTGTCATTTTTGGTTCGTTCTTATAGTAACATGGACGACTGTGAGAAGATTGAGATATCCGAGGACAATGTGAACCAGGGAACTGAGAACATCCGTCCAGAGTGCTTCGAGCTTCTCCGTGTGTTGGGGAAAGGTGGTTATGGAAAGGTATTGTAACAAGGTTATTATATACCTACTAAAACTTTTAAAAACGTTTAGTTTTGTTAATTGAAATGAAGCTGAAATAAAATGCAATAGAGAGAAATTAACGAAACATTTGATATTTTGCCTGGAAATAAAAACTAAAACTGAAATAAAACAAATTGAACCTACATTTTAATATTTAAAAAGAACGAAAGCCTTATAGACCCTTTTCACGTTTCCAAATTTCTCAGAGCGCAAGTCGTCATAGTTGGGTTAACTTTTATCGCGGCAAATGAGAGAATACATTAAATATATTTGTTGTGTCCCATTTTGCTCAGATAGCAAAAGAAAAACACAACAATAGTGATTTCACAACTTTCAAAGAGAGGGAAAAACTGAGTGAGATTGATAACAGCAGTGAAAAGAGAGAAAGATGTTATTTTAGCCATAGACGCTGTATTAGAAACACCCTCACAGCAGCGGTAAGTAGTTTTTTTGTAATTTGATGCAAAAGTAATATAATACAAACTATTAGTGTTATAAATGTACATGCATTTAAAAAAAAATGAAAATACAAAAAACGTTGCAGGATTTACGATATTGATGACCGTTAAAACGCGCCATCACAGTCTGTGAAAAGGCTCCATTAAATGACACAAGCACGTTATAAAATATAAAAATTAAACAAATTAAAATGAAAGGATATGCTTGAAAATAGCTATTTTTAAAAATATGCACATAACATTTTCGATGTATTTCTTTTTTAATAGGTTTTCCAGGTCCGGAAAGTATCCGGTGCAGCGTCAGGAAAAATATTTGCAATGAAAGTCTTAAAAAAGGTAAAGCAAATTCCTTCCATTTGAATGCAGAAAATTAACATTTGTCTCGATGCCTCAATGTCACCTCGTTCTCCTTCTCGTAGGCTATGATTGTACGCAATGCCAAGGACACAGCGCATACTAAAGCGGAGCGGAACATCTTAGAGGAAGTCAAGCATCCTTTCATCGTTGATCTAATCTATGCCTTTCAGACGGGCGGCAAGCTTTACCTCATCCTTGAATACCTAAGTGGTTTGTGAATCAAGAACAACCTTTGTCTCGTAGAGATAGATTACTTCTCATTCTTTCCACTCCCCTCCTGTTGCTGCGGAGTCGCTGAAGAATATATTCCGCCATTGGTGGCATTCCTTCTTTGAATGTCTTGTTTTGTTTTTTTGCATAGAGGGATTTTATTGATTGTTGAAATTTTAAATATGTTAATGTAAAACAGCACTTTTACAGTGCGATCTTGTGTTGAAATCTAATGTGGTAAAGCTTTACTATCAGTCCCATCTCTCTGTCTGCTCTTAAAACTGATGTTTGTGGTAAAAACGTTTTTCTTTTGCAGGTGGGGAGCTTTTTATGCAGCTTGAGCGAGAAGGGATTTTCATGGAGGACACAGCCTGGTGAGAGAAGCCGATTTGTTTGGTTTTTTGACTTAAATGAACTTCCTATGTTAAAATGTAGCATTTAAACCCATACAGGCCTGGTTTCACAGACAAGGCTTAGATTAAACCAGGATTAGGCCTTAGTTTAATTAGGACATTTAAGTAGGTTTTATAAACCTGCCTTAGAAAAAAACATTACGGTGTGCATCTTTAGACAAAACGATGGCACTGACATATTTTTAAGGGTACGTAACACACACAGTTTCTGCCAGTCTCATGTTAATCTTGAGTACCTACAGTATAGAGTAGTATCTTAGAGGAGTCTTTAGTTTATCATATTTATAAAAAGACAGATATACGCTATAATGATTCTTTCCGAAAACTGCCGAACTCTGCAACTTTTCTGAACTTTTCCCAACTGCCGCTTTTTTTTTAAAACTGCTGAAGTCGTGCAGTGGGCGGAGCTAAAGAGTCACGAGTGCACATACACACACACACAATACATCATGGCATTATCCCTGGATAACTTTGATCCACTATACGTTTGTGTAGTTTACATGTATTTGCACTAACTCGCAGATTGCCTACAAAACAGACATTTGAAGAAGTTTCACTCACCGCCTGCGGTTTTGACTCATGAGTGGGAACAAATAAACACACTTGCAGAACTCTGTTGCTGCTCCGGAAAAACAAACTGCATCCACTGTTTCCTTAACACTGGGTTCTTTGGGAAACTGAACAAGGCTATCTTTCCCTCACAACCAAAAACACACTTCTTTAGTGATGTTGTTGATTTCGTGGTCTAAAAACTTCCGTAACCGGACGAAGCTCACTGATGGGCGCGCTCTTGCTCTCACTCTGGTTGATGTGCGCATGCGCTCATCCGGGAGAAGTGCCCATACAAGGAATTCCGCTCTTTATGATGTCATACAGGCCCATACTCAGGCCCATAAAACTTTCCGAAACTTGGAGTGTATTTGGCACAGAAATACCCCCCCTTAATATATGTCAGTTCACATTGCTTTCAGTTTAAAGGGCTCAAACATGCATTTTAGTCTAGGACTAGGCCTTGTCTATGAAATCGGAGAATAGTGTTTTATTGAAGATTAATTTTTAAAACAATTTACAAGGAAACATGAACAGATACATGCATACAGTAAGCCTTACATTTAACATGATGAGATGAACAAAGATAATCAGATTGATGAGGGGTCTTTACATGCAGCTTTTACTTGGCTGAAATCTCCATGGCTCTCGGGCACCTGCATCAGAAAGGCATCATCTACAGAGATCTCAAACCTGAGAACATCATGCTCAATAACCAAGGTTTGGCCTCTTCATTTTGTAATTTTGAAAGGAGTAACTTGACAATAGAAGAACTGACATTTTTTTTAATTTTAATATTCTGTTTTCGTTCTTATCACAGGACATGTAAAACTGACTGATTTCGGGCTGTGTAAGGAGTCTATTCATGACGGCACAGTGACCCACACTTTCTGCGGCACAATTGAGTACATGTGAGAGACATTTAAAGAAGCCCTTAACATTCTTGTAATGTCTGAGTGGCTAATTTCCTGTTTTGCATTGCCTGACATGCCTGTGTGACATGCATTTAGATGAATTCTACGGTAGCATGAGAAGTTCCTTATAATTTCAGGGCTCCGGAGATCCTCATGAGAAGCGGACACAATCGGGCTGTTGACTGGTGGAGTCTGGGGGCTTTGATGTATGACATGTTAACAGGAGCAGTGAGTATACGTGTCCTGTGAATGTGCCCTAGTGCACCACTAGCTTGCAATAATGTAATTGTTTTTCATGTTTACATTCTTGAATTTATGTTCCAGAATTAATGTCAACAATCAATTAGTGAGCTTGGCTTGTTTTTATATATATATATATATATATATATATATATATATATATATATATATATATATATATATATATATATATATATATATATATATATATATATATATATATATATATATATATATATATATATATATATATATATATATATATATCTCATCCTTTCATTTTTTAAAAAATTGTGTTTTCAAGTAAATTGTGTGAAAAATACTGGGGTTTTTTTTACACGCGAAACATGAACACGATATATTGCACACTGTAAACACAATCAAAGCTTCAAAAACACATGAAAAATGGGACCTTTAAAAATACATTTAAAAAGTTGAACTCAAAGACAGGTTGTTCAGAGCTTCCTTAAAAGTACACTTACCTTTGGCCCTCTAACGGATAAGCAAATCTGCATGTATTTTGCCGAAGTACATTGTTTTGGTTGTGCTTCGGCTCTGTGTCTGTGCGGATGAATATGGTTCTTTCTCATAACTTAAAGAAAAAGAGATCCTACTTCTCTTAAACATTCACTACTAGGCATAAGAGATATAACTAAAGATCTCAGGCTGACTAGCTGAAGATGTTACTGTAGGTTTACACATTGATAGACACGGTACTTCCTTGAAAATAAATTCCAGCACAGTGCTACAACAACCTTAATGAAATGACCTTTTACAGTAGCTGATGCTTTAGAATGAACTCTGTTAGAGAGCTACATTTGGCAATTTATTTGTTTAATAAAATACTTTACTCACCTGTTGAGTAATAAAAACAGCATCTCTGCATCGCTTTTACAACATTTTATATCCTTCCGTTCTCGCCATCTCTGAAAAGCCAAACTTATGTTGATTCTTGTTTTATTATGGGTTTTGCTGCTTTCTCTTTTTGCCAGGAGACTCTCCTCTTCTGTTTTTTTTTTTTTTTAGGTGATTTCACCACAGGTTGACATGGAGCAGCTTAATCTCAAACCTTTCTCGTTTGTTGTAAAAACAAACCTATGCCACTCCCACACCATACATGTCAAAGTGGCCGGAGCAACTTTTCTCTATTTATGACGAGATGCTTGTGCGAGTGACATGTATCCGATTTCCCGCGAAAAACATCCCAACAGATCTAGCATAAAAACAATTATAATAGCCTTACCATATTGGATTAGGGTTATTTAAAAGTATACCTTTTTAAGTGTGATTAGTTGACTAGTTGTTTAGGCAACACATCAGCGAATCCGCTATGGGGGTGCAAGGGTTGGTAGGGGATCAGTGAATTATTAATATTATTATTTTTACAAAATATATTTCTGTCAAAGTTGATGTGTGCGTTTAAGATATTAATAAATAATGTTAACAATGTTTTCTGTTCACCTTAACAAAATTGAATAAATTCTTGTTTCTAAAGACTGCTCAGAAATACATTAATTTTTATTTATTATTTTTATGCATTTTATAATTTTTTTATTGTTTATTTTCCTCAATTTATTTTTCTAAATATTTAGATATTTTTGTAATAAAATCTGTATCAGATTCACATGCACTGTCAGCTGAAAAAATATTTTCAATGTAGTATTTTAACAGTTTTATTAAAATGACAATGTAAAAGTCAGTTGTCTAATGTTCAAACCAAACATTTTATTTTGTTGTTAAATTCCCCTTACAAGGAGATCATTGTATTTGGGGTCCTTAGCATTCAAATTTGGAAAACCCTAGGTCTAGTTAAGTTTACCTACTTAAAATGGGTTGTTTATATTTGACTGACATGGATGTTTTTTGCCTTTCTAGCCCCCCTTCACAGGAGAGAACCGGAAGAAAACCATTGACAAAATTCTTAAATGCAAACTGAACCTCCCACCCTACCTCACACAAGAAGCCAGGGACCTTCTCAAAAGGGTAGGCTAACATTTATTTATTTTATTTTTTTCAGTAAACATTTTTTTTTTGTAATGATTTTTTAATTTGTGTTCAGCTACTTAAAAGAAGTGCCTCATCTCGACTTGGGGCTGGACCTGGAGATGCAACAGAAGTACAGGTCTGTTTACAGCTCTTATATCTAGCAATGTCAATGTTCATTTCAACCCTTTTAAGCCTGATATATGAAACTGTGTAAAATATATATATATATCAACACTAGATTCAACGTGTTGTTACAGGAAGAGTGCCATTCTGTTTAGCATGTAACAAGTTCACTTGCTTTTGTGTTAGGGCTGCACGATTTGGGTAAAATATCTAATTGCCGTTATTCTAGTTAAAATTGCAAAAAGAGTTTTATCGACGTATGTATGGTGCTTATATATTATGACTAATCATAATTATAATTATGATTATTATTATTGCTTATAATAATATATATATATATAAAAATTTCCACTGTGTGGAAAAAACTCCTGTACACTGGAGAAAAACATGTATATGACAATATGGATGGTCATTTACATTTATTTAGAGAATTATTATTTTTCCTATTTTTTTTTACACAAAATAGGATGGCGTGAGCACTGCTAGGTGTTAAACACACTCATGTTTCATTCATACTGGAGGCCAGAGGGCGCCCTCGAGCAGAAACGCCACATTTGCCTCAGAGAGAAGTAATATAGTGGCGATGTGAAGCTAGCGCTGTGTAGCTGAATTAAAAGAAGATGGAGACACTTTCATTAAACATGAAGACACAGAATATATGGTGTATTTGAGTTCAAGCGACTCAAACTTTTTTACTACTGATCACAGAGCCGCTCTTCACTGACACGCTGGTCATATATTTCATTATCGCAGCTTTGACGCTTTCATAATCGTACATAAACCAAATTGCGATTGCGGGTTCGATTTCGATTAATGGTGCAGCCCTAATTTGCGTCTTTTTGTGCAGATGCAAGTTCTAATGTTATGTTGATGTTGTTTATATAGGATACCTGATTAATATCATATAGGATGTGTCTTATAGAACGAGCTTCCGCTTACTGGTGTTCATTCACTCTTCATCTTCACCTATATTCCTTTTATATGCTTCTTTTTTGAAAACATTGCATTATTCATAATCTAGCAGTTACTTTTCTAGTCATATCTTCATTTTTTGCTATTTTTATTCGTCAACATTAATTTTTTTAACTGTTTTAATTAAAATATTTTTGCCATGATGGCCCCGCCCCGTCCCCCGAAAACTTGAGTACTCATTTGAGACTTATTAGTAATCTAAATGAAACCATGCCCACCCTTGTTTTAATCATGTTGATCATTAGAGGCCTTCATAAATGTGCATATCAAATGTGATACAGTAGGATTTATAGGGGGCGTTTAACTGTGATTTTTTTTTAAAAATTTGCTTCAATTTGTCTCCTAGACTCATCCCTTCTTCCGACATGTTAATTGGGACGACCTTCTCGCGCGTAAAGTAGAACCACCATTCAAGCCTTTCTTGGTAACTATTGCCACTTTTTGTGGTACTTAAGAGTTAATGGAGTATGTATGAATATCTAATGACTCATTTCGACAGCAATCTGCTGAGGATGTAAGCCAGTTTGATTCAAAGTTCACCAGCCAGACTCCCGTTGACAGTCCTGATGACTCCACACTGAGCGAAAGTGCAAATCAGGTCTTTTTGGTAAGGCAGCTAATCATGATTTTACTGTCTTCTATGGAAGCTTGTTTCTGCCATGGAGTAAAATGGTTATTGTGACTTTTTATCTTGCAATTCATACTTTGTATATCAGATTTGTGGAAATTAGTTTATAGCTCGCAATTGAGTTGAGAAAATTGTTTTTATTTTGTTGCAGCAATAAGCTTGCTTAGTCATCTTTGCCTGTGCTTTTCTTATCTTTTCATTCTTACAGGGTTTTACCTATGTAGCTCCATCGGTTTTGGAAAATTTAAAGGAGAAGTTCTCATTTGAGCCAAAAATTCGTTCACCTCGCCGTTTTTTGGGAAGCCCTCGAACGCCTATCAGGTAATCAGATATATATATATATAAATTTTTTAACTTATAAATAGGGATGTGCGATATTGACAAATTATATCTCTTTTTCTGGGTTTTCATAGATAAGAATAATTAAACCATATATTATGAGGATTTTTACCTTTTTACATTTTTATGCCATTACGTCATCTGTGTCAAATTCTTACATTTAATCAAACATTCAGTTCTAATAATAAGAAACAATAGGGCTGTTACCAATCAAATTAAACATGTTTTTGATGTTTTAAACATGAACATTGAATATTGATATTTGAAATGATTTAAAACATGAAAAGACACTTGGCAGCAAGTCACTGTTAATGAGCGAGTCATTCATTCAAAAAGCAGATTCATTCTGTAAGGAAACACCCTCCATGTGTTGCTTAGAGACACACAACAGTGCTGTGGCTTTGTTTTGAACAATTTTTGTTGGCGAAACAGGCAATATCGTTTCTAAAATGTAAGTAACTTAATATTAACTTCTTGTTTATAATCAATATTACATTTGTTTTCATGCTGATATCTGGAGAAAAACAACACTCTTTGTGCGATATTGATTAACTATATTAAAGGGTTAGTTCACCCAAAAAATGTAATTCTAATTATTTCATTATTTACGTCATTATTTACTCACCCTCATGTTGTTCCAAACCCGTAAGACCTTCGTTCGTCTTCGGGAACACAAATGAAGATATTTTTGGTGAAATCCGAGAGCTCTCTGACCCCTCCATAGACTGCTATTTAATTACCACTTTCAAGGCCCAGAAAGGTAGTAAAGGCATCAGCTGTGTCCCAATTGACCCACTTCTGCACTATGTACTCAACAGTGTAGTGTATGAACTTTACAGGGTTTTGTCATTCAACATCAGAATCTGGTAGTGCCTCCCCCTCCACTACGTAACATAAAGCTGCGACAGTTGAGTGCATGAAGTGTCCAACATTCCAGTTTTTTTCCGTTAATTTAGTGCATCATCCGGGTATTTAAAGTGCACTTTTTCTTTTTATGAATTTTCAGTGTGTACACACTACTTACACTATTTATACTCAAAAACGTTATAGAATAGTGCATGAGTATGTGAATTGGGACGCTCCTATCATCTTTGAGGGTGAGTAATTAATGACAGAATTTAAATTTTTTGGTGAACTAACCCTTTGAATTATATAAAGGGGCATACAGGGGCATTTTTAACCTTGAATTTTGGGGACATTTTAGCATTCGAATAGACTAAATCACTTAGTGAAAGCATTAGCGCACTAGTCTAACCTACTAAACTACACGTAGTGTATGCGTACACTCTCTGGGTGTGAGGGACATACTCTATAATGTCAGATCGCACATCGTTAAAACAATTACGATATTATTGCATACGATATGTATTAGGGCTGCACAATATATCGAAATATCGCAAATGTACATATTGCAACGGCACGCAATATCTGAATGATTTTAATAGGCTACTTCATGAAAAAGTGTACGTTTTTGGTCAAAGCATATACCAGAGAATAGACTGGGCACACGACTGTTACTTATGTGACTTGCTTGACGTTAAAAAGAGTTATTAAATGCTATAACTTGGGAAAAATAACTCCTTGCAGTCTCGTGCTGCCTGACACACACCGAAACATGCGCACAAGCCGCCTCTCAGAAAGCATGAGATCCCTTCAGTTCTGTTTCGTGTCTTGTTACACACTCGAACTGTCAAACACACACACATTTATGTCAAAATGGCTGTCTTGATGAGTATTCATGTAAACGCAGTGGGTTATGCTTTAAGTAAATGATATCACTTGGGGAAAGAAACCGAATGTGTGTCAATAGGATCAGTGCATTAGGTCTGTTTGTGACATTAATTTTTACTAAAACACTGATGGTCACTTTCAGAAGTTGTAGCGATGCTTTCTTTTCCTAGAAACAATGTGAAACACATAAATGTATCATTCTCAGTTTTTTAAAAATATATACTTTTAAACTGATTTTACACACTAATAGCAATGTCTTATCGAATATCGCATTATTTAACAATGTATTGCATATCGCATTTTTCTTCAATATCGCACAGCCCTAATATATATATATCGCACATCTCTACTTATAAATGTAACAATTAAACAAAACAAATAATCAGATTAAATTTTTAACCTTGCGTTCTTCTGTCTTTCAGCCCGATTAAGTTCTCAGGAGATTGTTGGCCACGAGGTCCCCCCTTGCCCGAACCTTCCTCCCTCCAGTCCCCCACAGAGCTCGCTATGGAGGTCTCCACCACGGATCAGATGGATGTCCAGGCTGGTTCCGAGGCCACCGCTCCTCTTCCCATCAGGCAACCCGCTGGCTCCAACGTGGGCCAGTTTAAGCAGCAGGCCTACCCCGTCATCTCCAAAAGGCCAGAGCATCTACGTATGAACCTATGACCATTAGTCCGACTTAGAGTTTTCCTTTGCTTTCTCTATTTCTTTTATATGGACACTTGGGGAGAAGAAAGCTCCCCACCATCACTTCCATCTGCTAAATACTGTCCTTCACATCTGATGAGCATGTGTCTTTCACTGAGTTTGAGAAACTGTTACAGTTCCTCACATCCCAAAAACAAAAAACTCATTCTTAGATGATTCCTGTCATTACATATCAAATGGATTATCAGGATTCTTTTGGATTATCAACTTTTTTTTTACATGATTTTACCATAAAAGGAACACACAAAAAAAACAATCACAAAAAAAAGACACTATTTGCAAATGTGCAGATAAGTAAATGGTCCCGTCAAGATGATCAAGTGATGTTGAGGAATTGCTTCCAATGGGATGCTTTAAGTTTTTACAGTATTTCCGAGGAAAGTTAAATTGCTTTCCAGCTGTTAATGAATTGTACAAATCATTGTGGATCGCAAAATGAGATGCATTTGTGGGAGTTTCACCCAGTGGAGGTTCGCAACCTGACTGAAGTCTTACACGTTTTTAAATGAGTGTATCCCACAGTGCTGTATAGATGATGGATAAATACACGAGCCTCAATAAAAACAAATACGTTGACTTTTGAAACTTTATTACATGCTGGGGCGTCAAATTAGTTGAATTGGTGAGTTTGTAAGATCTCTGCGGTTACCAACAGAGGTAATGATGTCCATTACAAGATGTTGGGTTGTAAGATTTTTTTTTAAATGTTAAAAAGTGTCTTATGCTCAGCAAGGCTGCATTCCTTTGATCAAACATACAGTAAAAACAGTGCTATTGTGCAATATTACAATATAAAATAACCGTTTTCTATTTTAATGGTTTGTTTTTATTCCTGTGATGGCAGCGCTGAATTTTCAGCTTTATTACTCCAGTGTCACATGATCCTTTGATGATATGCTCCTCGGAAAGCATTTTTTCCATTGTTGCTTTAGAAACATTAGAACGTTTAAAAAATAAAACAGCATTTATTAGAAATTGAAGTCATGTAACATTACCACAAATGTCATTTTTTTGATCAATGTAATGCTTACTTGCTGAATCAATTTCTTTAAAAAAACAAAACAAACCTTGTCTACCCCAGTTTTGTAAGGTAGTATGCAAAAGACACAGACGCACTCATATTATTTTTCTTATTTGGGGGGTGAAAATAAGTTTTCTGACACATCCGGACACATGAAATCATTAGTTATCATGAACTAACAATGACACGTGCTTTAACCTACATTAATAAATGCTTGCATTTCTACATCTTAAAGTTGTATAAATTAACAGTTATTTAAATGCATTATGAATGGACATGGACATAATTTTTTTATAAATAAGCATTAACCTGCATTAATGCAATTTGTTTCATTTTTAGTTCATGATGCCTAATGAGTTAATTGTACAGTGTTACAGAAATTTACATAAAAAGATTTTGTAGATCAGTCAGTGGTTCTCAACCTTTTTGACTTTAAGGCTCCCCATTGTCCATAACAATTTTCAAAGTCCCCTTGACTTTTCCAGTTTTTCATGATTAAAGCTGCAGTCCGTAACTTTTTAGCCCCACCTTAGCCCCATTCACAACGGTACGCTTGTAATAATGTGTTCTAATTTTCAGTACTGGTGGATTTCCGTGGAAAATTCAACCATGTCTTTGCCATTGCGTCACGTCTGTATACATAAAGGAAGAGTCCAGCTATAGTAGGCTATATCGCATGTGAGGATGCTGCAAGTGGCGGATCATTTATAGTCTTTTCTCACAGCAGCTGGAATAATGAAATGGATTGTAATCCAGATGGGACCGAACGACAATCATCAGTGACAACTGGAGATTCACCCATAGTCAAAAGTGAACTGTTGGACTGTACGGAAATTGAAATATGGTAGCGCTAATACACACTAAATACATGTAGCCACTCAATGCTGATGTCAGCATTAACAAGTTGAGAACACTAAATGTACGGACTGCAGCTTTAATTAGATATGGATTTTTTCTTTTCTTTATAAATACTGACAATTTCACCTGATAAAATAATTTAGAACTTTTTACATTTAGGAAAATGTATGTCTAGTAAAAATTCCTTCGGGATTAGTAATTAACATGATTTATCCAGGTCTAGAAATCACACTTTTAAAATAAGGTTTTCCCATATATCCAGGTTTTCTGAGACCTTCAAAGAAAAGGGAAAGAAAATACTTGTTAAGGGGGTGAATTAAAATATGAAATCTCTATTTATTAGTTTTAATGTCTGTTTTGTCTTATTTGAAGGAATCTTGAGTCTCTTATTTTCGCAGCGATGGCATAGAAGAACCATTTTTGGCTCCCCAAAGAACCTTTCAGTGAACAGTTCCTAAAAGAACCATTTCTTCTTACTGTGTTTTAATGTGTAGAACATTTTTAAAATCTTAAGAACCATTTTCCTCTTTGGAATGGAAACATTCCGTGGATATTAAAGGTTCTTCATGGAACCATCACTGCAAGAACCTTTATTTTTAAGAGTCTTGAGGCCCTCTGGTTGTGAACCACTGGTGTAGATTTTCCCGATCCTCCCAGCAACACAACCGGATTCTGCCTTTTCGAATACAAATGAGCAATAACTGATCATAATGACATTTAGTTGATGTAAATCATTTATGAACACTCATGCAGATGGAGCGATACGCTTCAACATTTTTTTCCCCCTCAGGATGGAGCTCTTGCGCAATATGCCTATGAATTGTCCATAAGGGAGAACTTGAATACTGCTTTTATATAGTGCAATATAATGCCAGGAAAAACTTTTGTATCGAGTCAACCGAGAGTACACTTTAAAAAATGACCTGGTGGAAACACTCTCTAATAGCCATATCTGTGTGTTTGGAGGGGTGTATGGAGGAATGGGCACAAAGGCCTACTGTACATCACTTCTGTGCTCTTGTTAGTTATCAGAATAATCCTCACTATACATCACTGTCCAGCTGGACAGGATTCAGATAGCACTGCAGGATCAATGAGTTCTGGGAAAAAAAGTGGCACAGTTTACCCGGATTCACCCTTTATATTCTGTTATGTTCAGTGAAATGTGTGCTTTAAATATTGTAGAGGAGAATTATTGGTTGTGTACGCAAAATGTGTATTTAAATCTTGTCTGTTGTTTAGAGGAAGTGCAATCTGGGGAGAACAATTATGGTATTTGCATATGGTCATCTCATCTGCGTTTTTTTTTTTTTTTCAGGGGATTCCCTAAAATTTATGGCATAACGGAAATAACTGTCTGTTTCTGAGGAACATCAGTTGTAGAAGGACTAACAGTTTTAACAGCACTGGATGATTCATCCATGTTCAAATAGGCAGCTGTGGCTGTTTGAACTCCTGTTGCTTTCAGAGTTATGATGTCCGACTCGTTTTTATAATGTTCACTGGCATTTTGTTCAACAATTTAATTTAGAATTTAAATATATGTACAATCTTAAAAATTATGGTTCTTGGGTGTGGTGTATGGTTCCAGGAAGAACGTTTAATATCCGAAGAACCTTTCCATTGCACAGAAATGTTCTTTGTAGCGCAGAAATGTTCTTTAGACGATAAAATGATTAGAAAATGTTTTCTCTTCAGGGACCCAAAACAGTTCTTCTATGGCATTGCCGTGAAAACCCCTTTTTGGTTAATCCTGGCACCTTTATTTTAAAGGGTGTATATATTTATAAAAATTATAATATACCAGTCAAAAGTTTGGAAGTATTACTATTTTTAATGTTTTTTAAAATAAGTCTCTTATGCTCATCAAGCCTGCATTTGTTTGATCAAAAATACAGAAAAAAACTAATATTGTGAAATATTATTATAATTTAAAATAATGGTTTTCTATTTTAATATACTTAAAAATATATAGTTTATTTCTGTGATTCAAAGCTGAATTTTCACCAGTCTGTACTCCAGTCTTCAGTGTCACATGATCCTTCAGAAATTATTCTAATATGCTGATTTATTAATGTTGAAAACAGCTGCTTAATATTTTAATAACCTGTGATACTTTTTCATGATTCTTTGATGAATAAAAAGTATAAAAAAGAACAGCATTCATTTAAAATAGAAATCATTTGTATCAATATACACTACCGTTACTGTAAAAAAAAAATGCTTTTTATCAGTAAGGATGTGTTAAATTGATAAAAAGTGGTAGTAAAGATTTCTATTGTTAGAAAAGATTTTTAGATGTTTTTTGAGCTGCAAATCCGCATATTAGAATGATTCCTGAAGGATCATGTGACGCTGAAGACATAAATAATTTAAATTGTAATATAGGTTACAGTAGTAGTCTATTTCACAATATAACTGATTTTAAATCCAACATCCTTGGTGAGCACTTTCAAAAACACTCGATCTTAATTATTCCCAATTTTTGACTATATCACCCTATTAATGTAATGTAGTTTCAAGAATGTTAGCCAGAATTACCATCTTTTATTCACTGTCATGTGTGTGGGGAAAATGCAGAGAGAGTGAATGGTGCCTGAAGTTGTCACGTGCACTGTCTCTCAGGGCGCTGCAGGGATCGGTATGACCTCTAGAGGGCGACAGAACGCCAAACGCGGTGCATCATCTGAGGCGGAGATGACGAGGAAGAAGCTGTCAAAACACTGCAAGGCCGAACGAGTCGGCGTTTAAACATGAATTGGTTAGGCTCCAAATTTGCACCTTACATCTTCCGCCTATGCTGTTAAGGTAAGTTCGTTTTGATTCGGGAATGTTTCACTGTACTACCACATATTACATATTTTAACTATTACGAAACGTCAGCTTGATAGGCTAACTTTACCTATCAAAACATACAGCAGCGGCATTAACGTTATATGCAAATGTAAACTAATCTAATCTTTTCAGTTTTAATAATTTCAACTATATAGCTGCACTCAACTGTTTTTTTTTTTTTTTGTATCAAATCGCTGATCATTAGACGTCCCTTACAAACAATTGTCATGGTAACTAACGTATAGTTAAAGGTTCGGCTACCTGCTGTAAAAACCATGCTAAATTATATAATATTATATTAAAGTAAATATTATATTATTAACCTTTAATGATGACAGCGGTGGCTACTGCCTAGTGAACAAGTTTTATTGTAGTAACGTGTGACTCCCAATGTTAAGACTACTGATCAATTTAGTTTTTACATAAACTGATTCTTAAAGGGATAGTTCACCCAAATTTTTTAATTTCCCCATGATTTACGCACCCTCAAGTCATCCTAGGTGTATATGACTTTCTTCTTTCAGACGGACACAAACGGAGTTATATTATACAATGTCCTGGCTCTTCTAGTCTTTATAATGGAAGTGAATGGGGGTCGAGATTTTGGAGCCCCAAAAAAGCACAATCATCCATCTTAAAAGCACTCCACATGGCTTTAGGGGGTTAATAAAGGCCTTCTGAAGTGAATCAATGTTCTTGTGTAAGAAAAATATTCATATTTAAAATTTTAAAAACTAAAATAACTAGCGATTTAAAGCGAAAGAGTGACCCCTGATCTGTCCATGACATATTGACGAACACGGAAGCGCAGAGAATAGGGCAAAATACGGTCACAAATTAGAAGTCTAAAACGAGAATTTTTGAAGAGAAATGTCGAATGATTTGGATATAAGAGAAGAGGAGCTTGAGTTTGTTGCCCTGGCCTATTTAAGGCTTACGCTACTCCAACGCCCTACGTCATACATCGCGTTAGGGGTTAATCTGTTGGCGTAAGTCGACTGCTGGAAGCTAGTTATTTTACTTTATAAAGTTTTAAATCCAGATAATTTTCTTACTAAAACCCATCATTTTGTTTCAGAACAACTTTATTAACCCCCTGGAGTCGTATGGATTACTTTTATGATGGATGAATGCACTTTTTTGGACCAAAATCAGGACCGCCATTCATTGCCATTATAAAGCTCGGAAGAGCAATGATATATTTTTATATAAATATTTAAGATTATGTTTGTCTGAGAGAAGAAAGTCATATACACTTAAGATTGCTTGAGGGTGAGTAAATCATGGGATATTTTTAATTTTTCTAGCCCTTTAAAGAGACAATTTTCACCTAAAAATGAAAAATTCTGTCATTGTTTACTTTACCCTCATTTTGTTCCGAAAATTATTGACTTTCTTTCTTTTGTGGAAGAATGAGATATTTTAAAAATGTTTTGTTGTTCGTATAATGGAAGTCTTTGAGTATTTGACTGCACACTTGACTATAATTGTAGAATGTGTGTTATTTTGCTATACTTTTGTAAAAACTTAACTTAAAAATGGTCTGTTTTTCCATTTTCCCTTACAGGTGCATGTAAATATCTGCCATGTCTCAGCCTGAGCTTCTCAACCCAAGCCCCTGGGGCTTGTCTGAGTTTTTGGTCCAGAAGAGGCTTCTTGGTTTTGGGGCACTGCTGGCCTGGATGGTCTTGTTCCACCTGCTGGTCAACGTGTGGCTCCTCTGTGTCTTCACAAGCCTCTTAGTGGTCTTAGGTGGTTGGCTGGGTTCCAAGGCTGTCCTGGACTCGGACAGCGTTTTTCATCTGGAGCGTTTTTTTAAGCTGGAGGAGATCCCACATAGTGCCGAGAATGAGCAACAACTGGAAGGTGAAATCCAGAAGACAGTTGGCAAGATCATACGTGACTTTGTCACCTCGTGGTACGCCACAGTTTCCAGAGAACAGGAGTTTGAGGATGAGGTGCACAATGCCATGATCTCCATGGCGATGGAGCTCAAGGGTCGAGCGGCAAGGGTCGACAGAAAAACTTTATCCCAGAGGGTGTTAGATCTATCTGGATGCCACCTTCAGTGCTACTTGAGTGCCAAGGAAAGACAAAAGGTGGAAAAAGATGGAGCTCTTTGGGAGACGTACAGCAAACTCTGCCCACCTCATCCTGCTCTTCAGAGCTCTGCTGTCGAGGTGAATTACGTACGGGCCATTGTAGATCTCCTTCTACATGTTCTTGTACCTCCTCCACATTTAGAAACCCGAACAGGTCGATTTGTGGTGGGCGAACTTATCACATGCAACGTTCTTCTGCCTTTAATTACAAAACTGTCCGACCCAGACTGGCTAAACATGTTAATAGTAAGCATCTTCACTAAATCCAGCGAACCAGCCCTAGAACCAGAACCAGCAGAACTTCAGGCTCCACCTCAAGTTGTATATACTCAAGAAAACGCACCACAAGAACTTAAGGTTCCTTGCGTTCTGACCCTAAAAGTCACCCCAGAGATGCCCACAGTAACGGAGGCCCCAACGCCAGAACTTGCAGCTTATGATGTCATTGATTCCACTGAGCTTTATTCTCCACACAACCTGGAGGAAGACGAACCACGGCTGACAAAACCGTTTCCGTTGGGTTTTAGCCCCAGAGATTATCTGCGACTCGGCAAGCCCAATCCGTTCTATCAAGAAACAGACTCTGATTTGGAATCTCCTGTGACGGACTTCAAGCGGAGCTCTCTGGAATCGCTGGTCCTGATCGGCACAGAGGAGACCCTTTCGGAAAGATTTACCAATTGCACCACTCCAGTCGACACTGCGTTAGATCTCGAGGATGAACTTCCAACTTACACCAATTCAACAGAGAAAGAGCTATCAGTACATTCCACCTGTGCGCCCGAGGAAGAGTCATCAAGCTTTTGCGCTCTTCAGCCGTTGGAGAAAAGTGTAGACCACCATGGCCTGGTGAACCCCAGTGAGCTGGCTTTGACTGTGCCCATCCAGGCCTCTTCACCAGCTGGGATGGCACTAGCACCTTTCAACTTTGAGCCCCTTAGCAGCCCAGAGGGTCCGGTCATTATCCAGAACCTCCGCATCACTGGTACCATCACTGCCAAGGAGCACAGAGGCACTGGCTCACATCCCTACACGCTCTACACTGTAAAGGTAAATTAGCGCTCTTTTACTCTGCAAGAGGTTTAAAATGTTACCAATATTGGCTTGTATTAGATATTTAGGGCCAGATTTAATAACCGCTTGCGTCAGCAAAACCCTCTTTTGGCATTAAAAACTACTGTGTGGATTTACTCACGCAGTGAAAAATGAGCGATGAAAAGGCATGGACACAGTTGTTTTTGCTGCTGACATTATTACATATGCATTTGTAAAAATGTAAGGGAGGAGAGTATTTAAAGGTCCATTGTGTAATATTTATGAGGATCTATCGACCAAAATAACCAATATAATATACATAACTATGTTTTCAGTTATGTATAAAGACCTTACATAATAAACCAATATGTTTTTTTATTACCTTAGAATGAGCCATTCCGATCTACATACGAGGGATGTTATGATACCAAAATTCCAGTATTCGGTACCAATACCATAAAATATTTACGGTTCTCTATACCAATTTCGGTACCACAGCAAAAAGTAGGCCTAAATGGACAAGCTGCTCGACAAGGCGCTAGCTACTCTCTGCTGTCTCAGACAATGACATCTTTGTCCTGTGTCGGCCACCGTAGCTTCAAAATGGAGGGGTGAGTGGTGGGCGGTTGCAATTCACAACCTCACTGCTAAATTCTGCTAAAATTTACACACTGACCCTTTAAATGAATCATGCAAGGTGATTTGCTTAGGTTTACTGCCCAAAAAAAGCTAATCTTAAACATGATGCTAACTGATAGATTGCATTGGTCATTATGGAAATGATCCGGCTGCGTCTGTGTTCTTTAATTTGCACGTCGGCAGTAGATCACACGCAGAACTTTCCACTTCCATCAGCTTTTTTTTTTGAATTGTGCTCTCACGTTAATTTGCCCTGTTTAGTAAATCTGCCCTTAATTGTTAATGCTCATTTCTTCTAATTTTACATTCATAGTCCGTTTGCTGTCATCTAATGCTCACTCAGTTTATCTTTATCGGCCATGACAGACAGATAAGACAAAATTATTAGCACTTTATGAGCTCATTTTAGGGAAAATCACTCTATTCATGAAAATCTCCAGTTCTGTAAAGCAGTGACTAGGGGACGGAGTTTGGCAAAAAGTCATTACAATGTTTACTTGATAGTGATGGTGTGTTTGTCTTGCAGTATGAGACAGCCGTGGACTCAGATAATCCAGAATCTTTGCAGCCCTTGGCCTATCACACTGTCAACCGACGATACAGCGAATTCCTCAACCTTCAGACCCGTTTGGAGGAGAAACCAGAATTACGCAAAATTATTAAAAGTGAGCGGAGAAAATTTGTCCCGTCTGTCACAAAGTTTTCCAAAACAGTGTTGTGATTAGTTTTCTTGTTCTGCTAAATGTAGACGTGAAAGGACCAAAGAAAATCTTTCCTGAGCTTCCATTTGGAAACATGGACAGCGACAAAGTCGAGGCCAGAAAAAGTCTTTTGGAGACTTTCCTTAGAGTATGTTCTTTGAATTTCTTTAATTCAAATTGCGTAAAGTAGTGTTCCATTCCACACAACTTCTTTTAAATGGTTATTCCTGTCTTCTTTTATTACTAGCAACTTTGTGCCATTCCTGAAACGGCCAACAGTGAGGAAATTCAAGAATTTCTCGCCCTAAATACTGATGCAAGAATTGCCTTTGTGAAGAAACCTTTCATCGTTTCACGCATAGACAAGGTACTTTTCATAATGCACATTGTATGCTCTGACTGAAACACTTCACAAAAATACCTTTTACGATTTGTATTCAATATGTCCCTCGGCAGATTGTGGTGAATGCTATAGTGGACACCCTGAAGACGGCCTTCCCGCGCTCAGAACCACAGAGCCCCACTGATGACATGGACGCAGAGCCTGATGGGAAATTGTCCACTGACAAGAAATCCAAGTATGGCAAGAGAGCTGCTTGTTTACTGTCTTTCTGAATGTTTATAGCTGTAAGTAATTACCTTAATGACTAAAACACGATTCTCTCTTTATTTCTAGGTCTAGAATGAGGTTCTCTAGTAAAATTTCCCCTGCTCTTAATGTATCTGACATGAAACCCAAAGTGCTTTACTGCTGTGATGAAAGCAGCACTGTAAGTAGCAGTCATCATTAATTGTTCTCTGGTCTGCAGTAGTCAATAGTGCAACAACATTGGTTGCATTGCTTTGATTTGTCGTTGTTTTTGAAGATTTTCAATGGTTTCTTGTTGAGTGGACTGGAGAGCTTCATCTCAGAGAAGGAGCGGTTTGAGGTTAACACTCCAGGGTTTGATGCTGATGCAGAAAGAGGCCCGGGACCCAGATGGGATTTGAAGATCTGCACATGTGCCAAGGCACAGCTACAGAGTGAACCTTCCTTCAGTGACTCTGGTAATGACTGTTGTATAAGAGAAATAATTATAATTATTATAATAATACTTGAGGTCAACTCGATTTAATGATGCAATCACAGCTGTTCTTGTGTTAACAGCTTGCTTGAGTGGAACGTTTCTCAAACAAGTAAAAATATAGTCATATTGACTCCTTATATTATTTTAATTTCTTCTTTTCTATTTGAAACAATAAATTAAATGTTTGAAATGTCATGAGGGTTAGTAAATGGTTGACCTTTCCTTTAAAGGGTTAGTTCACCCAAAAATGCAAATTCTTTTATGTCGTTCCAAATCCGTAAGACCGTTGTTCATCTTCGTAACACAAATGAAGATATTTTTGATGAAATCCTCTGACCCCTCCATAGACAGCCATTTAATTACCACTTTCAAGGCCCAGAAAGGTAGTAAAGTCATCGTTAAAAATGTCCATGTGACTCCAATGGTTCAACCTTAAAATTATGAAGCGACGAGAATATTTATTGTGCTAAAAAAATAAAAAAATAATAAAGATTTTATTCAACAATTTCTTCTCTTCTGTGTCAGTGTCCTGTTTACATTGTAACCGCAGTGTATCGCTTCCGGGTTCCACGTCAAACCGTTGGCTCTGTATTGTCTGATGCTGTTCACGTGAGCACGACAAATGCGTGCAATACTGACGCAGGAGCTGGCCAATACAAAGCCAGTGTTCTTACGGCTTTGGAACGACATGAGGGTAATTAATGATTAATTAATTAATTTTCATTTTTAGGTGAACTAGCCCTTTAAGCCAGTGGATCTCAACTAAGGACCCTGTTTCCCAACACAGTATTCAAAGCCCCCCCCGCCCTTTAACCCTCAGTACTCCCAGAAATAGTTTCAAAAACTATTTTCAATAAAAATTATTGAGATGAGAAAAAGAGAGATATGATTTCATTTCATTTCTTTTTTTTTTTTTTTTTTAGCATTTTAAATTAGAATAGGGTAGATTATTTTAATATTCTAATAATAATTTATTCATTTAAAAACATTTACGGAGGCTCCAAAGTGGGCCCTGGGCTGCTGGTGGAGAACCACTGCTTTAAGGACATTGGATAAGTAGAGCTGATCTGTGATATTATGTACAGCAACTCTAGAGGGCAGCATTGTACTTTCAAGTGTGTCCCTTGCATTGACAAAAACCTGACTAAATGATTTCACAGTTCTGTTCAGGAAAAAATAAACGAAAGTCCTTTCAGATTCCATTTGATAAAAAAAAAACATGTTAGTGATTGGAGTGTTCATTTTTTGTATTTTAGTTGTACTTGTGGACATTCATTCTGGAAATTATTTTACAAATACATTTTCAAAGATTCTGACTGACATCCCATAGTCATTTCCAGCTGTGACTCATGCATTTCTATCATGTGTATCTGTGTGTTTGTGTACAGTTGGTGAGACGGCTCTATTTGACCAGGCCCTGAATATCCTGTGCATGCTCTTGAAGGATCAATGGAGTTGGCTCTGCACAGAGAACATCCAGAGGACCATCAGACTGCTATTTGGGACCCTTATAGAAAGGTAGGTCCAGTCCACCCCAATAATAGCAGTTCCCTGTGAAATGAATCTTTCGGTAGCTTGTTGAATTTAAACCACAGATTCGCCCAGTTTTGCTGTCCTCGGATAAGACCTCAAAGCTGAACCAACTGCTTGGATTTTCTCCAGTACATTTTGAAGTACACTGTTGTCTGTTTCTTTCAATATGCAGAATAGATCAAGTATGTTTTAGCGCCATTAGCAGACAGAAATTTCATCACTGCTGAGGACATTCAGTGCATGAATTTTTTCTCCCCCTCTTGAATCAATTGCTGAGAGATTTTGGAGAGATTGTCCAACACATCTCTCATCTCTCAAGTTTTCAACTTAGTAAAGGTCATAAATCTGGACCACATCTATAAATATAAGATACATAATTGCATGAAGGAAAAAGCTAGTGCTTAGTGACTGAAAGCCTGTCTACTTGATAGATTATGCCCTACTGCAACATTTGTAAAAAATAGGGGCAGGATTTTGTGATACTTTAAGCTAGGATTGGCTCGAGGCCAAACCTTTAACTCCATAGACTGGAAACAGGCTAATTCAAAGAAGTTTTGCATTCCTCTGCATTCAAAAGTTTTGGAAGTTTGATCTCTTGTATTCAAAGAACACAAACATCAAAGTTGCAGGTGTGCAGGAAAGTTTTAGTTTCTGATTTATCATTATAGGTTTATTTATGTTTTTTAAAAATACATTTTAGAGCGTTCATTGCATTGTCCGAATAAATTTTACAAACTAAGTCTAGTGTGAACATGACATCAGTCTTCATTAATGTTCGGAATAAAAAAAAGGCTTATAATGTACGTATTATGCAATACCGTTCCAAAGTTTTGGGTCAGTAAGATTAATGCGATGGATGTCATTTTTATCATTTATAATTGCAATAGTTAGAATTAGTAATTTGATTAATGTCATTACAATTTATTATAATTTTAATGAATAATGACATTTATAGTGTCACAGAAGATTTAAAATAAATGTGGTTTTATTGCCATACATCAAGATATCCTGATACAAATAAAATAACAAATATTGATTCCACAAAAAATATTGGGCAGCTCAACTGTTTTTAACTTTGATAATAATAAGATCAACAGCAAATCAGCATATAGGAATGATTTCTGAAGGATCATATGACACTGAATGATGCAGAAAATTCAGCTTTGCCATCACAGAAATAAATTAAATTTTATATTAAAATAGAAAACAGTTTTAAAAGCTTCTAATATTTAACAAAATTACAGTTTTTTTTTGTTTGTTTTTGTTTTACAGTATTTGTGATCAAATAAATGCAGCCTTGATGATTAAAAGAGACTAATAACAAAAATATAAAAAAATCTTACTGGCCCCAAACCAAAAATTGTAGAACAGCCGTATTCTATAATAATTGTGTAAGTCTATAGTATGCTCGATTGTAAGCATCTTCTTGGAAATTAAAACGGTTCTTTATCCAATTTAGTGTAAAACTCATATTTGGCAGTCTGGTCAAATAATTAGTCCAGAAGGAGGTTTCCTGTAGTATTCCATGCAGTGTTGTTAGTTGTATACTTCTCATTTTGGTAAATATAGTAGGTTATCTTTATATTTTATGCATATTTAATGTATACATACTGTGCACACACTATACACTGCTGCAATAGTACGATAGTTTGTTTTTCTAAAGATAGTCACAAGGCTCAACACGGCCTAAAGACACGAGCGACAGATGGATTGACTTAATGAGGTGTCACCTGAAGGCATCACTCATTCCGTCCCCAAACTGCTGTACAATTGTGTGATCATTCGTATTTTTAAACATGAATATAAATACTTTATTAAACAAGTTGTGTTGTGGGGGTCGATGACAACTTGATGTAGGAAGTGAGAACTGTGTGTTTTAAAGCTGTCAACAGGTGGCTTTTCCCCATCCTCTGCTCCACTTCTCTTGGAGTTAATAACAGTCACGGGATATCCCACAGAGCCACCTTCGGTTTCAGCTCTCTGTTGTAGCTTTCTTCTTTGCTTTAATTAAAGTACTTGGAGTTTTTGCTACTCTGTTTAGCGATGACCGCATGTCTGCGGTGTGCAGATTTATCCCGTGGCACAGTAATGCCTTTCTAATGCAGAGAGGTTACTGAAACCTTGTGCTATAAAAGAGACATTTTTTTTCTCTTGGTTTCTTTGAAACCGTCCCGTCCATCCTCGAGGATTCAAGCTTAAAGGTCAGGCCTCGCATTAAATCGCGCACGCAAGCCCTCAGCTCCAAAAGCATCTGTTTTGCAGATCCTCGTGGTGTGATGTCTAGCCATTTCAAATGACTCGTTTGTGCGGCGGTGTATTAAACACCTGCTAGCAGACCGGCTTCCTGCCATGTTTAGCTGATGGCTGACAGACATCAGACAGGAAAGCTGGAGTGAGACCCGTGTCTTTCCTAAACAGTTGGATAGAGCCAGTGTCTCAAAGGTGTGTCTTTTGTGGGTTCAAGCTGATGAGTACAGTGGTTATTTGTTCTCTGTTTGAAATAAATGTTCACAATGGCGCTATTTATTCCAGATAAATTCATAGTTTTCTTTTGCAGGCTAGAACATTTAATCTTCATTCTGCTTTAAACCAGAGGTCTGGTTTAACCCTTTTCAGGACACTGTGGTGGATCACGTGTCTAATTAATTTGCAAAGTTTTTGTGGCTCCTTTTTTCAAACCAGTTTAGCGCAATCCTGCCCGAGTGCTGATAGCCTACGCAATGCTGAATTGAGTACTAACCCCTTACCTACACCAATATCCACATTATTTTTTTAATATAGAGCAAGCCATTTGTTGCTTGAATATGCAAGGCTTCCATCATCATCCGCTTCCAGTTGTTTTAGCTGTACAAAAATATTCCATTATGCTCCTTGATATTGCAAACTGGTATTTGTTATCATATTATAATGTATTGTCATTGGTTTGTAGTGCACAGTTTTACCATTTACTGCATGTTATAACTTCTACACCCGGTTTCATAGACAGGGCTTAGAATAAGCCAGGATTAGTGCAAGTTGCTTTTAAAACTAGGGGTGTAACGACAGCCTCATGTCACGATTCGATACATGTCACGATACTGAACACACAATACAATATTATTGCGGTACTCCAAGACCTATGGTAAAAGGTTAACAAAAAATTTACTTTTGATCAAAATGCTAAATTGGGTATTACAGGGGGTGGAAATGAATAGGCTCGGACTAATGAAAATATTAAAAATATTTATGATTCTGATGCTGAAAATATAGAATATGCTTGAACTGTCTCTCACTAGATATATTTAAAATAATGTAGGCCACTTTTACTGGTAACATAAGACATTTGGCATTATCAGGACCAACAAATATTCCCCCAGTGCATTATTCAATATCATTTTATAGCATTTTTATCATAGCGTTGGTATCTCATCTTGATATATAGCATTCTTGTGTGTCGCAATCGTATCCAGCCATAATTTTTCTGAATCCATTAAGTCTGAATTTTTTGGACAGGTGACTGTGTGATTGAGTTGACCAATGAAATCAACTGAGGGGCGGGACTTGTGCTTAAATGGTTTGAGGGGAAAAACACGCAGAAGTTCCAGATTGATTAACTGACTTAATATTGCAATTTTGCCAAAACCATTTTTATTTTATGAATAAAAAAGCATTTTAAGATCAAACGATAATTTGTGGACCCCCGGCAATGCCAGCACAGAACCACCTAGTAGTCACCACATGATATTGGCATAATTTCTTCACATTTGTTTTTTATTCGCTATGGCTTTTGATTGACGGTGTAATTACTTTGCTCAAAATAGACACTGGCTGCATCCAAAATCGCATACCTCCCTACTATATATTAGGCGAAAAACAGTATGTGACAAAAGACGTGTGTCCGAATTCACAGAACTCATGAAAGACTAGGCAAAAAATACCTGGATGACCTACTTCTTTCGGAGAGATATGATGGATTTGTGAATGGCAATGAAGTGACGCAACTGTCACTGGCAGGTCACATGATAATGACAGCATGGCGAATGTAGTACGTCCAGATTACACTCATACTGCATATACACTCATACTATATAGAACATACTTTTTTAGCTGTTGTGAAGTAATTACTTATTAAAAATAAGTGCCTACTCAAGAGAGAATGTGACTTCGGATGCAGCCACTGTACAGAGAAGAATGAAGACATTTTGATTGAACAGATGTTTTATTTTGTATTGTAATGTTGAGTAATCAATCATGGTGTCTTTGGAGGAGAGACAGGTTTTGGATTGAATTCCTTTCTTGGTTTAGCTATTGACCTTTTGAGTTAGATTATTTGTTTTTAATAATTCCAAACTGCCGTAAAAATAAAGTTTAGAGAATCACTGCTGATTCACTTGAACACCGTTTGGCGTCTGAAAAGGATTGCAAGCATGTGTAATTACTAACAAGCTAGAGACACGTAATTCTGTTGAGCTTTGTTATGGAATCACAGTCCTCTTTGTTGAGCTTATGAAGCCACATTTACGTAAAGGTTTTTTTTTGTATTTGGTGAGATTAAAACTGCTGCCAATTTGTGTAATCAAAATTCTGCACATCTGCATTGTGTTTACAGTCATTACTTGTTACACGCATTCCTTGTAACTCCCAGCAATTATTTTTGTCCTGGAAGAATGTAAAAACATGTTTTTATTCTGTTGTTTGTAAAGGAAAAAATCATGACACATCTGGGTGTAACCATTATTGAGTAGCAATTTAAAATTAGGAACTTTGGTTTACATAACATTATTTTTTGTTAATGACCTGCAGAATTTATGGATCAATTAAGCAGAATTAATCATTAATATTTTCTCTTTGCTGATAGGATTATAAAATTAGGCGCAGAGCAAAAAAATAAGAAAAAAAGGATTTTTATCATTATTTGTTACATTTTCAATATTAGTTATATTATTTTCTAGGTATGGGTTTATGTTTGGTACCCTGTTAAGTTATTGTTAGAAAAAATTATATTTGAGATCCAGTAGCTCGTCTGTTTGATCGAAACACACAGGCCAGCCTTCGCTCCCCATGTGCATCAATGAGCCTTGGCCGCCCATGACCCTGTCGCCGGTTCACCACTCTTCCTACCTTGGACCAGTTTTGATAGATACTGACCACTGCAGACCGGGTACACCCCACAAGAGCTGCAGTTTTGGAGATGCTCTGACCCATTGCTCTAGCCATCACAATTTGGCCCTTGTCAAACTCGCTCAAATCCTTACGCTTGCCAATTTTTCCTTCTTTTAACACATCAACTTTGAGGACACAAAGATCACTTGCTGCCTAATATATCCCACCCACTAACAGGTGCCGTGATGAAGAGATAGCACTGTTGTTTACTTCACCTAATGTTATGCCTGATCGGTGTATATTCAAATTAAAAGTAGAGAAAAAAAGAAAATAGCTAATATAATATTTAGTTCGACTTCATGAGGCAGACAAGCATAATTTTCTGAAGGTTAAGCACCTCTTTGTGACATTTTCTGGGAAAAGAATTACTTCATGTAAGTCAGGGGTGTCCAACTCTTCTATTGGAGGGCCAATGCCCTACAGTTTAGCTCCAACCTGTTCCAACACATTTGCCTGGAAGGCTCTAGTAATCCTGAACACCTCGATTAGCTGGTTCAGCTGTGTTTAATTGGGATTGAAGTTAAACTCTGCTGGTTAGTGGCCCTCCAGGAGCAGGATTGGACACCAGCTTCAGCTATTTGTTTCATCAATTCAAAAATGTCCTGAAAGATACTGTACTTCTGAAAAAAGCATTTCCATAAAAAAAATTCAGGTACTGGGCAGTCTATCAGACAATTTTACTTAAAATCGGTCTATTAAAATATCACACCTGCCACATGAATTGGCCCACATATTAGATGACAGATTGTGTGCAGTGACACTTTAAATAAAAACATGCTGGACAGGTCCTGTTGAAATGGCAGCGTGTGATTGTGTGGATACAAGGGAGACACAAGGGGGCCAGCTGCTACTCGTGCCTCGATGCAAACAGACACATCGGACATCATCTGAGGGAAAGAATTAGTTTACAGGCGAGCTGTTTCCAAATGGAAATTTACACATTCTGCCACACAAACCTGTGGGGATGATGAAGGGAGCTGATATATATTTTTAACAAAGTGACCCAGAATTAAAGCAAAAGGACCTAGATGAAATATTGTTGCTTTTAACTTAATGTATCAGTTATCATTTCAGTACAGACTTCTTATCGTACAGCCACAATATGGTTATGGTTATATAATTGAGTCGCCTGATGAGAATTATTTTTAAACATACGACTGTGGCCTTGATAACATCAGTGGAATGCTAAATATTTAGTCACCATATTGATCCCTTATTTTAGACCGCTGCTCGGAAATGACGGCGAAACCTGCACCGGCTTTGACTTAAAGTAACTCCTGAGACAAACATGCAAACTGTCTGCTCTTATATAAAGGATTCCTGCTCCAGCACTAACACACCTGTCTGTAATTTTCGAGCAGACTTTAAGACCTTGATTTTCCGGCTAAGGTGTGTTTGATTAGAGTTAGATCTAAACTCTGCATGAAGGTAGATCATCACAAGAGGAATCGAGTACCGTCTGCTTTACATTAGTCATCATGTTTGTAAAGCCACTTGGTGGCAGTATATACTGTCAAATGCTGATTGAAGATGACAATAAATTGTAGAAATTATGTTTCATGTTTGGATTGGCTGTTCTCAAATGTTCTTTTCACAACATAAATCTCATATGTTGTGATAGAAGTTTTACCAGACATGTTCATGATAGATCGGTTGCTATAATTGATAATGGCATTACATGGAGGTTTTCCATAGTTAAAGGAATAGTTCTATCAAAAGTGACAGTAAAAACATTTATAATGTTACAAAAGATTTCAATTGCAAATAAATGTTGCTCTTTTGAACTGTCTATTCATCAAAGAATGGTTGGTTTCCACAAAATATTAAGCAGCACAACTGTTTTCAACATTAATAAGTAATGTTTCTTGAGCAGCAAATCATCATATTGGACTGATTTGTGAAGGATCATGTGACACTGAAGACTGGAGTAATGATGCTGAAAATCCAGCTTTGCCGTCACAGGAATAAATTACATTTTAAAATATTTTCTTTCAAATAGAAAACGGTTATTTAAAAGGGATAGTTCACCCAAAAATTATTTCAGACGAAAATAATCGGAGTAATATAAAGAAAGAATTGAAATGGCAGTGAATGGCAGGCCAAAATTTGATGGCCAAAAAAGTGTATCACTCCATTATAAAAGTAATCCACACGGGGTTAATAAAGGCCTTCTGAAGTGAATCAATGGGTTTGTGTAGGAAGAATATCCATATTTAAAACTTAAAATATCTAACTTCTGGCGGACCGCCTTCTGTATTCAACTTACGAAGAAAGTGTAACGCCTCTCTCGCAGTTCAAAACACTTACGCTATGTATATGTCTGTATTCGTCTGAAAGAAGAAAGTCATATACAGCTAGGATGGCTTGAGGGTGAGTAAATCATGGGTAATTTAAAATTTTTGGGTGAGCTTTACCTTTAATTATTTTACTTCAATTTCGTTTTTCGTTTTCACCTATTTTAAACCGATTTGACTTACCTTCTTCTGTTGTATAAACTACATTTATGAGGCTTTTTAGTGCTGTGAAAAGGGTGCGAAAAAGCCTGGTGCTGAAGATGCTATGATAGATTGTTCTGCTGTGCCTGCCAATATTTATTTCATAAACAGGAAGTTTGGAAAATGCTTGAGGTAAGAAAGGCTGCCAACCAGGGTTTTATTCCACCGCAAAACATTTGCTGTTTCTTTCTCTTCCTCTGATCCATCTACCCGCAGTCCATTCTCGGTTTATGCTTCGTTATAGCCATAATAAGAAGGCAAGACACAAAAACACAGTCTGTCAATGGTTCTTGTTTTTTGAACAGCCACTCAAGCTTTCAAAAGTTTAATCTGATTTATTTCCTACAACACACTACATAATGTCAATTAATAGATAACACCTTTGTGCGAATTTTATTACAGTCATAGTTTCTAATTTCAAATCAATTTATCCCAAACGTGGTAGCAAGAGCTTCATAACTTAATGATTTGTTTTAGAATATTCTTTCTAAAATCATCTATGGTAGGCATAGTGAGAACGTGCCTGTAACAAAGGAATTGTTTTTCCATCCAGGTCTTCCATAACAACACCGTTAAAAAGAACAGTGTTGGTATTGTACTCTTTGTGTACATGCAACCACATAACCAGACACTCAGAAATATCTGATCGGAGATATGCAAGTTTAGTCAGTGCCGAAAGAAACTGAACATCATCTCTGCATTCTTACAGGATGATGTGTGTTGATTAGAAAAGCCAGCATTCATCATGCTCCATCATTACAAAATGCACACGGCACGGTATAGACAGATCTGCAGATCATTTTGAGTATGAAAGATTATAAATATTGGTATGACAGCAGTTGGAGATTCTTACTGAAGACATAACGCCAGCTTTTTTAATGAACCTCTCAGTAGGCCCATGTGGAAAAAAGACCGCACAGCCTTGTTATCGTGTCCCTATGGAAAATCTCAGTAATGACACTTTGATCACATCTCACATCTCATCTTGTCTCAGTTTGTGTTTGTCTTTTTTTTTTCTTTGGTAAATTGCATCAGAGATGATGTACCCGTGCAAGACGTTATCCGTGCCAAGAAACTATTCCTAGCTTAGGATGTGGCCTCCGAGGTGAAAGTATTTGCTTGTTTTGCAATAGTTTTGCATTGAGTTGAATTAATCTGAGATAAACCAGTTAATTTGGACTTGAAAAGACAATTTGTTTTGGTCCAACATTCCTCTGGGTTTTGAAACAGACTGCTAACTTGTAATAGCTTGTTTAAAAAGCTGGCACACAACCCAGAGCGTTTGATTATTTCACAGTGCGAATTGATGCAATTCAGCTCTTGGCAGCTCATAAAGGTCATTATGTTCCATTTGGTAAGAAAGCAGGAGCTGAATTGGTCTCCTTGTTACCTCTATTTGGACAAGGATCTCTGAATAATCAGTCTGCACAGACACCTGTTACAGACACCTGCACTAGAATCAGCTTCTGTCTCTGCAATTTCACTGTATTAGACCTATTAGAGTGTAGATTTAGCTTTAAAAACAAAAAGTAAGAAATATTTAATATTTACTGTACATATGTAATTAGATGTATGCTATCTATCTACACTATATTGCCAAAAGTTTTGGGACGTCTGCCTTTACATGCCCATGAACTTTAATGACATCCCATTCTTAATCCGTAGGGTTTAATATGGAGTTGACCCACTCTTTGCAGCTATAACAGCATCAAATATTCTGAGAAGGCTTTCCACAAGGTTTAGGAGTGTGTTTATGGGAATTTTTGACCATTCTTCTAGAAGCACATTTGTGAGGTCAGGCACTGATGTTGGATGAGAAGGCCTGGCTTGCAGTCTCCGCTCTCATTCATCCTAAAGTTGTTCAATCGGGTTGAGGTCAGGACTCTGTAAAGACCAGTCAAGTTTCTCCACACCAAATTCACTCATCCATGTCTTTTTGGACCTTGCTTTGTGCACTGGTGTTATGGTGTTTGAGCCATCCCCAAACTGTTCCCACAAAGTTGGGAGCATGAAATTGTCCAAAATGTCTTGGTATGCTGAAGCATTAAGAGTTCCTTTCGCTGGAACTAGGGGGCCAAGCCCAACCCCTGAAAAACAACCCCATACCATAATCCCCCCCATCCACCAAACTTTACATCTGGCACAATGCAGTCAGGAAAGTACCGTGCTCCTGGCAATCGCCAAACCTAGACTCGTCCATCGGATTGCCAGACAGAGAAGCGTGATTCGTAACTCCAGAAAATTGACTTATTGCACAGGTGGCAACCTATCACAGTACCACGCTTGAATTCACTTAGCTCCGAGAGCGACCCATTCTTGCACAAATGTTTGCAGAAGCGTCTGCATGCCTAGGTGCTTGGTTTTGTACATTTGTAGCCATGGAAGTGATTGGAAACCTGAATGCAATGATTTGGAGGGGTGTCCCAATACTTTTGGCATTATAATCTATCTATCTATCTATCTATCTATCTATCTATCTATCTATCTATCTATCTATCTATCTATCTATCTATCTATCTGTCTGTCTGTCTGTCTGTCTGTCTGTCTGTCTGTCTGTCTGTCTGTCTGTCTGTCTGTCTGTCTGTCTATCTGTCTATCTGTCTATCTGTCTGTCTGTCTGTCTGTCTGTCTGTCTGTCTGTCTGTCTGTCTGTCTGTCTGTCATCTTGGTATGCTGAAGCATTAAGTGTTCCTTTAGTTATTTAAACTAAGTAACTATCAGCTATCAGCTGTAAAACTCTCAAAAAGCTACTAACTGAAATATTTTTACAAGGTGAGCTAAAATAATTTTGGATCCCTTGAATATAAAAAGTATTCACACCTTTTTATATGATACTCCTACATTATTGCTGGTTTTAGAATTCATATAAATAGTTAAATGGAGATCACGTGTAGTGCAGGGTTTTCTATCATTGATTGAATCAATTTAAATCAGTAATTGGAAATGGAAAGTGACTGTGTAAGAAGGAGACTGGTGAGGGAGGCTATTGATGACAACTCTGTAGAGTTACTGGCTTAATGACTGACTGGCGAAGAGAAAGCCACTGTTGAAAAATGTCATATGACATCTCGGCTACAGTTTGCATGAAGGCATATGGGAGACCCTGTAGCCAGCTGGATGGAGGTTCTGTGGTCTGATTGAGCTTTTTGGCCATCCGACTAAATGACATGTCTGGTGCTGAACATCAAAAACACATTATCCTGACTGTGAAGCATGGTGGTGGCAGCCTCATGCTGTGTGGATGCTACTTTTCAGCAGGCCATAGAAAGAGTATGAGAGTAAAATAAACAGGGAAATAATTTAGGAAAATGGGATGGGTTATGGAGTCTGCTGGACACCTGTGATTTGGGAGATTTGTTTTCCATTAAGATAGTGCCCGCAAACCTAAAGCCATGGCTTCAAAACAATGTTAATGTCTTGGAGTGGCCAAGCCGAATCCAGTTCTCAATCAAATTGAAAATTTATGTCTGTCTGCTCACAATCTCCATGCAATCTGACTGAGACAGTTGCCAGATATGCAAAGCACAGGCACGTCTACACAGACTCTGTCTGTCAGTTCCATCTTTCGTTCTGTCAGTCATTCTATCAATCGTTCTGTCTGTCTTTTTTGTAACTCTTCTTCCATCACATCAGTTTTTCCAAGTTTATTTGAGATGCAGATCAGGCAAGGCTGTGAATGGAATATACTTATCATGTTTATATTTTTAGAGTGTCCGAAGAAATGAAGGCTCACAATGAAATCTGAAAAGGGTAGTTTAAACTTAATTGGCTCCAGTGAGCTCCAGGCACCCTTGTTTTCCACTCCTGTTGGCTTGAGAAATGTCTTCCTCCTCTAATGCTGCACGTCTCCGTCAAAGGCCATGCCAGTCCACATTAACTGCCCTTTATAATGGCAGAAATGCCATTAATGGAATAAAATGCTCCACTTGTTGCTTTGGAACAGCTGGCTTTTATTCCATCAGCTTACATCAGAGCTTCTCGAGAATTAAGTATGTTCTCAGTCCGACCTGTGCTAGTTCTATTAGACCCGCAGGCTTACTTAGGACTCTTGTTTTGGATTTTGACTGAAACATTTATAGAAGTGAGCCTTGAATGTCATTCCAGGAAATTAAACCTGTTCGACTTATTTTAAAATATACTTAGCTGATGTAAAAACTACTATTTAAACCTATTGCAGGCTCTAAAATTAAATGTTTTGTCATGGAACAGAATAGCAATTGTTGGAAACTCAGAAGCGAAGACCAGGACACTTGGATGTATCTTCAGCAGGATTCTTTATTGAGTACACATGCTGCCTGTAGCTGCAGTCCATCAAGTCTACTAAGGCAGTATACATTGTAGTTTATATAGATTTTAGGGTGCAGGGGAGACAAAACAAAACCTTAAACAAAATGAAGTATCCAGGTAAAGGCACTTGCCTCAGACTCTAGAGTGACACCAGTCCTAATCCAATCAGCATAACGATTCAAAAATGGAACCGGGGCTCCAAGAGCCATTCAAAACAAAAGGTGAGATTCTCAGTAATCTGGCTCATTTGACTTATAATAAAGAGAACAAGAACTGACAGAAAACTCTTGCTGGAAACTTTGCTTAACATAATAATTCATCTGATGTCATCATCTTAACCTTAAATGCTAAATACAATGTACTTCTTTTAGTTTTAAACAGATTCTTAAATTAAGTAATCCCACTCAATTCTGTGTGCAAACACTGCATATTGATATTTTTATACTATAGAGACTTTCATCAATGTGTACAAACATGTATTCCATAGAACATCTCTGCAGTAGTTAAATTTCCCTATATTTATATACACTCACCTAAAGGATTATTAGGAACACCATACTAATACTGTGTTTGACCCCCTTTGGCCTTCAGAACTGCCTTAATTCTACATGGCATTGATTCAACAAGGTGCTGAAAGCATTCTTTAGAAATGTAGGCCCATATTGATAGGATAGCATCTTGCAGTTGATGGAGATTTATTGGATGCACATCCAGGGCACGAAGCTCCCGTTTCACCACATCCCAAAGATGCTCTGTTGGGTTGAGATCTGGTGACTGTGGGGGACATTTTAGTACAGTGAACTCATTGTCATGTTCAAAAAACCAATCTAAAATGATTCGAGCTTTGTGACATGGTGCATTATCCTGCTGGAAGTATAGCCATCAGAGGATGGGTACATGGTGGTCATAAAGGGATGGACATGGTCAGAAACAATGCTCAGGTAGGCCGTGGCATTTAAACAATGCCCAATTGGCACTAAGGAGCCTAAAGTGTGCCAAGAAAACATCCCCCACACCATTACACCACCACCAGCAGCCTGCACAGTGGAAACAAGGCATGATGGATCCATGTTCTCATTCAGTTTACGCCAAATTCTGACTCTACTATCTGAAAGTCTCAACAGAAATCGAGACTCATCAGTCCAGGCAACATTTTTCCAGTCTTCAACTGTCCAATTTTGGTGAGCTTGTGCAAATTGTAGCCTCTTTTTCCTATTTGTAGTGGAGATGAGTGGTACCTGGTGGGGTCTTCTGCTGTTGTAGCCCATCCGCCTCAAGGTTGTGCGTGTTGGCCTTCACAAATGCTTCGGTGCATACCTTGGTTGTAACGAGTGGTTATTTCAGTCAAAGTTGCTCTTCTATCAGCTTGAATCAGTCCATTCTCCTCTGACCTCTAGCATCAACAAGGCATTTTCGCCCAGAGGACTGCCGCATACTGGATGTTTTTCCCTTTTCACACCATTCTTTGTAAACCCTAGAAATGGCACAGAATGCCAAGTACACTGTAGGCATAGTATCACAACACGCCTTTTGGCATTGAACATGTTTTCGAAAAATGAACGAAGAACTAAGACAAAGTAAAGGACATTCTTACAAGAATAACACAAAAGCAGAAGTGGCGTTGAACTACTTGTTACAGCAAGAAAGGCCAGAATGGCATTTTGAATGGCACTACACTTTCTTCCTGTTCCGACATTGTGACACAGCAACCGTCCGGGAACAATAGGGCGAGCCTCTGTGGTGGGAGTGAAAACTCACGTGTTTCGCTGTCGGCACGCCACCGCTAAATAAAGACCCAAGCGTGAGTAGTGGGAGTTTTCTATACTCTGCCAGCTGGCCCTTTGTCATTGTATAGAATGTGTTGGAAATGTGTGAAATATAAACCATTTCATACTTTGCCTACAAACTTCAGGCATTCTATATATTCACTAGGCATTCTATACAATGCCGGATTTCACACATTGCCTGTAACATATACACAATATTGCCAAAAGTATTGGGACACCAATACTTAATAGCTACAGACCTCTAAGCTTTCAGATTGGCATTCAGAATAGCTCAAGAACAGTGCATAGAGAGCATCATGGAATGGTTTTCCATGGCCAAGCAGCTGCATCTAAGCCTTACATCACCAAGTGCACTGCAAAGCGTTGTATGCAGTGTTGTAAATCACGGCATCACTGGACTTTAGAGCAGTGGAGACATGTTCTCTGGAGTGAAGAATAATGCTTCTCTGTCTAGCAATCCGATGGACGAGTCTGGGTTTGGCGGTTGCCAGGAAAACTGTACTTTCCTGACTGCATTGTGCCAAGTTGTAAGTTTAGTGGAGGGGGGATTATGGTGTGGGGTTGTTTTTCAGGGGTTGGCCTTGGCCCCTTAGTTCCAGTGAAAAGAACTCTTAATAATTCTGCATACCAAGACATTTTGGACAATTTCACGATCCCAACTTTGTGGGAACAGTTTGGGGATGACCAGTACACAAGTTTGGTGTGGAAGAACTTGACTGGCCTGAGTCCTGACCTCAACCCGGTAGAACACCTTTAGGATGAATTCGAGCGGAGACTGCGAGCCAGGCCTTCTTGTCCAACATCGATGCCTGACGAAGAATGGTCAATAATTCCACAAAACACACTCCTAAACCTTGTGGAAAGCCTTCCCAGAAGATTTGAAGCTGTTATAGCTGTAAAGGTTGGGCCAACTCCATATTAAACCCTACTGATTAAGAATGGGATGTCATTAAAATTCATGTGCATGTAAAGGCAGACGTCCTAAAAGTTTAGGCAATATAGTGTTTATTCCTCAGACAGGCAATGCAAATTAATCTTGTCTTGTTGTTATTGGGTCATTGAAATTTGACCATAATAGTAGTTTAATGGCCACTGGGAAATCCATCATTACCTTTGAGAGTCTGAAGGGAGCTATTCTAAACACTCACTGTAGTAGCCATGAAGTAGAGCAGACTTTGGCATCCATATGTCTTCCATGCATGCTGTGATAATTCCCTCTGACATTCACATAAGATATATGCATTTTGGACTTAAACCTCATTGGGGACAGCTCTATGTCCATGTTCGTAGGATTTAATAGAACATGAAATTGCTAAACTGATTTGTTTTTTTGGCACTGCAGTAAGCATGACCATATGAGGGTCTCTGGATCTCAGGTTCTGTCACCATGTAGCATCTATGGCATTTCAAAGAGTCAGAACCAAAATAAACCAGCTATGTAATCGAAGAGCAGGACAGATTTAAATCAACGACACATGAAATTCCTGGGTCCACTTCATATAGTATTCATGATAGGAGAAAACCCTCAGGTGAGGCACAAGTTTTCCCAGTTATGTGATTTGTGCCCTGATTGGGCTATAAAATTATATCATTATAGATTTTCTGACTATTTATCATTTGTTTCATTACTTTTGACTGAAGTTTTTGTTTATATATTGATCATATTTTTTTTTCTGCTGTGTTACATCAACTGCTTAAAAGTCACAGAAAACATAATTTATTCTTTTGAAATAATTGTAAAATTTTGACAAAAGTGTGGGCGGGTTAGTTTTACCTACAGTCACCAAACTTGGTACATATATTGATCTCATCGAGCCGGACAACTTTCTAATTTACAGTCATCAGCTCCGACCAACAGGAGCCAACTAAATTTGCTACTGCTCCAAAGGGCTTCATACAATTCACCCCAAACTTTTTTGTTGTGTTTGACTGTTGTGCTTTTTTAAATTCCGTATAACCCTGGTGGTTCCGGGACGATTCGTCTGCAAGGGTACTGTTTAAACGCACAGTTACCTGACAAATATTTTGAAACAGAAATCCCTCCGGCGTGAGGAAGATCTGTTTAGATAGATCCGTGTAGCCCTAGTGGTTTCAGGTAGATTTGTCTGCAAGGGTACTGTTTAAACACACAGTTACCTGACAAATATAAATAGTAAAATCACCAGCCTGATTCTCCATTTTCTTCCAACCCAGATAGATATTTGTTTTCTTATAAATATTTTTTTTCTGTGTAATATTATTCTGTGTAAATATTCAATTTCTGTGTAAAGCACTTTGAATTTTCATTGTGAATGAAATGTGCTATATAAATAAACTTGCCTTGCCTTTATTTTCAGCCTCTCTCATAAAAATGTAATTTCTTTTCCACATATTTTTTCAGTTCTTTTTGCTATGCTGACTGTCTGCCAAAATGGTAGTGATTATTAAAAGATTAAACAGTCTCATCCACATTAATGTTACGTAATCCCTCAGTTATTCGCAATTTCTTCAGCTTAAAGTGGCCAAAAGTAATTTTGAAGAATTGATTCTGTGAAATGATGCTATTTTTTTAAGGATAAACTATATCCATATGTGGCCCATGACAGATTTTAATTTGAATGGACAAAGAACATTTCTGTGGCACTTGTAAATGCGACTTTGCTGAAGGATATTCGTGAAAGATGGAGTACAAACATGTTGTTATTTTTGTATTTTGATCACACTTGGTTTGTTGCCTGTTTTCTACTGTTTGCAGGCAGCATATCATCAATTTGCAATGGGGCATTTGTACACGACAATGTTAATTTACACCGCAATGTCGTTTTGGGGGCCTCCGTGTAAACTACAAAAATTTGTGAAAACAGTGACGTCATGCGTATGTGTATTATATGTTTAGTCTATAGGCACGTGCGAGTACTTGACAACTAAAACAATAATGGCAGATTACAGGACAGTGCTTGAATGCTTCTCCAGCAAAGTGTAGATTTACTGCACCACTACTACGATCAGGGAAGACGCATTATTTACAAATGTTAAAGAAGGTGTATGTGCATAGGTGCGTTGTGTTTCTTTACAAAGTGACATCACCAACTAATGGCCTGGCATACATAATACGCTGTTTTAGTCGCTTTTGTGTGAGCAACAATAGTTTTGACAATGTTAACGTCTGCAAGCAAAACCTTTCAAGTAGGCAAAAGGAAAAACTTTCCAGGTTTTAGTACATCGTTGTCGTGTAAACTTACTTCATCAGCAATCCTGAATTTTTTTTCTTGTAGCATCATATTAAATTCTTTGTGTTGTTGTGATTGGCCTGTAGGTGGCTAGAGGTGGGTGTGGTTAACCTGACCTGTACGCAGTATTGGGTGATTTATCTGCGGGTGCTCCAGGAGGCCATCTGGCCTGGAGGAAGTCTGCCGGCTCAACCTCGACCCCAACGCAGCCAGCAGCAGAAAGAGGAGAGCAGAAAGCAGGCTCTGCAGTGCCTTATGAAGCTTCTGCCAGGTGAGATGCCACATAACATTCACACATACGTACCGTTTTTTTAATACTTTTAATCAGCAGAGATTAATTAAATTGATAAAAAGTGACAGCAAAGACATTTATGTTACAAAAGATTTCTGTTTAAAATAAATGCTTTTTAAACTTTATATTCATCAAAGAATCTTGGAAAATGGTTTCCACAAAAATATTAATCAGCACATCTGTTTTCAACATTGGTAATAATAAAAAATGTTTAATGAGCAGCTAATCAGCATATTAGAATGATTTCTAGAGTAGGAAATTTTAGGGCAGCGAGCTAGTTTTGAATGCATGAGATCCAACCCTCCCTTCAGAGTGTCTCCAAAGCCACATCTCCTTCATAACACATGAACGCACACAGCAGAGTTTGCAAAGCCTTATGAGACTAGAGACGAGAGATATGATGATAATAGTAATGAACATCTTACTTGTACCACCTGACTTATTTATTTTGGCGTTGATAATGTTGACAGAAACTCATAAATCCAAGTCTGAGGATGTGAACAGCTCTGGGTAGAACGTCATGGGTTGCCATCTCATAATTACGGTTATGACATGGTGTGAACACAGCATAAGCTCATAGTTTTGGTTCAGGAGAAACTGTTAAAAGGCGGCTACGGTTTCTTTGTGGCTCTCGTGATTGTCTACAACTCTGCATAACCTCATGGAATGCGCTGATGACGTGTGATGTTTGCGCGAACAGGGTGCGCAGAGGTATTGAAATACACACAGTGAGGAAAATAAGTATTTGAGCACCCTGCTATTTTGCAAGTTCTCCCACTTAAAAATCATGGAGGGGTCTGAAATTGTCATCGTAGGTGCATGTCCACTGTGAGAGACATAATCAAAAAAAAAAATCCAGAAATCACAGTGTATGATTTTTTTACCTATTTATTTGTATGATACAGCTGCAAATAAGTATTTGAACACCTGAGAAAATCAATGTTAATATTTGGTACAGTAGCCTTTGTTTGCAATTACAGAGGTCAATCGTTTCCTGTAGTTTTTCACCACGTTTGCACACACTGGAGGGATTTTGGCCCACTCCTCCACACAGATCTTCTCTAGATCAGTCAGGTTTCTGGCCTGTGGCAGAGAAACACAGAGTTTGAGCTCCCTCCAAAGATTCTCTATTGGGTTTAGGTCTGGAGACTGCCTAGGCCACGTCAGAACCTTGATATGCTTCTTACAGAGCCACTCCTTGGTTATGCTGGCTTCGGGACATTGTCATGTTGGAAGACCCAGCCTCGACCCATCTTCAATGCTCTAACTGAGGGAAGGAGGTGGTTCCCCAAAATCTCGTAATACATGGCCCCAGTCATCCTCTCCTTCATACATTGCAGTCGCCCTGTCCCATGTGCAGAAAAACACTCCCAAAGCATGATGCTACCACCCCCATGGTTCACAGTAGGGATGGTGTTCTTGGGATGGTACTCCTCATTCTTCTTCCTCCAAACATGTTTAGTGGAATTATGACCAAAAAGTTATTTATTGGTCTCATCTGACCACATGACTTTCTCCCATGACTCCTCTGGATCATCCAAATGGTCATTGGCAAACTTAAGACGGGCCTGGACATGTGCTGGTTAAAGCAGGGGAACCTTCCGTGCCATGCATGATTTCAAACCATGACGTCTTATTGTATTACCAACAGTAACCTTGGAAACAGTGGTCCCAGCTCTTTTCAGGTCATTGACCAGCTCCTCCCGTGTAGTTCTGGGCTGATTTCTCACCTTTCTTAAGATCATTGAGACCCCACAAGGTGAGATCTTGCATGGAGCCCCAGTCCGAGGGAAAATTGACAGTCATGTTTCCCTTCTTCCATTTTCTAATGATTGCTCCAGCAGTGGACCTTTTTTCACCAAGCTGCTTGGCAATTTCCCTGTAGCCCTTTCCAGCATTGTGGAGGTGTACAATTTTGTCTCTAGTCGCTTTGGGCAGCTCTTTGGTCTTGGCCATGTTAGTAGTTGGATTCTTACTGATTGTATGGGGTGGACAGGTGTCTTTATCCAGCTAACGACCTCAAATAGGTGCATCTAATTTAGGATAATACATGGAGTGGAGGTGGACATTTTAAAGGCAGACTAACAGGCCTTTGAGGGTCAGAATTCTAGCTGATAGACAGCTGTTCAAATACTTATTTGCAGCTGTATCATACAAATAAATAGTTAAAAAATCATATATTGTGATTTCTGGATTTTTGTAGCAGGGTGTCAAATACCTATTTTCCTCACTGTATGTCGATAAGCAGGTAGGACATCATGATTGGATGAAAAATGTTTTGGTGTTGAGACTTCCACAGAAGATATATGTACATCTTTTAATATTTAGACCACTTCTATAGAGATTGCTAAGACGTGACCAACTGGGAGGCAACGTCATCAGAACGCAAAGAATTTTGGGTATGTTTGGCCCGTTTACATGGCCTGGCATAGCAGGCTAGTGTTCTGGCATGAAAATAATTAAAGAGAAAAAGAGAGAAAAACCGAATATAATCCTACAAAATGCAGCGGACTAAAGAAAACATTGTTGGACCATATCGCCTAAAACTAAATCCTAATGCAACGACGAGATATGATGAGAAAATAAAGGGAATCAAAGAACTGGATCCTTACGAGCTGAGTGATTAGTCAAGGGACGTCAAACTGTTGCCTAACTTCCAGCACCCATATGGATTTCTTTTAAAAAGGTTTAAAAACTAAAGAAAAGACGAGAGTCGGCTGTTTTTGGATAGCCTATTGTAAGTTTCTAATTTAAAATGTTTGTGATTTTAGGCTATAACCTATGTTTAAATGTTTTGCCACTTGTGTGTGCTAAATTTAAAGTACTAGGCTATATAAATATAAATAAACGTTTAAATGTAGTAGGCTACGTTAAAACCTGACATCTATGAAAGTGTAAACAAAGAAAATTGCAATTCTGACAAGCCATGTTCAGTAACAACTTTTGGATTTGAAATAAAAAATAATGAATAAATGAAAAACAATAAAGGGATATCTTAAGCTTTATGCCACTTCTATCGTGAGAACGACTATTGCAGTTTATAACACAGCAGGTAGACATGAACACTGCATTCTACCCTCCATGCAAAGAAGTCTGGCGCCCGATGTTTGTGCCGCGGATTCCCAAAATGCTTTGCGTTCACCACCGGGAAAACGTCATGATGATGACACATTAGTAATCTCTATTATTGATTGCTATCTGGATGTGAAGAGAGTTTCAACCAGTATAACAAAAATGGCCTTCCCTACCTTTAAAGGACACCTATTATGCAAAATTCACTTTTTTAAGGTGTTTGAACATAAATGTGTGTTGGCATTGTGTGTATCCACCCACTCGTTTTTTTGAATCCCCTTAAATCATAAGCGGTATTTCAGAACAAGCCGTTTCCAGATTCACACTACAAATGTCACACCGCACACTGCAGTGATGTCACACTGCAACGGCCCCGCCCGCGAGTGTTGATGGACACTGCCGTTTTAGCGTAGACCCCTCACTCAAAGAGGTGTACACAGTCCGCCATATTTATCTCCTCACCAGAGCATTAAGAGCAGCATTCAAGTAAGAGATGTGTTCTTATTAAAGCTATTAACGTTCAGTCAGTCAAGAGCAGTGAGTGATTTTTTTTGTTCGGTTCATATAGATACAGTATAGATAGAGCAGTACACACTGTACTAAACCGCTTTCACTTTAGTAATGACAGATGGATCTAATATACATACGAGATTTCTTTAACTGCATAAATGCACTGGCACAACCAACTGTTTTCCTTTGAACTTTGTGTGTTTCTGACATTAACCTAACTGCAATAACATATGCAAGAGAACTAGTTTAATGACTACTCACAAACTCGCCGACATCCAGATCTCTGTGCGCATGCGTCAGGGGGATGCGCGTGTGCTTAAGTTGAGAGCGATAAGGCTTTATAATGCATGCAGATGATAATATTTCATGATGATGAAGAACTGCTATGTCAAAACAATCAAAACACAGATATCATGTTTCAGTGTTCTGGTGTTCACGAGCTGAAGGCTCCGCCCTCTGGGTGGGGAGCAGCAGCTCATTTGCATTTAAAGGGAATAACACACTGAACAGCTCATTTTTCTTCAACCCCAAAATTGGCATTTTCAACATGGTATATTAAAGGATCTGTTAGGAATTTTGATCTAAAACTTCACAGGCACACTCTGGGACTTATAATACATCTTGTAAAAAGGGGCATAATAGGTGCCCTTTAATTTCTGAAGGATCATGTGACACTGAAGACTGAAATAATGATGTTGAAAATTCAGCTTTGCATCACAGGAATAAATTACGTTTTACTTTTAAAACATATTAAAATATAAAATTTTGTTTTTTTAAATTGTAATACTACTTCACAATATGACTGTTTTTACTGTAATTGTGATCTGTGGTTGAGCCATGGTGAGAATAACGCTGCATTCACACGGGACGTCTGCGTTAACGCTTCCCATTTACTTTGAATGGGTGACGTCATGCGTTGCCGAACTGAATTGTGGGTTCCGCGTCGCTTCACTTGTGTTGCAAGTGGCTGAAGTTGAAGATTTCTCAACTTTTCAAGTGCCAACAGAGGCGTCATCCAAACAGATCGCCCTATGCAAATACCCTAGACTAGAGCATGCGCTAGCCAATTGCATTCATGCAACTCTAGAGCAGACTTGTGATTAGCTGTTGTCACTATAACGGCTGCATCAGTGCCAAGCTTCAGCCACGCCTCCGTCAAGCGTTAACGCCGACGCCCCGTGTGAATGCAGCGTAAGATAATTCTTTTTCCACTGACACTCAATTATAGGATATATCAAATGTAATGTTTTTCACCTCTTTGACTCTTCACTTCAAGTGACTGACGCATTAATATATTAATAGATTAATCACTTTTAAAGTGAACGTTTTCTTTGCTATATCTTTTTAGCATTTAATAATGTGTTTTGGATGTAACGTCAAATTTGAGCTTTGAAAAATAGGGTTTACAACTAATTTTGTGATTTAAAACAAAAATCTGTTCAGTAACACCATTGCTCAATCAAAACATAAGAATCAAAACATGGGAAGGTCAGAGGGAAGCACCGCAAAAAAAACCAAAAAACGATTGTTCTTCTTCAATAGTTGGGTATAGTCCATCAGATCTTTATCTCTATGTTCCTTGACTGAGTTTATTGTGTTTGTGTTTTTACAGATCTGATCTGTGATTTGCTGGGCTCTGAGAAGTACAAGATATCTTGGCAGACGGTTGTGGATTCTTTTCAGGACCCCACCATAAACAGGTGTGTTTGAGCACTGAACACAGATGAGGATAAAGATCAGCACCGCAGCCACTTGGGCAGCATGTTCCTAGATGTATATTTATGAGAATAAAACATTGATTAGAAATTCCAAATCCTTTAACCGAGATGAAAAAATATTGCAGCATCTTGTCATCAACATTTTCAACTGTTTGTAGCTGTAAAAAGCAAATAAATATTTCATGAGGCAAGCAGATATGGCCTAGTGAACATGTGGCTTTAATGGTTAAAATGGCCAGGCTGTAATTTACTTACATCCTTCTTGTAATGGCACAGTAAGCAAGCAATGCTGATAAAAGAATGCAGAAATGTGCTTTCAATAGATGCATCTACTGAATCTATTGCTGTGCTGTGTTATCAGGACACCTTGTGACATCTTTGTAGACTGTTACCACAGTGGGGATACATGATTTATTCTCCCCAGCTTGGGTTTTGAGAGAGCTGCTCTTTGATTTACTAGAACATGCTGAAGTCTGCTGTAGCTGTCCAGATGAAGCAGATGCTGTTACAATCAGTTATACATTGACGCAGTATCCTTTGCTTTATGAGCTGTGTCCTTAGCAGACAGTATAAAGAAGTGGAAGGTAACAAGGCATGTCCGAATCCAGTGTCTGCCTGACATCCTGTCTAGGATCTTGAGGGTCTTGATAATACGGTTTTGTTGGATCTATGTGCAGGATTTAGCTGTGCTTGTGACCTCCTTTGACTGTTTTTTTTGCAGGCATCTTGTGTACTGCATCTGGGATCTGCTAATCGAGTTTCTTGTCCCTGAGCTGTCTGACGAAGACTTTCAGAAAACACTTCTGCACAGCCTGTCCAAAAATGCTGAGAGGCTTCCACCATAGGTGTACTGGAGACATAAAAACGCTTGCATACATGCATGCGCATCACATACAAACGCTTGGTCCGTTGCGATGGAAATACAGGCAGAAACGTGATCAAGAAAGTTTGGATTTTATCCACTATAGCCTGTGTCTGGCACCAATTTGGTCTCCCTGTTTCTGGGACGCACTACGCACATCCCGGCGAGCATTGATTAATGGACACCTGTTTTGTGTTTTATCAAACCACAAGTCCAATCTCAAAAGCCCGACATACCGGATCTGAATTAGTCGCAAGTTCTCCAACTTTTCTCCACCTTGTTCTCACTTCAGCTTTGGGCAAAGCTCTTACAGATGGACTGCTCAAATCATTTCCGCCCCATCCTATTATGTGTTTATGGCCTTTCAGTCTTGTTATACCTTGAGTTTACACACATTGATTCCTTAGACGCTGTCCCAGTTTGATCTCTTCAGCCTTCCATAGGAGGAAAGCCTATTTTTCCTTGAGATTCCTCTTTAAGCATGATATTTCGTCACATCTGCTTCTGGTGTCACGCTACAGTTGTACGTGCTTTGTGTGCTTTCGGCCAACTTATGAAGCCTTTAAACATAATTTCACTCTTTACAAATTCTAATTAAGTGGTTAGATGCTGACAGATAAAGCGTCTTAAGAAAAAAATCATGTTGATTCATCAAAAACGGCCAGTTTTCAGAACACTTGTCTTAATATTTATTTACCGTCTTATTGCACTATGTAAGTTATCTTAAAGAGATAGTTCACCCAAAAATGAACACGTTGTCATCGTTTACTCACCCTCCTGTATGAGATAATTTTTTCTGTTGAACACAAAATAAGATATTTTAAAGAATGTTTGTAACCAGACTGTTGACGGCACCCATTGACTTCCATACTATTTTTTGACTATGGAATATGGATTTATACTATATCTATTTATACTATGGAAGTCAATGGGTGCCGTCAACTGTGTTCAAAACATCTTATTTTACTCCAAACCTGTATGACTTCCTTTTTCTGTTTTTAGAAGTCTCTTAAGCTCACCATGGCTAAATTTATTTTATTAAAAATACAAAAAACTGTAACAAAAAATGTATTCTATTTGAATATATTTAGCAAAGCTGGTTTTTCAGCATCACTACTCCTGTCTTCAGTGTCACATGATCCTTCATAAATCCTTCTAATGTGAAGATTTGATGCTCAAGAAACATTTTTGATTATTATCAATATTGACCCCAGAACTCTTTGATGAATAGAAAGTTAAAAAGAACAGCATTTATTTTAGATATAATCTTTTGTAAATGTCTTTACTGTCACTTTTGATTAATTTAATGCGTTCTTGCTGAATAAATGTATGGATCATCTGACACTGAAGAACTGATGCTGAAAATTCAGCTTTGATCACAGAAATGTTAAATTTTAAAACATATTCAAGTAGAAAACAATTATCTCAAAATATTACAGTTTTTTTGTTTGTATTTTTAATCAAATAAATGTAGCCTTGGTGAGCATGAGAGACTTCTTCTATAAACAGAATATATTACCAATCAAAAACTTTTGAACAGCAGTGTATATCATACAGGTTTGATACAAGATGGTAAATAACAATGTTCATTTATGGGTGAACTGTCCCTTTAAATGTTTAAGTTATTTAAATGTTAATTAGTTTAGATGTACATTATAAAGAGGCAAATTGAGTTTTAACAACAAATAATAGAGAACACATGGTTCTGGTTTGTGGTTTATATATTTTCTTAGAATTTTAGCATAAAGAGCTGCTGTCTTTATTGCCTTAATGTGTGTAAATAATTTCATTCAGTTAAAAATCAGTAACGCATGTGATTCTTAAAAAGTCTGAAAAAACAGCCTTAGTTCATTTGTCAAGATAATGTGTAATCAATTTCCAAATCGTAAAAGTAGTCAGTTTTCATGTTTTGTTAGCATCATCTAGTCACCATTGTTCACCAAACTACCCAGTATTGCCGTAAAATGACCATGTCCTTTCCGTACGTGACCGTGTGAGCGCTGAATGTTGCACTATTTGTAATTTTGTAAGTGAACTGGTGTGTGTATATTGTAGGCCTTATGTTGTTATGATGTATGTTGTAATAAGAGTATTAAGCAGTCGA